>OU860795.2:12306903-12897097 GCA_917862395.2 Heliconius sara | reverse complement strand
ACGCACGTGTTCACGGAGATGGTCCGATACCCCCGTATGCCCGGATGGCCATCACCCTCTGCGCACGTCGCCAGCAGGGCGATGTTCTGCCGATCCAGGGCGTCCCCCATACGGGAGCACCGTAGAGGGCCATCGATCGGACCACTCCGGTTACAGCCGACGGCTCAGGCGCTCGGTCCAAAGCGAATTGGGCAAAAGGAGGCAATGCCGCCGTCTTCAACTTCGGGGCCAAGGATGTAAAGGGGCCCCCGGAAAAACTCCACCGTCGGGCCCAGAGGACCTCGAACACGAAACCTAAACCGAACCGAACGAAACCACAACCAACCAACCAACAACAACAACCAACCAACGAACCAACCAAACCAAACCAAACCAAACCAAACTAAACCAAACCAAACCAAACCAAACCAACCAAACCAAACCGAAACCTAAACCAAACCTAAACCAAACCTAAACCTAAACCTAAACCAAAACCTAAACCAAACCTGAAACCTAAACCTAAACCAAACAAACTAAACCTAAACCTAAAACAACCTAAACCGTAAACCTAAACGAAACCTAAACGTAAACCTAAACGTAAACCTAAACGTAAACGTAAACGTAAACGTAAACGTAAACGTAAACGTAAACGTAAACGTAAACGTAAACGTAAACGTAACGTAAACGTAAACCTAAACCTAAACCTAAACCTAAACCTAAACCTAAACCTCTAAACCTAAACCTAAACCTAAACCTAAACCTAACCTAAACCTAAACCTAAACCTAAACCTAAACCTAAACCTAAACCTAAACCTAAACCTAAACCTAAACCTATATATATTAGGTTTAAGGTATAAGAATATGTATGTTTATTGGTATTTAGTTATAAATATATGTAGTTGTATGTAATTGTATATATATGTGTATTTGTGTATTGTTTATGAGTTTATGTATTTTTGTAAATATCATAAGTATTATATATTATATGTTTACTTAGTATTATCTTCTTTTTGTTATGTGCACTTAACGTTATTCCACTCTTCGGTTTTTATATTTTATGTCCTTTGTTTTGGAAGGTTGCCTGTAAGAGATTGCTTGAAGCAATAAGGCCGCCTTTGCATACTTGTTTGTAGTTATTTCTTTTTTTTTGTATGTGTTTTTTTTTGTGTGCAATAAAGTATAAACTAAACTATTTTTAATGAAAAAGTATTTATTCTAAAAAATTATATTTGATACAAATATACACTTTTTTACTTATTTATTTTTTGATTTAATTGTTTGAAAAAAAAAAAAAAAAAAGAAAAGTTATTATGATTTTATACTTTTTTCGTCATAAATTTTTATTTACTGCCATCTATCAGCATAATTAAAAAGTGATTAGCAAGTAGACAATATTATTCCTATAACCATTTTTTTGAGTAGTTTATCAGTTAAACGCGAGATGGCGGCAGTGGCGATTGAATATTATACGCTAATAAAATAAAATGTTATTTGACAGTTTTAGTTGATTATAAAAGATATTACAGTGATTGTCAACTCATTCTTTAGTTCTCATAACTCATATTATTACTTTCTTTATATTATTATTTTTTTTTATTTAAAAAAAAAGTTTTAAATTTTTTGTGGTATACGAGGATAGTACAATAGTGTATCTAGCTTTTCCTATATTTTTATAATATAACAAAAGGTTTTGCTGGGGCATATTTTTTCGAATAGTTCAAACCTGAAATATTGAAAAAACTTCCAATTAGGAAATCAGGAACCTGTTACAAAAATAATGAAATTTTAACAGAAGTCCTGTAGTGTAATGACTACAAAATATTATTATAAATTTATTAGATGTTCGACAACAACACTAAGATATATTTAGAATAAATTATTTAGTTTTATTATTAATGGAAATAAATGGCAGGATATAAATAATGTTCTGTAATTTATATTCTCAAAGTTCTAAAAATTAAAATCTTAAAATATTTTATTACTTGAAAATATTACAATGTCTGAAGATCCTGATAATACAGTGATACAAAATATGTGTATATACTTACTTATACACAATTATATAATATGTATAAGCTTTACTTATTTATAATCACCGTGTGCCGTGTGATCCCGGCCTAGAATAGGATCATCCTGGTACTGGTGGTGTCGTAAGAGGCGACTAAAGTACGTGTGGTAGAGTCACGTCGCCAGCAATAGCAACACGCATGGGCAGACTCGACCGGATCATTACCATCCACGGCATTTAAAACCGGCGTGAAGTAGCTTTATGCCACTGCGTTTCGCATCAGGTAATGCCGGGCCCCGGCGCCCAACCCGGCGCTCTGGTGTTGCACGGGGCCGTGGGCGGCGGTAATCACTTACCATTAGGTGACCCGCACGCTCGTTTGCGGTGTCTTTTCCATAAAATAAATAATCACATGCCACACACATTAAACACCTGTCTTGTATTTCTGAGCACTATTATAACATTTTTTTCTTCTTGTAGATTTTAACTGCATCATCAAGCAAAAATTTAAGTGCCAATGAGACACAAATCTTTACATTACAGGTCAGTTGGTAATAAGCAATATACAGAAATATTGAGTATTTATCTAAAGTACATAATATATTTTTTTCCTTTTCTGTATGTTATTGAAAATACTAACTTGGCTGTATGTGAAAACATACATTTAGAAAACCCGGAGGCTGGTGTAAGTTACTTTCACAAACAGTGTATCCGTAAGCAAAAAATATTCCATGCGAAACATGTATTAACATAAATTTTGTTTTTTAGAGCATGCGTTTGGTAACTATGATAGAAGACCACATATCTGCTGCCAGCCAACAATGAAAAGACCCTAAATCTATTGTCAGGCAAGATTCAATTGCACAAGAAGCAATTACTCCAAAAAATGTATGCAAACATGTTATCTTTTATTTACTTATGAAAAGACTAAGCAAATGGTGACTCTTCTATTATTGCTATTTACAGTAATTCAAGCTCATAAAAAAAATAAAAAGAACCTCAAAAGCACCTTCTTGTTCTGCAAAGGTAAATTAATATGAATGCAAAAGTTACACTTGTTATTTATTAGTTCATTACATAACAATATTAAATTGATAATACCTAATTAAAATTTTCAGGGCAAATATGTCGACACAATGGCAATTATGTTGAAACACGGATGGAGATACTAGAAGTAGAATTAAATATACAAAAAAAATATTAATAAGCGCTACTATAGAGGGAAATTTTTGAGATAAGAAGGGCCAAAGAATTAAAATAAATTTATTTATATTAAAACCATATTAAAAAAAATTAGCTTCACGCTGTATCCCGCACACAGCAGGGTAGTCAGAGGGAACTTAGTGAAATTCGTTCGTTGAAATTCGTATTCATTTACTGCCGAATTCTGGAGGCATTGCGTGTTAAGTAGCAGAACTCAACGCCGCGCTATTATTATAGACATAAATTATTTCCATTTCTTCGCTCTGGTATCGAGGACAAGTAAATATTAAGTAAATATTTCATCTCCTCGAGTGGGGATCGAACCAACAACCAGTCGGTTTTACAGTCACACTTTGTGCCGCTGCGCCACGACCGGCCTCATATCTTTATAATTACTTTAAATCTTAAAAATTACATTAAATGTGTTTTATCTTTTATTTACAATTATTGTGACTGCACATACAGACGTCATTTACACCTAAATAAAATAAAAAAACAACCTGTATTATTGATATCAACAAAAATACATATTTTATAGTTTTTTTGGCACATTATAACAATGGATTTGCCTCATTTTCATGTAGAGACCCACATGGAAGTGGCAAATTTTTATCCTGTTGAAATATAGTATATAAAATAAAAAATTATAAATATATATAGTTTATAAAATAAAAAAAATATATTAATAAATGCTGCCCCTGCAGCATTTCCTCTGAATGTGTTATTTGTTGTTATTACACAGGCATTTGTTACTGGAACACTACTCACTTCTGCTTCTGGGACCAGATCTTTTTTCTGCATAGCAATATTGTGCAACACTGCCGATGCAACAGTATATAGTTTAGTGTTATCTAACTTGGTTTTGAACCCTCTAAGAAGACACTGGAATCGCTGCTTCCATACTCCAAAACACCTTTCAACACTATTACAAGCATGTATATGAGCTTGGTTGTATAGTTTTTCTTTGTTAGTAGTTGGATGCAATATTGGTGTAAATAGGTAAGGAGTACAGGCATAACCTGAATCTCCTAATAGCCTTCCCTTAAATTCTCCTCTTTCAAATCTGTGTTTTAATGGAGAATCATTGAATATCCTGAAGTCATGTGTGCTGCCCCGCCAGTGTGCAACTATATCCATTATCTCTAAATTTGCATTTGAGACAATTTGTAACAATGTACACAAAATAACTTTTATATCATAAAATTCTACAAAATTTTGTGTGGTAGAAACCTTTAAACAGTAATATGCTTCAGTAGCAGAAACAAAAAATTACTTGCACATTTATTGAACTGTATCCTTTCCTGTTTATGTAGTATTGACTAATATCTCCTGAAATTTTTGGGATTCGAATATGTGTACAATCAATTGTCCCTATAACTTGTCTAAAGCCACATATTGCGTAGAAATCAGCAATCACACTGTTTTGTTCACTGTCGGAGGCAGGCATTTTTATCCATTGATCCCTGTGTCCAACTATTGCTAAAACAACTTGTTTGCACACAAGGGATATTGTTAGCTGACTAAACCCGCTGAGGTCTCCTGCATAATCTTAAATCTGTAAAATAGATAAGCAATATGGTTTCAAAATTTACTAGATTCTAACAATTCTATTACTAATTTTTGTAACACAAAGTATAGCAATTTTTGTAAACAGGTTGTACTATATATATGCAGTTGTTTAATAGGATAGAAGTGTGATATACAAATAAATAGTTAAGTACTACATATTTATTTAAACTCAAACTTGGCTACTAATGGACTGCAAGCAAGAATAAATTATATCAATAATTGAATAAGCTTGAATAAGCCTAGCCTAAGGGGACCTAGCCTTATAACAGTTTAGTTTATTGATATAATTTATTTACCTCTCCACGAGCCCAACTCCTTACCGCAGCTAAAACTTTGAGACGAGGTGGTTAAAGCCTCCTCTTGCATCTCCAGCCAAATCATTTTTCAACATTTCAGTAATGCAATATGCAGTTGAACGTGAAAATCTATATTTATATTTAAACTCATCTTCTGTAAGGTCTTCAAAAGGATTTATACAATTTCACTTGCCTTGTTAATGGTAATATTTCTTCATTTTCAAATCATCAATGAAATAATCTCTATCCATTTTAATATACAATAATTACAAAATCAGACACTAGCACTCGTAAGTACTCGAACGAACACCGAACAAATATAAAAATGTATTTAGGTTATGTTTATATATATATCGCAGCGGAAGTTGGAAATATAACACAAATCTAAGCTTAATCAAGCGTTACACCATGGGAGTAAATTTAGATGAGTTAACTACGTCCTTACTTCTAGTTTATTAATACCATAATTGCCTAATCTTTGCATAAGTCTTGCAGTAAAGTTGTTCTGACGCTAATCATAGTTTATTCATAACACGGCTAACGTCGGTAGCGCAAGAGAACTATAAAGCGTACAACTGCAACGAAACCATCGCTGCTACTGTTACAAACGTACAATGAAACACACTTCTCAAATGATAGTACAGTAAGTTTATTTATATAGATAAATATTTAAAAAAAATTGTCTTCAATCACATTAAAAGGAGGTCTTATGTATATGTATGGCTAGGCCTGCGGGTCGGCGGCCATGAGCGCGAGGTCGGCGTCCATCATGTCGCGCACGAGCGCGTCGAAGGACACGCGCGGCGCCCAGCCCAGGCGCGCGCGCGCCCGCGCCGCGTCGCCCAGCAGCAGCGCCACCTCCGTGGGCCGGTAGTACTTGGCGTTGACGCGCACGAGCAGCGCGCCCGACGCGGCGTCGTGGCCCGTCTCGGCGTCGCCCGCGCCGCGCCACGCCAGCGCGCGCCCCACGTGCGCGAAGGCGCGCTCCACGAACTCGCGCACGCTGTGCGCCTCGCCCGTGGCCACCACGAAGTCCTCGGGCGCGTCCTGCTGCAGCATGAGCCACATGGCCTCCACGTAGTCGCGCGCGTGGCCCCAGTCGCGCTTGCTGTCGAGGTTGCCGAGCTCGAGGTGCGACATGAGGCCGAGGTGGATCTTGGCGACGCCGCGCGTGATCTTGCGCGTCACGAAGTTCTCTCCGCGGCGCGGGCTCTCGTGGTTGAACAGCAGGCCGTTGCACGCGAACATGCCGTACGCCTCTCGGTAGTTCACCACTATCCAGTAGCCGTACAGTTTTGCGCACGCTGAAACGTGAAACACGTTAAAACCAATCTGTACTGACAGTTCAAAATATATGTAGAGTAAAGCCGATTTTACATTAAGATAGGCAAATAAATAAATATATCAGCACGTCGTATCCCACACACGGCATAGTAGACAGAAGGAACCTAATGTTAAGACACTCCATTCCCCACATTCCGCTGAGCTATGGACTCATTGCGTGTTGAGGAGCGGAATTCGACGGGCTTTTACCAGAACGAAAAAATAAAAATATTAATTAATATTTATTTTCTCGAATGGGGATCAAACCCACAATTAGTTGCACAAATAAAACTAAAACATGTGTGACGCAGGACCTAATTTAGGTACATGAAGGCCCCGAAGTACCGATAAATGGGGGGCGGCAAACATTTTCGGATAGAAGGATGAAATTTTAATTTGAATAATTTCTTACGCAATACTCACGCATAAAATCAAATTAAAAAAAATACTAAATTATCTCAAGAAAAATAAGATGTTATAAAAATTGTATAATAATTGGAGTTATGGTCAACGGAGCTACAATTGGAGAAAAGGACAAATATATACTGTAAAAACAAACAAATTATGGACTTATTCAGTAAAAAATATTTTCGTTTTGTTATTCATTGTTTAATCAGGCCTCACCGTAGGGGGACCTCGGGTAGAAGGGCGTGTTCTCGTTCTGCGGCACCTCGGCCACCTTGCCGTAGAGCTCGGAGGTGGAGGCCTGGTACACGCGCGCGCTGCGCTCCAGGCCCGCGGCGCGCACCGCCTCCAGCAGGCGCAGCGTGCCCAGCGCGTCCACCTGCGCCGTGTACTCCGACAGCTCGAACGACACCTTCACGTGCGACTGCGCGCCCAGGTTGTAGATCTCGGCCGGCCTCACCTGCGCCACCGGCGTAATTGTTAAATAGTAAACATCGGATTTTATAAAGTAAATAATATTGAATAAATCTAAAATGGTCTGTATATATCATTATAAATCAAGTCAAACCGTGACAATTGGTAAATATCATATACATTACGTGTGTTCGTTAAAGTACATGTTAAAGCAGAAACTAAGCAAATATAACCTTAATTAGTATAACAATATGTTTCCCCTATTCTATTCATTCTAGAGACTACATTTATAACACACAATGATGATCACAGTGTGAATCGTGTGGGTCATCGTGGCGCAGCAAACAAGATGGTCGTGGGTTTGATTCTCACGGGACAATTCATTATTGTACGAGAAGCGGCGTGGAGTTACGGCACTATTTATGTAAATCGGGTGGAAAGTGAACAACGGAGTGTCATGACATTGCCGTTTGCCTTCCGTGCTATTCGTGGGATACACTGTGGTTGTGAACTTTCCCGTAAACTTACTTCACAAGATAAGAACAGTAATCATCATACACTTATTTACATCGATTTTGGTACTTTACCTAGCGTTATCGATATCGCTGTAACCTGAAGGCAGCGCGCGGCGTGTCAGTACGCAGATAGCGCTAACTACAACGATACACACATACGCGTATATGCATGTAGATATGTACAATATCACACGTACACCAACGTGTCACTCTAAAGGCGCTATTTGTTACAATTACAATTACATCCAGATTAGATCTACAAATGTAACTTGATAATATTTATCATCAGTTCAGGGAAACACAATTTACTATTTACAGACTTGTTATCAGTGTTTTGGAAATTTTTAATACAGATAGTTAAATCTTAATGGAGTTTGGGTAAAATCAATACAGGTACAGTTGGTATAACACGTCCTCTAGCTCGTCGCACGCACACACCTACATACACGTAACATACATTACAGCACAAATGCACTACTGACGCACTATACACAAAGTGGTGACTCGGTGCATCCGACCATGCAGAGACTCGAGTCACGACTTTGTCACGAATACGTAACAACAAAACAAACAAATACATTCCACATCGTAGCTCCGGTCTAAGTCTCGTTACACAAGGTACTTGTATAGAGTATCCAAGGACAAAATAACTTGTTTGTATCCACAAACCTCATATTCAAACGAGAGAATAGTGGTGTTGGTGGCAATTCCTAGAATGTAAATGGTAATTAAAGAATCAATAGCATTCAGGCCTTTATACTTTTATTTGTAATGCACCTGTCGCATGACGTCATCCAACACAGAGATATGTTGGACAACTATTGTTTATTTGCAGCCAATAGAATATAGCCACATGTAAGACCTTGGAAATATAAAAATTTGTATATATTTTGTTCATTATGGTTGTTCTGCTCTGTCGTGGTGCAGTGGAACAGCATTTGACTGTAAACATAACAGTTGTAGGGTTAATTTCTACTCCAGAGAACAAATTATTTTAACTTGATTGACCTAATAAAATAATAAGTAGCCGAAAGCAGTATTAGGTTTCATCACTGAAAATTGGAAGGGAATATTTTAATACTAGGTTTCAACTCCATACTTTAATATATAGTCACACATTATGTTTGTATAGTATATGGAAACATGTACAAATACACACTATTATTTATGTTAAACATAATGTTAGTGTCAATGATTTATTTTATTGATGTATTTGTTCATACAATTAGTAATATTTATACTTGAAGCTTTTCAAGTATAAATATTACTAATTGTAAGAATAAATAATAAGTTCTTGAAATTTCTAACAACTAGAGTATTCTATATCTCAACATATTATTTTAAGGCATTAATTAAACTAGTCACTAATGTTAGACTCTTGTCATATAAATATAGTAAACAAAAATTATTAATATTCATTTTATATAGTTTTAATTAGGCTATTTTAATTTGAAATGAAAATTTAAAAAAATATAAGCTTAAAAGTAATAAATGTTTTGGTAAAAAAAAATACTGTATAATCATTTTAAATACCTTAGTGATAATGTTAATTAGACATGTTGTATCAGTCAAATCTCCATAGTGTAAATGCATCTGTCCCCCGGTGTGACATGCCGGCTGCTCATACAAGTGTTGAATTCTACCTGTTGAAGATGACATGGTAAAATATATAATTGACTTAAAATATAATTCAATGAAATATTTATTAAATTGGTATTTTACCTGTGTTAAAAGAGGATGAACGACGAAGAATTCCATGTACTTCATATCCTTTTTCAATTAGGAACTCTGCGAGATAAGATCCGTCCTACAATAAACAGTGTTTTCATTTACATACTAGTTAATCTCATCTCACTCAATTATGTCTCGCTAATAGAAGTAAAAAAAAAGTATAATAAATAAATGTACCTTACATATAGGGATAAAATGTTAAGTTCTAATAAAGCATACCTGACCAGTAATGCCAGTAATCAATGCCACTTTCCTTTTTTCATTCGTACAAGAGGGTTCACCGGACATTTTAAGGTTTTTGGTTTAAATAGTAATTTAAACACGTCTGCACTCCGCGACCGGCGACTTGTGATAACGTAAAACGTACCTAAATCTTATCAGACACGGTCCGTCACATAATCGAAAATAATTGAATAAAATTGTAATTTAAATCGTTTTCATGTTTTATCTTTATGAATAATATTTCTTTTGTAATTACTTAAATTGGCCAATATTATCGTAAACAAAAGTGTAAGTTGTTATATGTCAAAATCTGCTGCTGCAGTATCTGATTCTCATAACATAGTCTGCACAGACCACAGAGTAGTGAGGTGCTTGTGAATTACAAATTAAGAAGACTAAGAGTGTCCGCAACAGTTATATTTTTTAGTAGTATGTTATTGTATAATAATACACAATAATATACTATTAACGAAGTTAATTATTAAAATACATTTAGTTTTTTATACATTTTCAAAAGATTTTATTAAAACTACCAAAAAAACATTTTTTTTTATTGTTAACACTTTTGTTCTAAATATTTTTTAGATTTATAATTGATGTTTTAAAAACAATAAAAAATACAGTAATTACAGTTCGCTTTTTTAGCATTTTCTAGAAAACATAGGTAAATATGTCCCAAAAAAGAATTGGACGATTCTCATCTGCCATACTGACATGACAAAAGGTTTTTCTATGTTGTAAGAAAGCAGGCAATTTGTGCCGTGTGATCCCGGCCTAGAATAGGATCATCCTGGTACTGGTGGTGTCGTAAGGGGCGACTAAAGTACATGTGGTAGAATCACGTCAGCAGCAATGGCAGCACGCATGGGCAGACTCGACCGGATCATTACTACCCCCGGCATTTAAAACCGGCGTGAAGTAGTGCCTTTATGTCACTGTGTTTCGCATCAGGTAATGCCGGGCCCCGGCGCCCAACCTTCCTTAATGGCCGGCAACGCACCTGTAACTCCTCTGGGGTTGCACGGAGTCGTGGGCGGCGTTACCATCAGGTGGCTTTTCCATAAAAAAAATAAAGGCAAGTCTAATATTTATTAGCTGCATTTATGTTTAGTACTAATTGTTACTTTAATTATTTATTACGGCAACTGTATTAATTTAATGGTTTTTATTTTTAGGTACCTAATCTTCGTAACCTGCTGCTGCTGCTGTTAGCGTTTGGAGGAAGTCGAGAGCATTTAAGAACAATTAAAAAATATATTTCAAAAAAATATTATAGACAATAGAATTTAGTCGTCATTCAAACTTAAAAGGGTTTGGCACCAGATGAATGGAAAATATATTTAAAGGCAAGAGGTATATGCTAATAAAAATAGAGTATAAAATTAAATATTTTTACGTTTGTGTTCCTTTTCTTTTGTTTGAAATGCCTTTAATAGTTGATCACAATGAAAGCAGTCAAAACAAAATAAAATTGACATTAAAATGTCTTATCTCATTCTAAATAAACGCATTTTGAGTTAAGAAACTTATCAAAATAATAACAAGTATCATATCTGTTCTTGTCGTACTATATGGCGTTGCTAAATAAAATTGAAGGCGACCTGTATTTTTCTATACACCTTTTTGCCAAGCTGTATACAATATACATATTATTTTGTGAAAACTAGCAACACTGTAACGTGATGATCATATTATAAAAAATATATAAATGACACATCTAAATTATAATATATCCCTAATATATTCTAATTTAACAATTTTTGTAAGGTTATTGTAATATAAAATAATTGATATACGTATAGATGTGTACATTTGATACAATATTATTTAATTTACTTAGTATTAAATTGAGATAGTATATTAAAAATGATAAAGATAGAGTATAATGTCAGAAATTACATGATTTGACGTTTAAAGTTTTCTGTTTTTTGCGCATCTTGGCAAATAAGTGTAAAATACTCTACTATAATAAACAATAAGCTATTTCATCATGCCGGATATTAAAATAACTCCTTTAGGAGCGGGACAGGATGTCGGTCGAAGTTGTATTTTGTTATCAATGGGAGGGAAAAATATAATGTTGGATTGCGGAATGCATATGGGTTATAATGACGAGAGGCGATTTCCAGATTTCTCATACATTGTTCCTGAAGGTCCGATAACTAGCCAGATCGACTGTGTCATAATTTCTCACTTTCATTTGGATCATTGCGGCGCATTACCGTATATGTCGGAAATGGTCGGTTATACAGGGCCAATATATATGACCCATCCTACAAAAGCGATTGCACCTATTTTATTAGAGGACATGCGAAAAGTTGCCGTGGAGAGAAAAGGGGAATCAAACTTCTTTACTTCTCAAATGATAAAAGATTGCATCAAGAAGGTAACGGCTGTTACACTACATCAATCTGTGATGGTGGACAATGAATTAGAAATAAAGGCATATTACGCGGGGCATGTGCTCGGTGCTGCCATGTTCTGGATCAGGGTTGGTAGCCAGTCTGTTGTTTACACAGGAGATTACAACATGACTCCTGATAGACACTTGGGAGCGGCTTGGATTGATAAATGTCGCCCGGATCTTTTAATTTCAGAGTCAACCTATGCAACTACAATAAGAGATTCTAAGAGATGCCGCGAGAGAGATTTTCTTAAAAAAGTCCATGAGTGTGTTGAAAAAGGTGGGAAAGTGTTAATTCCTGTGTTTGCTTTGGGCCGAGCTCAAGAACTCTGTATTTTATTAGAAACTTATTGGGAAAGAATGAATTTAAAATATCCTGTTTATTTTGCATTAGGTTTGACAGAAAAAGCCAACAACTATTACAAAATGTTTATAACATGGACTAATCAGAAAATACGAAAGACTTTTGTCCAAAGAAACATGTTTGATTTTAAGCACATCAAACCATTTGATAAATCATATATTGATAACCCCGGGGCCATGGTGGTGTTTGCTACACCAGGCATGCTGCATGTGGGCTTGTCTCTGAACATATTTAAGAAATGGGCACCGTATGAGCAGAACATGTTGATCATGCCAGGATTTTGTGTGCAGGGCACTGTTGGACATAAAATCTTGAATGGTGCCAAAAAAATTGAATTTGAGAACAGACAAGTTGTGGAAGTTAAAATGGCGGTTGAATATATGTCTTTCTCAGCTCATGCTGATGCAAAGGGTATCATGCAATTAATTCAACACTGTGAACCCAAGAATGTTTTGCTAGTTCATGGAGAGGCACAAAAAATGGAATTTTTAAAAGATAAAATTGAGAAAGAATTTAAAATAAACTGTTACATGCCAGCTAACGGAGAGACAGCCATCATCAATACTCCTACCAAGATACCTATTGATGTTTCTCTGAGATTACTAAAAGCAGAAGCTGTAAGATACAATGCTCAGCCTCCTGACCCGAAAAGAAGAAGGGTTGTTCATGGTGTACTTTGTGTCAAAGATAACAGACTGTCATTCCTGGATATAGATGAGATCTGTGACGAGATAGGCATAAACAGACATGTCATAAGGTTTACGAGTACAGTACGTTTTGATGACCCCGGGCCTGCTTCCAAGACCGCTGAGAAACTCAAGACTTTACTAGCTGAGAAACTCCAAGGATGGTCCATAACAATATCTGATGGAAACATATCTGTGGAGTCGGTACTCATTAAAGTGGAAGGGGATGATGATAACACTAAGAGCATTTATGTCTCCTGGACTAATCAAGATGAGGACCTGGGCAGTTATATACTGGGCTTGTTACAGTCAATGGTACAATAACAATAGAAGAAAAAGTCATTTATTTATTTATTTATTTATTTATTGACACATCAACAATACATGTAACTTATAATATTCAAAGAAAATTCATATATAGGTCTGGTTCTGTTACAAATATCAATTACAGATATGTACAGCATTCACAAACTAATCCCGATTAATCACCAGTCATAATTAAATTACAATAGTTAAATTACAATTACAAATAATTACAATTACAAATAAATTACAATAACAAATAAATTACAATAACAAATAAATTACAATAACAAATAATTTAAATTACAATTTAGACAATACAGTTGGACATGACAATTAAAAACAGTGAAAAGATATAATTATCATACTTACATACATTTGTCATACTTGTAAAAAATCTTTTATTTGTAATAAATAGCTAATTAATAATAATAAAATGTATTTTGTCTAAGCACACCATGTGACGTCATTATTGCACTTCCCCTGGTACCATAAGTATAGAAGTTTGTTCATATGATTTAAATTCTTTAGATTTTCTTCATTTTTCTCATTTGGTTTCTGGAAACAGTATAAATACAATGTAACAAACTATAAATATACATTTTTACTTAATACATGGTATAAAACTTTATAAATGCATTCATTAAAATACATTTAATTTATTGACTTTTGTGTTTTTATGCTCTATGATGGAGATATTTTTTACGTTAGTATGATGGGAGTTGTTAGAGTTAAGGTAGAGGTAGAGGCAAGGCTTATCAAATGAGTCAATGTTATCACTATGTTAACCTAAATAAGACAGATCCGTTACACGTCCGTAACGTGTCATTGAGCCGTGAGCGTCGCTATCTACAAACTATTTGGTGTCCCTGCTTTAATGGTTACTGATGTTTGTTTTTCAACATGGTTGTGATAAGTTGTCATTTCTGTTACTTAAATACTATACGGGGCGGAACGTATGGCTTAGTGGTCAGAGGGCCTGGTTGTTTCCAGAAGGCGCGGGTTCGAGTCCCGCTACGTTCAATTTTTTATACGTTTTCTAAATAAGTATACGTATCTGCGTAGGTTATAATCGTTAGATACATCGTCACGTGAGTAGCAAGCATTAGTGTCACGCCAGCTGCGTCAGTGTCAAAAGTTGTGTCGTCGCTGTGAGTGTGTTGGTTCCTCTTCAAAAATAACTTCGCATTTCGGCGAAAACTTAATGGCAGATTGTCGAGAACAACCAATTTGTTTCCTATTGGGAAAATCGGCCGCGAAATCTATTGTAATCGTTGACACTGTTTATGGGAATGCTTAAAATGGAGAAATGTCTATTGACGATCAATTCCGTTTAGGACACCCCTCAATGCCAAGAACTAATGAAGACGCCGACAAAATCAATGTCCATCGTTCGTGAAGACCTTCGCCAAACCATTGATCCACTCCGTAGAGTGTCGGTGAGTTTAATTCTCTGAATTAAACTTCATGAGAATTTATCCGAAGATTTGCACATAAGACGGGTTGCAGTTAAATTCGTTCCGCATCTTCTCACAAACGAGCAAAGGGAGCGGCGACTTTAGGCAGATTTCGAGCTTCTAAATTAGCTCGAGGAGGACCCTGAATTTTTTTCCAAGGTGATGTAACTTCTTTTTATTCCCCAGACGCGAAAAGGAATATGACAGGATAGCGTTTTGCCACTGTGGAGGAGGTGAAACATAAATCTGGAAGGCTTAAAGAAAAGAAAAATCCCGATGAGTGAATTTATTAACTGGTTTTGAACAATGGAAGAAACTTTTGGAGAAGCGCATTGTGGTCAATCGCAAATATTTTGAAGATGATCAAAATTTTATGTTAAAACATTAAGAAATTAGCAACCCGCCTGCGGCTTGGCCCCAAGCTACATGATTATTGATCTAATAAACAGAAATGAGAAGAAATGATCTAATATGTTTTTTATTACTTTCCTAACCTGTCTCTAGTATGATGTTTTTACTACATTAGCGTAATGTGTATAAGGATGTTTGATTGCTTTGAATTAATTCTATATACGACCAATGTTGATATTTGATATTTATAAAAATATACATAAAGCTAATTATTTCTTACACGTATATATTTTTGTAGGTTATTAAACTATATATTTGAAACAACACAGGAAGCAAATTAATATGGCAAGTGTTTTTTACAGTCCCCCGTACTACTTGGAGTACTGCGACTGATGATGTGATGTGATACGGGAGTCAATTATTTATCTAATTTATGAGTGATATATGTTTCTAGTGGTCGCGGTACCATGGCGGGCGGGAACAGCCGCCGGAAGGCCCCGCGCCGCAGGTGCTCGTCGTGCGCGGCCAGCAGCGCGTCCCGCAGCCGCGCGCCGCCGCAACGCGCGTCCCGAAGCCGCGCGCCGGCGCACAGCGCGCACGCCGCGTGCGTCCCGCAGTCGCACGCACGCGCGCACTCGGCGCTGAACACTGCGATGTTCTTCTGCGCGGACACCATGCTGCGCGACGCCTCATCACTGCGGGACATAACATATCGTTTTGATGTCAGTTACATTTACGTGCATACATATAACATATCGTTTTGATGTCAGTTACATTTACGTGTATACATAACTTCTTCATTTAACCACGGAGGCAAAAGTTTGCCACGAAACGAAAGTACTTATATACTTACTAGCGGCCCGCTCGCGGCTTCGCCCGCTTAAAATGCATGATTATTAATTTAATAAGCGGAATTGATTGACAACTATAAATTAAATTAAAATTAAATAAATTAAATTAGCTTCACGCTGTATCCCGCACACAGCAGGGTAGGCAGAGGGAACCTAGTGTTAAGACACTCCGTTCCCTACTTTCTGCAGAATTTTGGAAGCATTGCGTGTTAAGGGGCAAAAGTCAACGCCGCACTTTGCCTCGACACCAGAGCGAAAAAATAGAAATATAAATTTAAGTAAATATTTCATCTCCTCCTAGTCACACTTTGTGCCACTGCGCCACGACTGGCAGTTCGATCATATTAGAAGTCATTGACAACTATAATGACTTCTAATATGACTTTTTTACTACATTATCGTAATTTCTATAAGAGTTTTTGATTGTTTTGAATTAAAAAATACGGCAAATGTTGATATTTATAAAATACATATAAAGCTAATCATTTATTATAAGTATATATTTTTGTAACATTACGTTCTTTTTATCTATGTTACGTAAGTCTCATCATAATTTTAAAACTCTGTTAAATGTGCTGATGTCAGTGAATACTTTAATTTAATGCTTCAGAAACAGCGTTAAATTTGAAATTGTTGATTTGGGTAAGAATTCATAATATTCTTTGTAAAACATCAACAGTCATATAACCAAAACATTTAGAATGTCATTCTTACCAGCGCGAATGCATTCTTATAACACTCACAGGCATACATTGGCACGCATTCGCCTTGAAATCATTCAAATGACGATAACTTTTTTTTAATGAACCGATTTTGATGAACCAAACTTTAGTAGCTAAGTTGAGGTAAAATAAAGCATTTTTTTGAAAATTTCAAGAAAATCGGTCCAGTACTTTCAGAGAAAAATGTGACCATACATATCGGAGACAGACAGACAAGAAATTCGAAAAAAATATTTTTGCTTTCTATTATTCTTTTTAAGTGTCCCTCTTTCCATTTCAGTCAAAATTATTAAATGTACAGACCAAATATTTTTACTGTCTTATTATATATAGAGATTAGAGATTGTTATAACATATGTTAGTAAAACTAGCTGACGTGGACGTCGTAAACATTTAAAGCGATACAAGATGTCGCCAACGCGTCCTTCCTTCCTTCTTGTGTGTGGTGCACCACCGTGTGGAGCAGCGACTCGTTGGTGGGCTTTAGTCAATATAGTTAAATTGCATAGAACCTAACATATTTATCGAACCCGTGATCTTAAATTTAGGAGCCTTTTTTAACATATTATATTTTCTGTGACGGATCATTTTAAACGCTAAAACAAAGTATGTATGCTAAATTTAATAAATGCGCAGGAAAATTTGCGAGCGACTACTTTTAATTTGCAAATATTAGTGTTTACTTTTACTAAATAAATTTTGTTAAAATTATAACATATTTTTACAACTGTGGCCTATGGCATCGTGACGATGTTAATGAGACGAGACCTTATGGTCCACTCATTTATTATATATTTAAATGGGTTATATATACGCTACAAAACAATAGCGGGAAATAATTACATAATTGCATTTGTAGCGAATAACTTTAGGACGCTGATTTAGTGTGTTTACAAATGTTGTTTATGAATAATATTAATGAATGTTCGATACCCCTACACAACCACGCATCGCTTTAAATAAATAAAGTAAGAAGTAAAATAAAGTGTTGTTTTTACCTACGTTTACACGGCCCCGGCAAATGGTAGCCAACTTTATGTTAATGTTGCAAATGACGTTTCAAATATCTCAGACAAAGGTTTAGTCCGTCCAGGGTAAGTCTCACCTCGCGTCCAGGTGGCGCGCCGCGGCCAGGCCCGTGAGCGTGAACAGGTTGTAGAGCACCTGCTCGTAGAGGAGGCGATTGGGCGCGAAGTGCGCGGCGCTGAGGTTGGGCGACATGTTGGCCTCCAGCAGCCGCACGCGCAGCTGTGCGTCCACCACCAGGTCGAAACGCATCAGCTCGAAGAAGTTGTCCCGGGACGGGTAGCTCTTCAACTGGAAACATTACATGCCACCCACATCTACAGAATGTTGATACACGAACTCGACGTTATAATTAAAATGCCGCTTGCAAGGAATATACATACTACTTATTTATTGGCACTGTCAATTATCAATCACTGATCTGTAAATTAAAATTGCCGGAAATGTTGATACTTAATGTTTTCTTGTATTTAATGGCGTAAGGTCTCACCGCCTCGACGATGTGAAGCTCCTTCGCCAGCAGCACCTCCGTGATGGCCTCTTGTACCTCCTCCCACATGCGCGTCGTGTTCTTGCCCTACGGTGTAACATAATACATACTAAATATAGCTTTAAAAAACGCCTACTCGGTTACATTATTATAGATATTTTGAATGGAATGCGGCTCAATAGGCGGGCGCAGGCCGCGCCGGCCGATTACCCTTTGCCCTATTGTAGTATCTACCCACTGGGATATTTCACGTTAAAGAGATGCCCTAAAAGCCTAAGATCGAGCTAAGTGCTCAAATAATGTGATGAGTCACAAATAACGCTGCGCCGTCGTCTTTCATTTGTTAGTGACAATTACATTGGAAATGGAGATTGCCTCACATAAATTTATACAAATTATTCCTTGTTTGATGATATTCAATGAAATTATTTTTAACTTTTAGGGGTCATACAATTTTAATTCATTCACAAACATATCTGCTGGTCTTGTTAAACTTTCTCTCGATAATTTCAGATCTTGAGTCTCACTCTCACGCTGTGTCCCGCACATAGCAGAGTAGGCATAGGGAGCCGGGGAACTTAGTGTTAAGACATTACGTTCCCATTAAGACACTTCCGTTCCACACTTTCCGCAGAATTTTCGAGACATTGCGAGTTGAACGGCGGAATTCAACACTGCTCTTCGCCTTGTTACCGGAGAGCTTTTTAGAAGAAATGAAAATAAATATATATTTCACACGAGTGGAAATGGAACCCACAATTTGCAACATTGTGAATTGAGTGGCGCAACTTATCGCCGCGTAATGCCTTGAGTTCATGCGAATGACGATAACTTTTTTTCAATGAACCAATTTTGATAAAACAAACTTAAAATGTTTTGCTGAGATAATACAAAGCATTTGTAGATTTAATTAACATTGTGAAAGTTTTAAGTAAAAAAAGTTAAGTACTTTCGGAGATAAGCTTGATCATACATATAGACAGACTATTATTCTTTTTTTCAGTCTAAAATACTAAATTTACAAAATATTTTCACTATTTTATTATATTAATTTATGATGTTTATAAAGTACAACTTTACATAACAATTATATAAATTTGCTTATTGCAGCGCGATCACCACAAACACAGACAACCACAATGGAAATACTGTGTAAATATCTATAGTATGTATAATAAAAAAGTTTTGTTTGACTTTGATAGTCTAGTACAAATTGAGTAGAGTCATTGTAGTAACGACTCTACTGCGACGTACCTGTAGATTAGGGATTAAAAGAAGATAGTAGAAGAGGGTTGTAGCTGCAGGTAGTGAACCCAATACGTCCTACAAGTGCGAGGGCGCAGTGCACCCGTGCCAGTGGCGTGTGTGGACGGTGTGTGGACGGTGTACGGGGCCGGCAATCGATATAGCTAGGGTTAATTCGTTAATCCCATTGCGTCGTGTCGCGGGGTGATCGACATATTAGCGTGTAGCGGCTAAGCGCGGCGCCAGGCCAGTGAAGGCAGCGCGCACACCGAGCGGCGAGCGGAGAGCGAGCTACTTGTCATATCATTTTGGATTTGTTTTGACAAATTCGACTTTATTTTTTAGTTCTTTATCTTTTATTTATTGAGATGATTATTATAAATTAATAATTTGTGATGATATAAAGTAAAAAAATGTGAACCTACTTGTATGAAAATAGAAAACAGTGTAAATACATAATTTTAAAAATGAATATACTGACATTTGTGTGACATTTCCAGTCGCAGTATAAATAAATCTTATAAGTATGTTCGACGACTCCCTCGAGACGAGAGGCTGTGGACGTGTTAACCCTTTCATAACTACTAAACAGTAATAAATCCCGCTTGCGTCCACCGGCACAGCTCGCCGGCACTTCCTCTCGGGTTCACTAATTTTGGAATGAGAACAAAGTTTTGTGTGCTTTGAATTAATTCCAAAAAGCTTTCGTTGATAACTAAAGGACTGCACGCGCGTAGGGCTAACAAATATTACAAACATTGAGCTTTAAATTATCGTAGACCACTCTTTGGAGTGTGTGTGTGACAGACATACTATAGAACCGTGAGTTCGATTCTCACTTGGAGGAATGAATTATTCAATATTCCGAAATTTAGCAGAAAGTGATGTCAATGTAAGGAACGCTATGTTTGTGGGGGACCTTACGTTACCCCTTTACAGCCTGGCGCGGTGTCGTGTTATTCATCGTCTAGTGGATGGATTTACATGGCAAGTGCCAGTTAATACGCCTCTCGTTGACTCATTAAGGCCGCGCTGAACAAAACGGGCTCAACTATGAACCCTCTGAGCCCTCCAGGTACATTGATTGACGCACTTTGCTGCCTATATTCAATGTGTGTCAATAAAGCCCACTCTATGATGAGAGATTATACGAAATATATAGATTACTTTTTTAACTGTTGATTCTTTTTATTAATTAAATCAAAAACATAGCTTGATATTGTATCCCACACACGGCAGGGTAACGTAGGAATCCTAATGTTAGGACATTCCGTTGCCCACTTTCCGCCGAATTCCGGAGGTATTGCGTATTGAGTGGCGGAACTTAACGTCGCGCTTTGCTGTAGTAAAAGTAGGGACCCCACTTCGGTTTGACATAGCAAAAAGATAAATATGAAATTGTAATAATTGTTTTCTTCAAATGGAAATCGAACTCACAACGATCGCAAAAAACTGACGGGAACAAGGTGTACCTTGGAGGTAGCGTAGTGGTCGAAGGTGTCCTTCATGCCGAAGCCAAGGTCGCCGTAGACGCCCGCCAGCGCCGGCACCTGCCACGTGGGCCGGTAGTCGTCGCCCACTACGTACTTGTCCAGCACCAACGGATTAAACGGATAATACTTCTCCGGGCAGTACCTGAAAATGTCACAAATACTACTTACCATTTATATGACGCTTTGGAGGTCTAATTTTATTGTTTTTGTTTTTATCGAACAAATTTGCAGATACTACCGTGAGTGAGGTCATAGTGGCAAAAACGTGTAACTGTAATGTGACGGTTTTTAGTTTGATACCTATATGGGAGGGAATTATTTAATATTTTCATTTCGATTGATATTTGAACTTAAACGTCGTATTAAAAAAAAAAAAATTATATAAAAACATGTCATTCATATAATAACATTAGGATGAAAAAAATAAACACAATTCACGAGGACAACAAAATTGTTTTTTTCGTGAAATAATAACATCCACGTATAAAGTTTTGTTTTTAAAAAAATGTAGTTGATGTAAAATATTTATTTAATTTGCCTCAAATCAATTATACAATATAGAAGGAATGTCAGAAATGGTTGTTGTAGGCAGTAGGTACATATACTATATAACAATGCAAGCAGTAAAACTATAAGTAGTCAGATAAGATTGTAGTTAAACTCCACCTGCTTATTTAAAACATATTTTATATCGGAGATGATAAATATTGAGTGTTTTATAATATAGCAAAAGTAGTCGAGGCTGTCGTGGCGTGCCCGAGCGCGCGATCACAAGGTGCCCGAACCTGATAGAATGAATTATTATTTATTAAAATTTTCTATGCGGGATGCAACGTTAAGTTGATTTGTTATTTATTGTTTTTATAACATAGTAGCCATAGTAATGTGGCTTACCTGAACAACACATCACCTCGGAACCAGTAGGCTCTGAGAGGGTCGACGGAGGTGAGCGCGACGTACACGCCGATATCGAACCTATACCCGTCCACCAGGAAGGGGTCCTGCACGTACTCCTGCACGAAACTTCCGCCGCTTGACCAATCAATAGCAGTCACGTTCTTCAAATACACGCCGCGATGTTGATTGTGTTTTTGTAAAAACATTGCATTTTTATTTTCCACCGCGTACTTTAAAAACTTTTCCTTGTGTTCCGGTATCTTGAACGCTTTGGGAATAAATTTAGAGTCAGAAGTAGCTAGGTCGACTTTGTTCGTGATGAAGCCGGTACCCGGGAAGTGGTTTACTCTCTGATGGCTCTGCAACTTGTGTAGGTGAGGGTACAGAGCCCGAAAGGGATAGTCGTGTGACCAGAGCAGTGTCCAGGGGGTGGCGTTGGTGCTCAACTCGTACCCCAGCCGCCCCAGCACGAGGTGCACGTGTTTGAGGAGCCCGTTCCTGTTTTGTACGTCGCTGTGGGCGGAGTACACCCAATAATACTTTCTCTCGTGTATGTAATCTTTGACGACGTTTTCCTTTTTATTTTGTCCATTTATTATTTCTACCAGAATAGCTAAAGACACTCCTATGATACAAATTAGGAGGAATATATTTTTGTTCGCGTCATTTCTAATAGAATGAGTTTTGTTTATGATATCTTCCTTGCCATTATTTTTATCTGGGGTATTATCGGTTTTGTCTAACAATTGTTTGTTCTAAAAATAATAAATATAGGTGTAACGAACGTGCAATCTTAAATATATAAATGAAATTATATATTTTGTAAGAAGTTTTCCAGTATCAAGTGTATCTTACATAGC
The DNA here is from genome assembly GCA_917862395.2 of Heliconius sara. NCBI lineage: Eukaryota > Metazoa > Arthropoda > Insecta > Lepidoptera > Nymphalidae > Heliconius > Heliconius sara. The sequence continues at coordinate 12,874,283 of OU860795.2, read as the reverse complement.
AGAATAGGCAGTGACCTAGTGTTAGGACACAGTTAAAGTATTGCGTGTTTAGTGGCGGAAATTAACGCCGCGCTTTGCCTTGTCACCAGGGCGAGGAAATGAAAATATAATAAATAACTATTATTACCACGAGTGGGAATTGAACCTACAACCGTCGCATTTACAGTCATCGCCACCACGACCTCAACGTACAATTACTTTATTAATTAACTATTCATTTATTGATTATTACAAAGAGTTATTTTTAATTAATTAAGTTCCAAGTTACTATATAATAACTTAAAATAACAAATTTAAACTTGAAAAGTATAAGTCGAACGTAAACAAATTAGTAAAAGGGGACAAAACTTACAAACATAACTTGGTAGGTAAACAATTACTAAGAATAAATGTTCAAAATAAATTTATATAGGTCCTAGTTTAATAATTTTAAGTAAATCTTTGCAAGCATACAATTAAAAACTTACGTCTTTGTTGTTCTTATCGTTCTTCATGTTCATCAATTATTATTTATTAATACCTTTTAAATAAATACTTTCGACATAATGTTTTTTTGCCGCTTTTAAATAAAAGTTGCGTACGCGCACAAATCTCTACACATGCGGCCAGAATGAATACATTGATGTTAGAGCGAGACAACATTCAGTAGCATATGTCAGAGTGAGACAGCAATAACTTTCTAAACTGGCTGTCAGTACCGGCGCAGGTTTTTAAGGTCACATCTATGGCGTATGTATAACTTACAATTTACATATAATTGAGTGGCGAGGAGGGTCACGGTATGTCAATAAGTTAAGAAACCTGTTTTATGTTCTTAAAATTAAATGTACAAAAAGACCTATGTAAGAATATATATTAATTAATTATCATTTATTTCATACAATATCTTATCAAAAACCATTAAAAAGATTTCAACATTGTATTTCGCCCTCTCTCTCTCTCTTACAATCATTGTTGAGCGAGATTAAAAGTTTGTTCCGACTAACGCAAAAGCGTGGCTGGTTTTTTTTTATGGAAAAGACACGGCAAACGAGCTTTCGGGTCACCTGATGGTAAGTGACTACCGCCGCGCACGGCCCCGTACAAAACCAGAGAGTTACACGTGCGCTGCCGGCCTTTAAGGTGGGTTGGGCGCCGGGGCCCGGCGTTACCTGATGCGAAACGCAGTGGCATAAAGCCACTACTTCACGCCGGTTTTAAATGCCGGGGGTGGTAATGATCCGGTCGAGTCTGCCCATGCGTGTTGCCATTGCTGGCGACGTGACTCTAGCACACGTACTTTAGTTGTCTCTTACGACTCCATCAGTACCAGGATGATCCTATTCTAGGCCGGGATCACACTCTTAAGTGACTGACATACCCGATTTTTTCCGAAAAAATGTAACAGATCATCTCACATGTACGGACCTCGAGCGATAGACTTAACTTAAACATTTAATTTTTTTTTCATTCCCATAACGTGTAAGTGATATCACTTACTCGCCTAAACAAACTCATACACTTTACGTATTCCTATTACTTCTCATCTTTCTTTCAATCGTGTATATTACATTTCGCAACTTCATTCTTCGCGATTTATTACAAATTATAGTGAAGAGGCTGATGTGACATCTTATTTCACGTGCCACAAATACAAGTTCTCATATTTTATTTTGCCTGTTCGAGTCTTCTCGTATATACTTTAATAAGATGGGTAAACACAAGACAAACTACTCAAGAAGAAAATAATAGAAATAAATTCGTTGAATTAAATTGATGAGTTCCGATGACGACCACGTCGGCAATGTTATATTACAACAATGTTATATTGTTTGTACAAAATAGTGATGCGTACATCTAATAGGATTGATTCTGTCACAATAATTTTGTACTCGTGTAAAGTAAATCGATGCGAGCAACCAGCAAAGTAGCCTCTGTTGATAATTAGTAAAATAATTGAGTACTACTTATTTAGAAAACGTATAAATATTTTAACGTAGCGGGACTCGAACCTGATCGGTTTCTCTGAGGAGGCGCGGGTTCGAGTCCCGCAACGTTCAAATCCTTAGTATGGAATAACACTTTAAAAATGCTTAAAATAATTGAATACTGTGTGGTCTGCGATCGCAGGATACCTCCCAAGCTCAAGGATCTGATGTACAAGAACATTACTCGGACGGTTCTTTTATATGGCAGCGAATGTTGGCCAGCACTGTCTCGCCACAATCAGGAGCTTCACGTCACGAAAATGAAGATGTTGAGTCCGTGACATAGCGTTTGTTTGTTTGTTGTTTTATTTAAGAGCTACGATCACTGGATCTACTGACTCGATTTACTTATTTTTGATTTGTATGAGAGCTACGTTCTTCAGGAGTTCTAAAAATGTGCTGTGTAACATTACCGTGTAAGTCTTAGTCAGCCTTGAATAATGAAATAACAATAATAATGAACGCCACCGAATTGCTTAGTCAGAACATTGTATAGAAGAAATGTCCTATTTTATTAGTTCTAATAAAAAGTCCGGGATACTGTATACCTGTTTCTTATAAGTAAGTCACAATGAAGCATTTTGTGACAAAAAATAATTGGAATAACATGTAATTTGAACGTATACTTTTTAAGAAAGTGAATTTAAAATAATTCTCCTTTCTGTTTACGGCCGCAAGCAAAGGCACAAATGCTGCGGGGGCCACCCTTGCCGCCGATTACGTTCTCGCATGTATGTATAAAGATGGACGAAAAACACAGTTTTATCTCGTTACTCTAAAGAGTTGAGTTAAATATTTATAGTATATATAAATATTATACTCAACTTTATTAAAATAGCAATATTATATATAATATTTATAGGTTTCTTACTATAAATTTGGGAAGGGTTGTAAATCGCTTCGAATGAAGCTCCTCATATAATTATGATTGAACTTCACGTACAGGTAAGTTCGTTTAGTATTAATTATACTTAGATAACGGAGTACATCGAAGTCTAATATTTTTGTATTCCGCATATGGCAGTGTAGGCCCTAGGGAGGCCCGTTCTCTACCACCACCATCTCTTCGTGGGCCTCCAGAATAGGTAAGAAAGTTCCAGAAAGAAAGTATAATCAAATAAATCATAGTTTATGTCAGAATATAGAATATAGATTTTTTTTGTCCTTCCCAGGACTAGTGTGTAGAAATAAAGACATCAAACTAGGGTCTATTTGATTGTTGCGTCACGCAACTAGTATGTGGTGTAATTACACAATGAAACCTCAAGGAATGCTATGCAGGTAGCAGCAGTACGTACGCGTACCGGTTTGCGGGCGGCGACGACGAACGACGACGCCGCAATACATCACGCTATAAATACCTTTAATGAGAAATATGCAGCGGAAGCAAATTATATAATAATAATAATAATTATATAATAATTATATAATTATATTGACGCTAGTATTCTATGACTATTCACAATAATTTCTAGGAATGAACTATTGTCTTAATAGTTTAGAATTTGATCTCATACATATACTTTAAAATGCCTTTCGCTCAGATATACTTTAAAATGCCTTTTATGTATAAAATAAATACCTACTAGATTTTTAAAATTAATAAAAAAATATCTAAAGTATAGGTAAGAAAATGTCACATTTGTTAAAACAATTGTTTTTATTAACAAAAAATATTATTTTTTAAATTGTCTTTAATAATTAATAAATATATAGACAGAATAGAATAGAATATTAAACTATTCTTTTTTTTGAGACTACACTAGGGTACAAGCGTGTGACTATAAACGCGACTGGTTGTGGGTTCGATCCCCATTCGAGGAAATGAAATATTTGTTTAAATTTATATTATAATTTCTTCGCTCTAGTGTCGAGATAAAGATACAGCGTGAAGCTTCTATTCTATTTCTTTTACCTCTAATTTACCCAGATGTTAATAATATCAATTAGCTTTATGAAATATAGAGACTACACCATAGAAAGTGTGATAATTGTATCCGTCAATAATCGTACTTTTTTTATTATTTAATCTTTATAGCTATCTATAGACCATCAACCAATTGGTTGGTTATTTTAGTATTTTTTTACAACTAATGTTAAACAGTGTACGTTTGTTAGCACCACTTTAATGAAACCACAGATTTAACTACTCCATAAAATAGAGGCCTCATATGGAGTACTGTTCTCATCTCTGGGCTTGTGCACCCTAGTATCAGCTTGAACCATTTGATAGTATACAACGTAGATCCATTCGAATCATTGGGGATCCAATAATCTGTGAAAGGATTGACACTTTGGCTTTGCGTAGAGACGTCTGCTCGTTGTGCGTTCTCTATCGCATTTATAATGGGAAGTGTTCTGAAGAACTGTTTGACCCGTTACCTGCCGCCGAATTTTCTAACCGCACAGTACGTCATAAGCTTAAATATCATCCACACCACCTGGATACGTGGCAATCTACTACTGTGCGGTTTCGTAGGAACTTCCTTCCACGCGCCACGGAACTTTGGAATGGCCTACCCGCGGCAGTGTTTCCAGGTCGATATGACATGGGTACCTTCAAAAAGCGCATCTATCTCGATTTTCACGGCCGGAAACGTACCTGTAGCTCCCTGGTGTTGCACGGGGTCGTGGGCGGCGGTAATCACTTACCATCAGGTGACCCGAATGCTCGTTTGCCTTGTCCTTTTGCATAAAAATATCCTAGTACAATTAAAAAAACATTTTTTTTCCAAAAATGATATTTTCGAACAAAATATATTATAAAATTATCTTTGTAAAATAAGACGCTCTTTTCTAGAACGACGCACGCAGACATGAACCTGTCAAAGGGAGACCGCCGCATACGGCTTATTCCGAGATCGAGCCGTAGGTTCTCATTCCGAAATTTAGTCGGCAAAGTTCAAAGTTGTTCAGCCTTTAGAAGTATTTTTGTAGTTTTTTTTACGCTAATAATAACTATACAGGTATGGATAAATATCGTGAAATTAAAAAAATCCTACGTTTTAACTGTTTAGGTATCTTGACTAATTTATATGCTGTTCCCATAAAAGGAGCGCTGCCGTGTGCCGTGAGATAGGACTGGCCTCGCCACCTCTTACAGCGTCATGATGCTGAGGAGTATATCCTGCCTATATATTGGACGTTTGCGACAGTAATTGGATCGTCGGGATCCAGAAGGACGCTACGAGGGCGTCGAAGAAGCGGACGTGGGTGAGGAGCGTGTGTGCGAACACGACACAAGCATAGGTCATGACGGGACGGATGCAAGGTTTGTACAATATCAGCTTGTTTCGAAGTGACATTTTACTCCACTTGCAGATGAGTGGGTACAGCCTGCTCATCACCAGGATAGCTGCCAGATAATGTAATATAATAATACAATTGACTTTGAAAAGAGCAACTGTTGAGTTTCCTGCCGGCTCTTCTCAGCAGAACTGCCTTCCGAACCGGTGATAGCTTTTTTTGTCTATTTTTTCATTTGACTATTCAAAAGTGCTTATAAGAGTTTATTTGAATAAAGAATATTTTGAATTTGAATTTGAATATAATATATTAGTTTAAGTGCGCAATCTTAATAAATAATAAAATCTCAATAAAATGAGAATCAAATACGCGGTCGATATCGCACGCGCCCAATAACAATAACGCGTCGAGATCTGTTTGCGGCGGCGGCGGGCGGCGGCAGACAGGGCGGCGCGCTGGGCGGCGGCGGCGGGCGGCGGCGCCGGCACTTGTAATGTACACTTTAGCGACGGTGAGGGACAGGGCCAAAACAACTTACGTTGGAACAAACAAAACAAGAAAATTCAAATCTTCGCACGGTCTTGTAAACTTTTACAAATAAAAAATAATATTTAATAATCTGATTGAGTGTATTTTGGCAGTAAACCATAATAATTTCGACGAGACAAGAAAAAACGAAACGAAACGAGACAAGAAAGATTTTCTAATGTATTATAATTAACATTTTTTAGGTTCAATCTGCATCCTGCACTTCGCAAGGTAGGCAGAGGAACCTAGGAGTCTAGTATTAAGATACTCCGTCCTCATTACAAAAAAAAAATCATAATTTTCACCTAACACTAGAGCCATTACGTATTGAGTGGCAGAACTTAACGCCGCGCTTTACCTCGTTACCAGAGTACCACATAACTAACAAATATCACTATTTAGTTTTTGTCTTATACAATTGAGTAATAAGTAATCAATGTGGTGTAGTCCAGGAGGCGGAGGAGACGCGACGCACATACACGCGCCGCCCCGCGCCGCCGCTCGCATTGTCCAACGTTGAATACACCGGCGCGGTGTCTACGCGTCACCATACAACAAGTGCACTGCTTGTTGTACATTGTTTCTTAACTATGCAGATTAGTTTGAGGCTTCGTGATGTTGGCTCATCTGCTAGTTTTTGAATATTAATTATAAATTACTGACTTTCTATTATAAAAGTTTTTCTTAATTTTAAATATCACCAAAATTTTATACAAAATGAAGGTAAACGATACTGTAGGAGTATGTACACAACGGAGGTCCGGTCCTCCGTGCGGAGTGAGTCCGACGAGTCGCCATTGTCCTGAAGAGAGATAATACCGTGGACTTGCGACGCTTGCAACATGTCAAGAGTTTAATTCAAACATTATATTCTATCTACGTACTGTTGCGATCACGTATTGAAACCGTACTCGAGATGCATCAGTGCGTTAGTATATAATTGTGTAAAATATCGATAATGTCGTATCGAGCTGAGTTGAGTTGATTTGATAGAGTTCAAAAAATGAGAAACACGAGAAATGTATGGTGTTAATAAAATTATTAAATAAAAAAACACTATACTAATGTTGGTGTGTTTTATTCACTAAAAATGAAAGTTAAGAAAAAAACATAGAAGTAGTAGATTTATACGTACGAGCTGAAAATTATATATCGTAAAGATAAATGTATGCCTTGTTAATCTAATACCTTACTGTGTACCTATGCCGCATGCAGTAGGGTATCCAGAGGGAACCTAGTGTTTAGACACTTTGTCCCCCATTTTCCGCCAAACACATCATTTATTACTTACAGATTAGAAAAAGAAACATGTTGTAGGGGATGGTATAACTTGTTGTTCAAACTTTATTTAAACCTAACGGGACTTGAACCTGCACACTGCGCACTAACCACTGAGCTCTAAATAATTTTTCTGCCTCAGTTTTACGAGGCTCGAGTTCGAACTCCACAACGTTCAAACTTTCGTAGCTGTACGCTGTAGCCCGCGTCTATCGAGGCACGCACACAAGGCAGCGGGAATGGAGTGCTAAAACACTTTATTTTCCAACCTACGTTTTTCATGTAGTACTTGTATACCTTTTTCTTCATTTTCATTTTATTGTGTTATAATAGTATTTAAAGAAGCCACTGAAAAACAGACCCTTTCAGATGGTTTAATATTAGGTAGGTAATGAATAAAATTTGGTTAACTTGTTGTGTTTAAACTTATAATTACTATCTCAAGCTCACTTGACTAGTTTATTATAATATCCGCTTAGAGTCATTACTATATTATAGACAACTTAAGCAACACGTTTGTTTTATTCTGATGTATAAACTGTATCGAAAACATAAATGTGAATTGAGAGCCAAGTTAAATGTAAAGTAAAGAATCGTTCTCTACTTCACCGACGGAACTATGGAAGACTTATGTGGGTGCCGAGTTTTGTGCCCACTCGGAATAAAATTCATTCAATTCAATTAGATTTTACTTCACATTTTATACGTACAGGCTTTATCATATTTGCAAGGTATATATACTTTAAGCTTGTGTTGGACCTTCAGGTTGATACTTGGTTAGTTGCCCGGTGGTACAAAATAGCCAATTCATTCATATTAATGGGATAGTTTTCGATGGGATATCAATACTGTTTGCAAACAAATTACCAATATTAATCATCAATGCTTTTTAAAATTGGCTTATTTCCTACGCTCTTTGATATAATTTTCGTACTTAGTTTTTTCTTTTTGATAGTAGTTAATTTTCAAATTGTAAGTTGTCATATTTGTGTACATTGTAGTCTATCTTAGTACAAAATATCAAGTTTCTTCGACACGTAGAAGTGGGTTAGGTTTTTCATGAGCGTGTGAATTAGTTACAAATGTCGGTTTTTAAAAATTAGTATAAATAACTGTTTAAGTAAAATACAAAGTGTGCGTGTGTTTTACCAAGTGTGTTAAATTATATGCAAATAGAGAAATTGGTTTACAAGTTACGAAGGGCCCAAAAGTAACTTGAAATGGTTCATATAAAGTACAATTTACGTTTATCAAGATTTCTATCTTGGCTGGACACGTGGCGAGTGTCTTGACAACAGTAAAGGTTAATTTAAATTCTTTTAACAGTTTCTGTGTGAAAATGGATCAAAATTTGTTTCATTCAAACTTTTGTATTTATAATATTAGTAGGAAGAGTTGGATAATGTTCTTATGAAACCATAACATACCTTTTTGAAATTTATCTATTTGAAAGGTAGGTACAGTATGAAGTTTTATGGGGAATAAAAAAGTGAAAAAAGTAGTAATAATTATGAAAAAGTTGATTTATTATTATTATAATTATAATAATTATTATAATACAGTTTACAATAATTACAAGCGATCACCAAACGGGGTGAAAGAAAATGGCATATTAAATTAATGAGGGCCCGCGCGAGGGCGAGCGCCGCGTCGCGGCGCGTGGGCTGTGTCCGAGATGAGGCCGCTGCGCCCCGCGCCGCGCCGCTCGCCCCCGCGCGGCCCTGCGACGTTAGGATATAGTCTTTGTAACGCGAGGAACAAAATATTACACAAGTCGAGTATTATTTATGATCGATTCGGATTAAACCGGTTTCGGCGAAGCGAGAGAGAAGGCGGGCGGCGGAGGCTGCGCACGCGCCGTTACGGGCAGTCGCACTCTTCGACCACCATCTCGGGCAGGTCGCGCTTGATGATGTTGGAGTCCGCGCCGAAGTAGATCAGCGACAGCGCCGAGAAGCGAACCGGCGCGCAGCACGCCGCGCGCTGCAGCCGCGCCGCCTCCACCACCTGCGAGTGGTAGTTGGCGTACGAGTCGCACGAGCCGCGGCAGTAGTTGGCGTAGTAGCCCTCGGGCGCCACGATCCAGTCGTCCCAGCCCAGCGCGCGGAAGCTCACGTAGTAGGTCTGCCGGCAGCAACCGCCAGCGCGCGCCGCGTCGCAGTCCAGCGCGCGGCGGCGGCGCGGCGCGCGCGCGGCCAGGCGCAGGCGCAGCAGCGGGCGCGCCGCCGCCGCGCCGCCCAGGCGCAGGCGCACGCGGCCCGCGCAGCCCGAGCAGTCTAGCAGCAGGCGCAGCGGAGCGCGCGCGCCCGCGCCCGCCCAGCGCCGCGCCGCGCTCGTCACGTCCACGCGCTGCCAGGCGCGGCCGCGAGCGCGCGCGCTGCCGGCAAGCGCGCCCACGCTGGCGTTGCCGGCCACGGTGAAGGCCCACAGCGTGTAGCGCAGGCGGCGCGCGCGCGGGCCCGCCTCGGCGCGCACTAGCAGCTCGGCCGCCGCCACGGACAAACCCTGCTCCGACTCCGCCTCGCGCCCGAGCCGGAACTCGATCAGGCGCTGGCCATTGAGTGTCGAGCCTGTTGGCAGACAAACTTGTCGCGTGAGGTGACCGCCGTGACCGCCGTCGCGAGGTCCCTGAGGCGAAATGACTCCAACAGCGGTGGAAGAGCGTGGGGTGCCCGTTGGGGCGGGGGCGGAGGCCGGGTGCGGGCGCTGGGCGCTCCTGGCTGTGAGCTACGCTGGCCCCGTCGGCGAGTATACCCGTTCGTTCGTCGCTCGAGTATACACGCCCACAGAAGTTCGCGATATCGCGCGCACGCCGACTTATTCTTGTACAAATCCTACATGACATGAGAGTTAGAAAGAAGTTGTTCTGATAATAAAAGAACTCAATCGACCGCTGTTGTTTTTAATAATAAATATTAAAATTTTGACTACGCATGTTCCAACGGTGTCAATAGAGCGCCTCATACTGTCCACTCCTCACATTGCGCGATCTGTAAAAGAGGTCATATTATAAATATTGTCAACAATAGTTCATATCCCACTACAATCCTACTTCACTGCACACTCGACATGCACCTGTCGGTGCCGGTGTCGGTATCGGACCGTCCGACCGACTTGACGGTTGTAATTCTTAAATACACAACATAAATCCTTTATTAACCTCTGATGCTGTGTTTACGATATTTAATATGATCAAAACCAGGTGATTCATTATGATGGCATGTACCTATACAAAAATTATATTAACTATCAGCGGGACATGTTCCAGCGCGAGTCCCAATCCCCGCAGAGGGCGGCGCGCGACGCTGACGGAGGTCGAGGCGTCTAAGGCGGTCAATTGGCTAGTTAAAATTAGCCATGGTTTATGGGGTTAAATAATGCACATAATATTGAACGTGTCGCCGGCGCCGTGCACTGTTATGCAACCCCGATCGATTGTTGTGCCCTCTGAGCACCCGTCGCAGGGCGGTCCGCCTGCTCGTTTCTGTTCATTATTACCTAATACTTAAATCAGAGTACGATCTGTGCTGCGGGCCAGCACCCCGGGCCAGGCCCGGCCTGGCCTGGCCTGGCGGCAGCCACTACCGGTACAGCGTCACTCAGGGCCTCGAAACAATTGACAACATTCAAAACCTTCACAGTTTAAGTATTCGATACTACTACTGGCCGGTATATGTGGGCTGCTTGTAATAAAAGTACGTCGAACATATATTTCCTTTATCTTGGTCTTTCAGCTTTGGTACGAAATAAAATAATAAATCGTGTTTGTGTCATTGTAAAGGCGTGTACGTACGAGTACGTTCTAGAACGTACTCGACTGAGGTGGTCGGAGCGCCCAATATAAATAATTCTATACGTAGGTACTTAAATGTTAAAACAAGCTTCATAAAATTCTTTCATCTGTTCTGGGTCGGGTTCGCCTCAGCAGGACATACTGTCCTATCGCAACTATACGATACTTGCGGTAAATAATAATTATTCCAAATTTAAAGCAAAAATTGGACACATTTCAAAACAACGTAACCTTGATAGAGACAAAAATAAAGCATAAAGTTGTACATCTACAAATCTTGTCAATCGTTTCGTACTAAAGTTTTTGTAAACTTAAAGTACATCATTATTTTGCACTAAATTAATTAATTCATCAGGTAATGTAACAAAAAACCATGGTGAAGTGCGAGTCGTCCGCGTCGCCTCACCTAAAGCTCATGTACTCGTGATGCTTGCGACGCGAATGCGTTAATCTAAACTATTATTTAACCTAATTCTCACGCAACTTTTACACTTCTTAGGTATTTATATATTGTAGCATAAACTAGTGATGCCCGCGACATCGATGTTATTCTACTTAACTCATATATTCTTTAATTTACATATTGCACCCAAAACATCACATTAGTCTTATACAACATGTTTTAATAGTTGCATTTGGGTGTAAGTTATATCTATGAATGTTATTTTAAGAACTATAATTTTAAGTTATTTAGGTTAAATATCCTCCACTTTAGTAGCTGACTATGTAACAATTAGACGACAGCCTTCACTACACGAGTATAGGGTAGAGTCGGCACTGAAGGCCGCGGTTCGTTCGTTGTTTTAGGTATCAAAGTTTTTTTAGTCTAGATTTCGATCGCGGCCTTCAATTTAGGCATAATTTCTTGCTGAATTCTGAAATATGTATATTAAAACTAAATATTATCTTTGTATAATATTCTGTAACTTACAATGTAGAGTATCGCTCGTTTATTTTCTCTGTGAATATAACCACGAGCGCCGTGTCCTACAATCATGAGGACGGTCTACTCACAACGTTTTGTAAGGGTAACTAATTGCCCGAACTGTCGATGTTGCCCTCCATTGTGTACACAAATATGATTCTTTAATCTTCGACAATAAAGGGACGAGGTAACTGAACTCAAAGGTGAAAGGTTAATTCTCAACGACCCACCAAGAAGACTCTAATTTACAAAAGGTGTGGTGCAGTGGCTCAAGCTTGCTACTGAAAACGCGGCGATTGTGGGTTCGATTCCCATTCGGGGGAATGAAATATTTAATAATTTAATTTCCTAACTCTGTTAACGAGGCAAAGCGCGGGATTGAGTTCCGCTACTCAAGTCGCAATGCCTCCAGAATTCCGCAGAAAGTAGGGGAACAGAAGTATCTTAATATTAGGTTCACAGGTTCCCTACCATGCTTTTTTAATTCTATCTATACGCTTGTTTATTTTATTATATAACTAAAACTAACAACAATAAAACTTTTTGTGAGTTTAAGATTTAATTTACGAGTTTTTTATAGAAACATATATAAGGGTAAGTTTAGTGATGTTTTATTATTTATTTATTTATAAAAAAGTAGGGACATTGTGATTATTCATTTGCCAATTTATAAGTCATCTTATTTAGTTTTTGACATTTGCAAAATTTTATTGATTACCTCAATACGTTAACAAAATTGGAACGTAACGAGAATCAAACCCGTGTCGACCGTCCAACACGTCGGACGGTTTGACACGCTGAGCCATCGAGGGTGCGTACATTGCTAGTGTCTCTAAGTCCCCGCACTGCACTAAGTGCAACAAAGTTGGCTCTCGGCCACTGTTTACTTCGTTTATGTTGACTTTAGTGACCTCTACTTTATCCGCATAATGACGCGTAATCTACAACCTGATAGCAATCATGAAACACATAAATAATTATTGAAATATAACATGTATTTATTTATTGATCATAAATAAATAATTAACAAAGAAACTAAACTTAAATCAGTTATTAAAATGAAATTACTTTTTTATAAAAATATCTACATATTTTTATATGAAACATGATTGACAAAAACCGTTTCGTTCTTGAAATTGTGACAGACTTACCTTCACGTCGGAAAATTGTTGTCGAACGAGTTACGTAAAAAGTTGGTCATGTCGACGAGCGCGCTCCCCCGCCGCGGCAGGACAGCTACTGGCGCTTGGCGGGGAAACCCGCGCTTATATAGTGCGGGGGTGGATGATTCACGCCAAGTTTTCCTCAAGGGTGGGTTTTTTGGTAACATCTATTCTTTTATTGTTTCATGGATTTCAAGTTAGAATAAATATATTTATTACCAATTAGCTTCACGCTGTATTACGCACATAGGGTATATCAGGGTAGGCAAAGGGAACCTGGGACCCTTATGTTCAAACACTCGGTTCCCATTAAGATAATTTCATTTCCCATTTTACGCTGAATTCTGAAGACATTGCGTTCTGAGTGACGAAAATCAACGCCACGCTTTGCCTCGATCCCAGAGTGAAGAAATATAAAATATTTTATTTCTTGAAATGGAAATCGAATCTACAACCAGTTCCACGCTTGTGACTCTGCGCCACGGCCTGTTTTATAATTCATAATAATTATACTTGGACATCCCTCATATAACAGGATCCATAGTAATCTAATGACAGCCTCGTGACATAGTGTTTAATGATTTCATTGTTACACTTCACACCACGAACACCAACTGAACCAATTATTTAGGACAATGTTTATACTAAAGGCATTTACAAATGTCCGCGAGTGGTGATGAGTAGTAGTACTCGAGAGTAGTAGTAAGTCAAGTATCACTACTTATCTCTTCAATTAAATAATATAAGTAAAACAATATTGATACGAATCGTGGACGTAACAATCTTAATTTGTTAAACAAACACTGCCCTGTAGAGAAGACGTGCGCCGCGCTCTAGACGTGCTACGGCGCTACGGCGCTACAGTGCTACGGCGCTAAGGCGCTACGCCAGTACGGCGGAGATTAATTAAAAATTTAATTATGAATTTTGAATATTGACAATATCTTTATATTATACAAACGGCACCAGCGCGACTTATAGCGGGATAGACAGAGTGCACATCGTCTTAAGACACTCTATGTTCCATTTTTTGCCTTTTTGCCAGTTTGCCTGGGTACTAGAGCGAACTAATGAAAATATTAATAAATAATAATTCATGCCCCAAGTGAGAATCGAGTCACACTGTACTCACCTGCGCCACGACGGACAAAGATTAAAACTGTTATGAACTAAATAAATCGTTTAAGTCGTAAAATCCAGTTGTTTGGGAATTTATTCGATTTTGCTTATAAAAGCTGACTTATTTAAAAGAAAAATGTTTAGTCTTTTGACATTTATCATTCACGGGAAGCGATAACAACGTGCAATCTTTTCCGCGTACATCCCATCCCCTATCGCATATCTTCAAATCTCGATATTTTTTATCATCATACAATGTCGGTTTTTTCTGTCATCATACAAATAATAATTTTACAAACAATGTCCCACAACAAAACATGGAAAAGTAAAGATTAAAACCAATTAAAAAAAGCCGTTTTATAAAATAACTGTTTTTAGCAATTAGCAATTTTTTCGAATAAAATATTTTAAATTCATATTACGTTTTTAATTCTGAACCTGTTGTAATGAGACAAACACTAAATGTTAAGTGACTAAGTATTAAGTTCGATTCCCGTCTAAATTGGGACCTGAAGTGTCTTAATACTAGATTCCTTCTGTCTACTCTGCTATGAGTGTGTACACACATACACAATGTGAAGGACAAAGAGAGCCTCATGTCGAACTCTGCAGTTTTACATAAATTGTGTGTTGAGTAGAGGTGTTCAACGTGTGTAACCCTACCGAACTGGCAAAACGAAAATGTATTATACGCAGGTAATCCCATAGTGAAATCGTATCTACATCCGTAACTTAGGTATAAAAATAGGTCAAGCGCGAGTCGACCTCACCATCTACCGGTTCCGTACCAATTTAAAAGATTGAAGCTCAATGGGAAGTAGAAGTTACAAAAGTGTTCCGATTTTTATTCTTATTTGTGCAAAACCACACTTCTTACCCAATTTTATAATTGTAGATCTACGGTTTCCCGTAACTCCGAGTAATCAATACATATTGTGTTTTTCTGCTATATGTTTTGATTACTAGCAAAGTTGACAAAATTGAACTACGGGCGTACGCTTGTATTATGTAAAAAATATAAGTATGTAATTATTATTTTTCTATATGAAATACCTATTAATTTTTACTTCTCAAAAGTCTATGCTCGTTCTATCTATATCTCGGTTTTGATAACGCGGTGGATTTTATACAAAATGCAGTAAAAACGGGGCATAAATGTTCGCAACTCTTAATTTAGAATCATGATGTTTTCTGCGCTCCAAGAGACCACAGACCTTCACGCAATTTCGAGAAAAATAGTTGTGACAGACAGAGAATAAAATGATCTTATAAGGGGTTCGATTTCTTCCTGTTGAGGTACGGAGTTCTAAAATACATAAAGTAATGAAATAAAATTAAGCATTTAATGCTTGCTTGAAGTTTTTTTAGTAAATATATTGTGTTCCGTTTCAATACATAATAAATAGAACAGAATATTCAGTCGAGATCAACGTCCTCTTAAGATCGTACGTAATATATAATTGAATTTCTTTTACTTGTGAAAATATTAGCCTCCAAAAAGAACATTGCGACTACAGTCGAATTGGAATCTGATTTTGTCAAACCGTATTAAATTCTGTTGTTCTATTCGATATAATTTGATGTATCATATTATAATTATCAATTTATTATCCAAAAAGAAACTAAGTTATTAAAACTTGAAGTTTTTTAAAATTCTTTTTTAATAAAATTATTTATTTCTTTAATATAAATTTAGTCGGCAATAAAGGCCTATCACTCTGTATCTGAATAATGAAAAAAAATCATTACTTTTTAAATTCGTGACATTGTTCGATTGCAAAACTCAACACCGCGCTTTATCTTACCAGAGGGGAGAAATTAAAATGAAATTATTCCCCGATTATAGATTGAACTCATGCCCACTATATGAACCACTTCGACTAATAAACTACGAGTATTTATCTTTTTCTTATAACTTGCGTGATCTATTATATGTTTTCATTAGATTTTTAAATGTTTACATTTAAATATATCAAAGCAAATCGATTATCTTCCTGACGCCACCTTTCCGGAGGCGACATTTAATTGTTTCATATAATTTAGTAGCACTGTTGTATCACACTGAATATCGTCTTTGCGGAGGTATCTTCAATGTTCAAAATGAACAATAGAGCCTATCCTGGATATATCCCTGGTCAGGTCTAATAACTGTACAAAATAAAATTTCATTTAAAGTTCCATTTTTTGCGGAGATGTGTATGTATCAAGATATTAACAAAAAAACATTGCCTTTTTCATCAATTTATTTAGCACATCTACCTCCTCTAGAAATGTGTCTTCGCTTTGTTTTGTTTCCATAACTTGCGTTGGATTATACAAGACAAACAAAAATCAGTATATATGAAGTCATTAGTAGAATAATTAGATGCACTTAGTGTCATTTGCATAGCTGTTATCTTATCTCTTACTACAGATTTTGTTGATGACTAATGATTATCAAAGTCATCAGAAACTCCTAAAAAAATTATTAAACTGAACTTTTGCTACATGAACTAGAACGACCAGCATAATTAGGAAATGCCCTTTTTTTGTATATTGTACAAAATAAAGAATAAGATTGAAAAAAAACAATTAGCGCTGAGTCGAATCCTCTGAGCAGTGACAAGGGGGAGTGGAGGTTAGACAATAAATAAATAGAGTGTGGCGTGTGGCGTCACGTAGTCTCGCGCGCGCAATCAATCGCTGGCAGCCTCCCAACGCGGCCGTCGACAGGGCGGCGCCGTCCCGCGTCCCGAGTCCCGCATCCCGCGTCCCGCGTCCCGCGTCCCGCTCAAACTTAACAACTATTTTGAAGAGTCGTTGCAATTGTTGCAAGATTTATTGTAAAACTATAAAACATCGCCACAGCTAAGTTTCTGACAATTTAAAATTAAAATAAAACGACACAAAAAAGTAATTATAATATACATTATGCATTGTGTATCACAATAAGCCATATAAAAGAGCTCAGTCGTGGCGCAGGGGCCCAAGCGCGTCACTGGGTGACGCGACAGGTTGTGGTTCCTATTCGGGGAAATGGAATATTTAATATTTTCATATCGGTCTGGTAACGATGCAGAGCACGGAATTTGGTTCCGAGTTCCACAAAATGCGTCTAGCGTTCGGAATTTCTTAACACTGTTTCCAGATTCCCTCTGCCTACCACGTTACGTGCGGGATACATCGCATTTCTCCAAGATTAAGTGGAACTGCAACTATTATGCACCGAGCACACTCCGAGTGGTCTAGGTTATGTTGCTTACGAAGTTTTTAGAAACACAAAAATAAAATATTATTTTACCTTCTTTTGCTTTCTTAATATATAGATAGTATTTGGATGTTTTTAAATAATTTTATTTCCTCCTTTTTGGTTAAGTTTATGTGTTGTAATTGTAAAGATTACTTACCTTAACTTTAATTATATACATACAATATGTAATATGTAATATATTTAAATAATGAGCTTAATTTGCAGAAATACTAACAATTTTAGTGTCGTTTTCGTTTTGAGTGACAGTGACAGTACGACAGACCTACAGCCGTAACGAGGGAACTTCGCGTATATATTCATTAAAAGTTTTAGTCCTAATTATAATATTGAAACACGCGTGATGAGACTCGTTGTCGACTCTTAGAAATATCAATGAATGCATATTTTCATATTAAATTATATTATACTAAGAGTTTATCAGTTAAGGATTTTGTCGACGTGGTCATGAGTTTCTCATGAACATTCAGTGAACAGTATATCAGTTAGTTCCCCATTTAACATTTGTCCATTTACACAATATGTAAATGTAAAAATGGGCGCCGCCAATGCGATTGCGTCTTTAATGGGTAAACTATCACGTAACACCCGAAATCGAGAATGACATCACAAATCAATGTTTTTTATTCCAACTTCTTAATTATATTGGTTAAATTCATTTATTCAGTATAAGTTAATTTATATATTTATTAATAATAATATTTATTTATTTTTAATAAATATATATAGTGATTTTGTCTTCAACACTTTAACTAATCCATAAAAGCCTAATACAATTAAAAGTAAAGAATTTTGCCAAAAATGAAAAAGTGATTTTTCAAACAAAATAAATAATAAAATTACTGTCGTAAAATAAAACACCATTTGCTAAGAATACCACGAAGACACTAACCAATCAAAGCGACCACATCGCACGCCTCATTCGATAAATCGAGTCGTTGGTATTGGCGGTGAAGTGTAACGTTGTTTAGGTTTATTATAGAATATATCTAATTACATAACTAGATATATGTAATTAAGCTATAAATATGTAATTGCGTAAAATACAACGAGGGATGTCTCTTTCTCGTTCTGGTTAGTTTTATATTAATGAAAAGTGACAGATCTGCCACGTTTAGTAGTATTTTTGAAGTAAAAGATGTTTTAGTTATTGGTATCTATTTGTAACTCGGTCATACATTATACAGTATGTGTAAAAATTGTGAAATAAAAATATTAAACTTACGACTGACGAATCTGACGATTGACGAATCTTGATTAATTTTAAAACTTTAAGGCATGAGTTGGAAGCGCAGACGCTTCCACTTTGTATAACCTACTTGAAAATTTGTAAAAAAAAGTCAGCCTATATCTTTATCCTAAATATTACATGTATACACAAGAGATCACATGTGTAGACTAGAAAAAAATGTCGAATATCTTTTAAAATAATATTTTTATTTAAGGAAAATATGCTATCTTTGCACTTTTGCTTTTGCACCCTTCAAACGAGAATCAATAAAATCTTATCAATAAAAAAATATATAACTAACGCCCTGCCCTAAAGACTCCTTAAGGTAAAAGTTAAAAAAAATGTATTGACAGTTGCATCTCAATACATTTTTGAGAATATTATGTATATAAAGAAAAACATTAAGGATTGGTGATGTTTATAAGATTAATGCCAGAAATAGGCTTAATCTTACTGCACCTGTAACTCGATTACACCGAATTCGTTATTCTTTTGTAGGACAATGTGTACGCTTTTACAATAGAATCCGAGAAAACGTCAGAGAATTTTCTATATCACGATTTAAAAAAATTGCGAATAGACGTTTTCTTTGTGTTATTACCAAATTAATGATTTTATAAATGATAACACGAGTTGAGAATGAAATGCTCGCTCCAGTCTGTTTCAAAGGTATCATTGTCTCAAGCAAATAAATATGTACGAAGTGGGTAAGTAGTTACTGAAGTACTATTTATTTACTTTATTTTTATCTGCTTGTGTGCGATAAATACTTATTTTAAGCTACTTATTTATAACCATCATGTGCATTTAAATTTTATTTTAATCGTCTTATGGCGTAAATAAAAGCTTGTTTTAAAAGCAAAGTAATCTAGTGTCTAGTTAAACACATCGACATGTATCGCAACATCACTTAACGCTCACAAATATTTCTAACTCAGCTGGCAACCTCCCAGTTTTGTTTATATCAGATATTATTAAAATCTATATTGTCGTTTTTTCGAGTACAATTTGGTGTGCAATTATTGTAATGATTGTTCACACTATCGTGTGCAATTGGGCACGAATATGTTCTAACACGGTTTTGTTATAATTTTCAACTTATGGATTAGTGTTATAGATTCGTGAGGCTTTTGCAATCTGAAATTCGCCAGTTGATTCTATATTTTCTATATTTAGTCGACTCGGTAAAATACTACAATTTTCAGTCAATTCAATTAACAAGAAAGAGCGCCATCTCGGAGGATGATCAAACACTTGATTACCTTACACAAGTACGCACACCACCACCACTCACCGAAGAGAGATTCATTATTTTTGGGTCGTTTAAGACGAGAATTAATCATACAAAGCATCTCAAAGCCAACCCTACACAAAGCCCAACCCATAAACATGCATTATCATCGGGAGTGTTGCAGTCTGTTAAATTACAACTCAATCGGACCCCGAGAAGTTAAATTTAACTTGCCAGATTCCACTTTCACATACAAATATGTATATAAATCAAATTAAATAAAAGGTTTTAATAACGATATTTCGGCATTACATAGGCGGACGGCAGTAAAGTAAAACAATTTCAGAAAAAGGAAGGAAATACTGAAGAGAAATTTCCAGCATTCGGTAAATAGTAGTTGGAGCGCAGGGAACGTAAGTGGGGTTCATGAAGAAACTTCAATTGCTTTTCCAAGTAAGGGGGAGTAGAAGGATTAAACAGCAATTAATATAGAACATGAAGCACGTGAGTATTCTTTTGAAGGCAAATAGGAAGTTAAACATAAATTCAGAAATGTGATCATATTTACGTACACCAAATGTGAATCTAATGCAAAGATTTCGAACCAGTTCAAGTTTATTTAATTGCTCCTCTCTGATGTGAAAATAAACGATACATCAAGAATAGGTATTAGCTATTACTCACCTCTTCTGCTTGTGGTTCCCAAGAAACTTATTGGTGCATCATTAGACTGACTGGCTTCATGTAAATTATTTATTAGACATCAAAATTATAATAAAAAAGAAAATAATAAAATTCAATAAAGGACGTTTCTTAAAAGATAAATTTTACAGCGCTGTGCCCGTGGGCATGTGTGGGCGCGGTGTGACTGTAAAGCCGACTGTAAGTTCCACCACTCAATACGCAATTCCTCCAGAATTTCAGCAGAAACTGGGACACGGAGTGTCTTGACAACAGGATTCCTCTGCCTACCCTGCTAGGTGCGTGATACAGCATGATTTCATTTTAATTTTTAATTATTAATCGTTATAGGCGCTATCTATAAATTTTCGATTCTCGTCAATATTCTAGGACTGTCGATGAAAATGTGTGATATGTTTGAGGTGAAGAAGAAATATTTTTTAAGTATCAGCTACAAAAGTAAAAATTGTCTTATCGTAACAGTTCGGATCGTAGAACATGATTTTAAATAAAACAACATCATCACCTACGTACGTTTAATTGTTATATGCAACATGAACCGGAACAACGTCTACAGCGAACATCTACCACAGACAGACACTACTGTATATAAACATTTATTTATATATTTATTATAAAATACATGTAAATATTGGTACATTACAAGTAAATAGAGCATCGTAAAGAAACTTCGAAAACATTGTAAAGAACTCGGTAAAGACAGTAAAAAATATTTGTTGCGACGACAGAGCAATACGACGTACAGCAATATAAGCCTCTCACACAACGATCGTAAATCATGTCAAATCACACTTTTGTACATAAAAACAGTTTAGTCCATAAATAGCTATTTAAGTACATAATTATTTGTGCATATAAACAAACAATGTGATAATATTTTTTACATTTACCTACATACTTTGTGCGGGTAACGGCTCTTCCTTAAATTCTAATTACATTCTAAAATGTAACATGTAAGTATACACGATACAAGTACCAGCGAACATACGTCGACACATAGAGCTCGTGGAAATAGAACATTTATTTTTGTATTATAATTACAGTTAGAACTACGTTAATAAAGTAAAGTAAACTAGATTCAAATCAATATTTTTAAATATGAAAAAAATATTAAATTATCTCGGTTTCCAGAACTTAATGAAACTATCATAATTATTATAATATCATGTTCGAATCATAATATAAAAAAATAATTAATTTCAAGCTTTCAAAAATTAAAATATATTTTATAAAAAGTAAGCAATAATAGAAATGTACAATATCTATAACGAAAATTTATATTTCGAGAATAAATATTTGAGTACATACAGAGTACAGAGAGTACAGAGAGTACAGAGAGTACAGAGAGTATAGAGTACACGCACCTCACACTTAGAAGTGATAAATATATGATTTCTAATATACACATACTTATCTACGCTAATATTATAAAGAGGAAAGATTTTCCTCTCTTTTCTTCGCGTGCGCTCGAAGGACTCGCAAATACAGTTCCGTAAAAGATAAGACAAAATTATGTAGGAACTAATGAATCGTAGGAATAAAGATCTACAAAAAAATGCGAGAGGGTATATATAACCGTAAAGTGTTCATTTATTAAAAATATATACTATTAAATACTTTCTATTATTTTGTTATGTAACGATATGAAGTTAAAGTAGTCGCTGAGGGGGCGAGTGCGGGCGGCTAGGGCAGCTGCAGCGCGCACACGGCGAGCGCGTCGTGCGGCGCCGCCACGCGCAGCGCGCGCACCTCGGCGTAGCGCAGCGCGCGCAGCACGCGCAGGCCGAGCCGCGCGCAGATGCGCTGCGAGAACGCGCCCGTCGCGTCCACCTTGAACAGCTGCCACCGCCGATTGTTATTCCACATTCAACCTACTATCGATTCTTTAGAGGCCGTTGTGGCACAATAACACTGCGTGTGACTGTGTTCGACTCCCACTCGAGGAGATGAATTGTTTTACATTTTCATTTTCTCGCTCTGGTAACAAACCAAAACGCGGCCACTCAACACACAATGCCTCTAGAATTCACGCTGAAAGTGTAGAACGAAGATGAAAAATAAACTTGACATTAAGTCACCCTGCCTACTGGCAGTGCGCTATACATAAGTGCTTTTGTTACCTTAAACCCGTGTTCCATAGCGAGCTCGATGCTGCGCTTCATGAGCTCCCTGGCGAGGCCGCGGCCGCGCGCCTCCTCCGCCACCGAGATGATGCGGCACTCCAGGATGCGCTCCACTTGGAACGTGTTGAACAGGTCCAGGTCGCGGTTCACCGTGTACAGGATATTAAAGATCTGAAGACAGATGCACAATAATAGCATTAAATATAAAATTTTGCGTCATTTAGATACAGCAGTTTTTTTTCGTTTGTAGTGATCAATATGGTAATTAGTAATATAAACACATATTATTTTTTGAGTCAGTCTATTGTGAACTTTTTTTTGCCATTCATTTTGAAAAATATGATTAATAAAAATAAAAAAATAATGTTTGTATACCAATGGCAACTGGTCGTGTAAAAAAAATTTAAAGTAATAACTATATGGGAACTATAATGAAACTATATGGGAAACTATATGGGAAATTTTTCAATGTTATTCAAAATGAGTTTAATGATATATTTACTTCTAAAATTGTCAATCACGCTGTACACACAGGATAGGCAGTGGGAACCTAGTGTTGACACACCGTTCCCCACATTCCGCCGAGTTCTGGAGGCATTGCGCGTTGAACGCCGCGCTTTGCGTCGGCACCAGAGCG
The DNA here is from genome assembly GCA_917862395.2 of Heliconius sara. Lineage (NCBI taxonomy): Eukaryota > Metazoa > Arthropoda > Insecta > Lepidoptera > Nymphalidae > Heliconius > Heliconius sara. The sequence goes on along the minus strand of OU860795.2, from coordinate 12,851,093 downwards.
AAGAAATGAAAATATAAGTTTAAGTAAATATTTCATCTCCTCGAGTGGTGATCGAACCCACGACCAGTCGATGTTACAGTCACACTTTGTGCCCCTGAGCCACGACTGGCTTTTTTTTCTTGACATTTAATGATTGGGGGAAATTAGAATTCAGAAGAGCAGACAAAGGTATATTAACTTTATAGTGAGAAAACATAAAAACACTGAATCATTTATTCATTATGTTAGAATCTATTCTAAATTGTTTAAAAAAGTATGTTATGTGGCAAAATGAAATGGAACATAATAAAACGTGAAACGCTTAAGATCATCAGCATAACTTTGAATTTTAATTAAAAATTGACAATGGTCTAACCAGGTCTGATTTTCAGTTTCAACAACCAATACACTGATATCCTCCACAACCGCCGCTGAATCATTACTTAAGGAGAGCGTACACAAATTTAATGTAGATTTTAAATTAAAATAAGTCAATTCAAGGGACATCATTAAGACATTTAAGTCCTTAGATATCAAGAAAACGTCAGATCTATGGGGTATTTCTGTCAAATAGATTAGTTATACAATAAACGCTGTTGCTCCTCACCTCGCCACCATATCTAATGATTGTATATATTTAAATCGGATAGTACATCTGATTCCAATAATTTTCGACCCGTTTCTATATTACGCTCGTTTAGTGAGATTTTTTTTAATAAAAAAGAAATTAAATACTACTACATATTAGTTCACACAATCTCATGTACGATAACAGTTTCGTATTACTATAGGTCGTTCAACTACAGATGCTGGTCTTATAAACAACATATATGTGGCTTGGGAGGGACCGCGGGATGCTCTTGGCATGTTTTGTGATTTGTCCAAAACTTTTCTTTGCTGTGCTCTCAACATTGGTCATTAAGCTACACCACTACGGTATAAGAGGACGTACACTCAATCTTCTGACCTTTCGTTTAGCTGACAGAGTTCAGAGGGTTGATGGGAATGGCAAGAAATGTCCTCATTCAGTAATCAGCATGGGATTCCCACAAGGGTCTATTGTCTACGAGAAAAGGACCACTTTTTTTCTTTTTAATATATATTTAATGATGTATTTAATTTATTAAATGTATATAAATGATTTACCGTGTCTAGTTGAAAATAACCATAACCATAAGAACACTTCATTGATATTTAAAATAACAAATCGTAATGATGATGTAAGCAATGCTCTCTCGAAAGTAGTACATTGGTTCAGTGTTAATAACTAACTATTAAACAGTAAAAAAAATAAATTAATGATTTTCAGAACATCTAACACGAAAATTGCTAAGCAAGTGGATGCTGTCGATCCTACAGCATTTCTTAGTATCACCATAGACTCCAAATTACAGTGGGGACCCCACATTGATGGATTGGCGAATAGACTTAGCTCCGCAGTTTTCGCGGACAAAACAAAATTAGATCATTAACTGACGTAGAAACGGCTCGACTTGTTTACTTCAGATACTGGAAGTATTACGAACAATGGGATTTTACTTGTGGGTAATGTGGCCGGTATTCAACCAATATTCGTCCTGCAGAAGCGAGCTATTCGTGCAAACTATATCTCAGGCCCTAAAGACTCCTTAAGGCAAAAGTTTAAAGAAATTAATATATTGACAGTTGCATCTCATTACATTTTTGAAACTTTTATGTACGTTAAGAAAAAATATTAATGATTTTATCAAAATTGGTGATTTTCATAACATTAATACCAAAAATTGGTTTAAGCTTAGCGCACTTGCACGTGCGCTTTTCTATATCACGATTATTTTTTTTAAATTGAAAATTAGTTTAATTGAAAAGACGTTTGTTAAAGTTGTTAAAGTTTATTACCAAACTATTTTTTTAGAAAATTTATAAAAATTTGAACGTAGCGGGACTCGAACCCGCGCCTCCTCGAAACCGACTGACCAACCGACACTGGTCGATTTCTAAATATGTTATGTAACTCACTTTATTGTACTTTTCGTCGGTGGAGTGCTTGATCTTCTCGATGGCCTGCTCGATGTCCCCGGGTCACAAGATCCCATTCAGCGCCACACCCAACACCTGAAACAAGTTAACCAAATCCTAAATAATGTATATAGTGATTATGTAAGGACGTAGGTATCATCTACACCTGTGATCTTTATTACGAAATAAAATATAATGATTTATTATGTTTGTATGTCATGTTCTATACTGAGAATACTTTTACATAATTGATTGTTACCGCTAGAGACGGCTACAAACACCGCTTGGTCACCTGCAGTTGAATATTAATAAATATACCACCTCAATAAATGTATTTTCAGTAAGCGAGACATTCCGACACTCCGCGTCTGACACTCCCACTCGCTCATTTCGAATGACAATTATTACAACGAGATGGGCTTCATGTAAATCTAATTTCATTTGTATCAGTAACCTGTATGTGTCAACTCTCATAACGTCAGTCCGGGACAGTCGCTAGTTAGTTTTCAACTTTCAAAAGTGAATTTGAATCACTTCAATGTAGTGAGATTGGGCTAATCGGTCTGAGCGCTGAGACGGGTTTCCAAGAGGCGGCGGTTGTAATATTGACGTAGTAATAGAGACGTACGTTATGATCCTCCATGGCGGCGATGGAGAGGCCGTCGGCCATGGTGGCGGCGCAGAGGCGCTCCAGCGCGTCGTGCGGCTGTCCGCGCCGACACAGCCCCACGGCCGCGTTCAGGGGCTCGTCCGCGAAGAAGCTGTCCCGCAGGTGCTGCACCACCGCGCCGCTCATCTCCGGCGTTATAGTCGTGTAGGTCACCATGTCTGTGGGCGACACTATATAACGTTAACGTTACGAGTACTAGATCAGTCCCAACTGAGCCCCGATGGCGTCACATTTGTAACACCTAAGTAAGTGGGCCTAGATTATGTTGTATACTAAGAATCACAAACAGTAAACCAGTAAAACCTTACCTTATATAGCAGAATTTTTCTGGACAATAAATATATAAATAAAAGATAAATTTCTAGGGCGAGGAATTTCAATTTAGCGAGATATCGCGAAAGCTCAGCGTTGGGCGGGCGGGGGTCTCTGGGAGGCTCGGGGCGGGCAGCAGGTCAAGGCTGATCGAGCGGACCCCGCCCGCTGTGGTGTCAATATCGGTAGATTGATGGTTACCTCCTGGTTGAGAGTGAGGGTCACACTACAGCGAGACCAGAATTTACTTCAGTGCGTCTACTATTTATACATACTTAGCATATAATTGCAATAGTTTCGTATAATATTAATTATTATTATTATAAATATCGACCTCCGACGAACTTGCAACTTTTACTATTAAATCACTCAAGCTTGTAATTGTGATTTTACATCATTTTGTTACAGTAACCAACACAACGACAGTCGTGACGCATGAAAAAAAGACTGTTAGCTCGACAGGCCGTAGGTTCGTTTTCCACTTGAGAAAATATATTTTTTTATTTCCTTCGATGCTGGTAACGAGGCAAAGCGCGGCATTGAGTCCCGTCACTCAATACGCAATGCCTACAGATTTTGGCGGAAAGTGGGGAACCGAAGTGTCTAAATGGGAACGCAGTATCTTCTAGATTCCCAGGTTCCCTCTGTCTATCCTGCTGAACATTGATTTTGTATAACGCCAAATATTACATTAAATAAAACAAAAGCTAACAGCTGCCATAGATTAGTTAAGAGGAGGACCATCCAATTATATATACATACAGCTTTAGATGTAAGGATCTAAATACGAGACGCACTTCGTGATTGAGTTTGTGTTTGTTTGTTGTTAGTTTGTGGCATGTTCCACAAACGAAACGTACGGAACTAACTCGGCACTGCGAGGGGAAATCAATATAACTGGATGAGGACTGAGGAGTGGGACACTTGTGCATAATATAGTTAGGTACTACTCGTTTCTTATCAGCTACACGCTGTATTCGGCAAACGGAATTCGTATATATTGTTGTAAGTGGCGAGCGGAGTGTTTCAACAGAAGTCTCCTTCTGCCTACCCTGCTCCATGCTGGATGCAGAGAGCAGCTGAAAAACAATGTAATATAGCTCTGTTAATACTTCATTTCCCATTTTACTTTCGAGATATTGTGTTCATTGGCGGCACTCAAAGACGGCCTTTGTCTTTTTACCAGAGGAAATGAAAATAATAAATTCCTTCAAGTGGGGCTCTTTCAACTAATCAGTTCAACAAATCAACTAATCAGTTCTTGAATGTATTGAGAGGGCGCACTTTCAAGTTATTAAAATGATTTCCCTTTAGTAGTTCTTATTTGAAATTACAATTTATATTTTTATTAAATGCAATAATTTTATCAAGCAGCAGCTTTTCCAAAATAGTAATAAGTGGTAAGTTTGCAGCACACATTTATAATGTGTAACTACATTAGTAGCAAAATAATGGCACTGAAGCGAGCCGTCCCCGCCTGGGGCCGCGCGTGGGACGGCGCGCTTGTAGCATAATGTACTTGTTATCCTCATTATGTAGGTAAGTAATTGCATGTAGCAGGTCATCATGGCGCAGTGAGGCTGCATCTGACAGTGAGCTCGATTTCCACTCAAAAGAATTCATTATGTTCGTTTCGTCGCAGTTCATTTTCTCTGGTGTTGAGTTTCTGGCGTTGAGTTCTGAAACTCAACCTGCAACGTTTGCATTTAGAACGGAGATTCTATGAACTAACCCCCAATATCGATAAAATGGGCAAAAGCCAACCGATCGTTCCATATTTTCATGCAGTGTTACACTTGTTGTGTTATGAACGATGTAACTAAAACAGCTACATATATTTCTTCTAAGGAAATTACCTAAGAAACCAATAAAGAATCATGGAAAGTATAATATTAGTGTGCCTTAAACGCTTAGAGTGGACCAATATCAGTAATAAGAACTGATATTTATAGCCACCACATATCGTTTAATAACATACGGTTATATGTATGATCACTTAGTTGTCTGTTTGTCAAGCCCACTCCATCCACCTCGAGATCATATCGAAGTGTCAAGCTGAAATTAATATCAAATATTCAAGTCTATTAAGGGAAAGGAAAAATGAAACTTCTAAGTCTAAGGACACGAGCATTTTGCTGTATTTTGTATGAATTCACCGCTTAGTCCAAAGCTATAAGGTACTTCCCGTGGACGTACAGTTGTGAAATGTACCATGAAATGAGAAATTCGAAATGTGAAAATTTATGGATATTTCATAGAAAAAATAATTACAAACTTATAATTGTGGTTTATTTCACAAATAAATGGTATGCATTCCATAGTCCGCAATTGAAGGTTTGTCAACTTTCACAAATTGTTCTTCCCATTGGAATTGGATCCTGAAATTGGGACGGAACCCTCGTTATGACAGTCCGACTCGCACTTGACCGGTTTGCTACAGCCTGACGCCGTATGGCCCACTCGGGCACTTCGTGTTGAATGATAAAAACTCAACAGCACGCTTTGTCTGGTTACTACTGATTTTTCCTAAAATGTTCCCTAAAAACAATGACCTCTCCGTTGCATTTAAAGAAATTCTTATATTCAAACAAGAATTTGTTCTTTTTTCTTTATTGTTATAATATTTCTATTTATTTTAGAGTTTCTGAACAGTAGCTGCATGAATATATATGTAATAGGAATAGTGCAGGACATTATTGCCCTATGAAGTTACTTTACTATTAACTTAGTGTTTTTCTACGTTAGAAAAAAATCATGGAGATATCCTCCAGAATTCGGCGATCAATGGGAAACGGAATGTCTTAGCACTTGTTCCCACTGCTTCTTGCGCGCGGGATACAGCGTAAAGCTAAAAAATATAATAATATCGTGACTTAATTTATGTGAAATATAAAAAAAATTCAGCATGATTGTATATGTTCAACAGTTGTCAGTGGTGGTGGGGGGCGGTGGGGAGGGCGGGGGAGGTGGGGGAGGTCGAGGGCGGGCGGCCCGCACGTACAGGAATGTCTCTGACGAGCCCTACTTAACTCCGGCGGCGGCTGCAGGAGACACGCGCGAATACTTGCCATTTACTGAAGTATTTAGGTCACTGAATAAATAATTTTAGTAGGAAAATGGTATCATGTTAATTAATTACCAAATAAAATCTACCACATCTGTGTCATTTTATTATTACGATTATCTTTATATTTTAATAAGAGTTTTATTATATTTAGAATTGAAAAGAAAAAAGATATATTTACTAAAAAAGTAAATATTAAGTGCAACAGGTGAGCAGCTGTTAGACATCTCGCTACAATCACTGCACATGTTATACAACCAGAAGAATTATTTTACCGAAATAACAAATTAAATCAAAATATTAAAGTATGATAAGTTCAAAAAAATATAAAACAGTGCGACGCGACGGTCCGCTGAGGGAGGGAGGAGCGTGAGGATTACAATCGACGAGCGCGTTATGAGCAAATATTTCGTCTAAAATGAACGAGAACTCGTTACTGCGAAGAGGATCTCATTAGCGTGAGATGATGATGATCATTTATTATATGAAAATAACTAATAAGAAGGCCATCGTAGCGTAGGGACACGAGGGTGCGACTGTAACGCGACGATCGTGGGTTGGATCCCCACTCCAAAGCATACGTACCAAAACAAAAGCCCGGCGTTGAGTTCCGTCATGAAATACAGCATGAAGCTTATAAAAATAATACTAAATTAAAGGAAAATAATTCATTTATTTCTTTATAATAATAAAAAATGATTTACCCCATATATTGTAAGAAAAATATATAGTGTTTCCATTAAATAAATATTATCTGCATAGTAATAGATAGACAGTAAAGCATTCAATATTTAATATTGCCAAATCGTAAAACGCATAATCAAATTTGGGAACATCCATTCAACAGAGTCGTGAAATCGTCACCTAATAAAAAATACGATAAGCATAGTATTTAACGAATTAAAATGTCAAATATATTTTTTATTATCAAAATAAGTCTTAAAAATACATTTGTTTTATAGATTTCTTTTACTAATTAATGTTGCTTAAAATAGGAAAAGGATATGTATGTGAATAATAAACAAGTGCGTACGTTACCTCGTGCGCCGCCCACGGCCGGTCGCTGCGCACTGTGATAAGGCCTCGCCGCCGCCTCGCCTCGCGCCTTGCGCGCCGCCACCCGCCGCCCTCCGCCGCCCGCCCAGCCTCCTGCGTTATGTAGCTGACATTTCAAGATAAACGACCATTACACATCACTTTCATTAATAAAATCACTCATTCTCATATTTTTTAACGTGTTGACCATTATAATTTATGTAACTTACAATTTTCTATAACAAAATCTGTAGCGTTTTACCGTTTAAAATATAATCAAAGCTTCAAAAATTAAAATCAATGGGAATCGATGGCTAATTCCAATGCAAGATAATGGCATCAAGGCACTAATTTCCACTATCGATATCGGGTCACGTCGCGCACGAGGAGTGTCCTCCAAACGAGAGGACTCTCAAGTCTAAAAGAAAGCACTTACTTTATAAAGCAATCAAACGCCTTGTTGACATTTATCTACCTACGCGGATAAAATTGAACAAAGAAAAAGTTTGAATTAATTAAAAAAAAAACAACATTTGTCCTGCAGAAGCGAGGCGAGCTATTCGTGTAATACGTTATACTCAGGCCCTAAAGAGTCCTTAAGGTAAAAGTTTAAAGAAATTAATATATTGGCAGCTGCATCTCAATACATTATTGAAACTTTGACAATGTTATGTATGTTAAGTAAACCATTACTGCTTTTACCATTAACACAAGATTTTTTAATATTTATATCAGAAATGGCATTTCTGAATATAAAGGGCATTTCGATAGGCTACGACAACATAAACATTAATTAATAAACATTAAAAATATTTGTATAGTTACTAAAATTACCTTATAAGAAAGACTTACCCCTATCGCAGTGAGAAACAAAAACACAGTAACTTGAATGTCCACTCTAGCAAGTTCTAGGCATATTGCTTAAATTTCCAAAAAATTATAACAGTTACGAGCGGTCAATTGTTACAAAACCGACACACGTCCATCTCCGTTGAATTCTGTTTAAGCGATCCTACTACCCACACGTTACACATATGATTGATATAAAATACTTATAATTGATGCAAAAATAAAATAAAAACCAATGTGCTTAAAGATAGATTTGAACTCGGGTCGCGCGACTACTAAATCCGCAACGATAGCCGCTGCGCTGTTAGACGTTATAAGCATCTGTTAAAATGTTCTATCTCATAATAAGGTATAACTACTGTGTGCATCAAATCCTGCGGTAGGTATCCATGACCAAGACACAGGTTAAAAAATAAGGCGAGGACTCGTGGTAAATGCGGGCCTGCGTACTTAAGATGCTCGACGCTGAGACCATCGTGCCCTGGAGACTTACCTCTCACCATACCTTTGATAACAAATGCAACATTCTCAGCTGTGAGACTCAGCTCTCATTAGACTCAGCGCCGAGCATCCGCTGCGCGCTTGATAAAGGTGATACAATTTTAAAATGCCGCTGAAATACGTTGGCAATGTCTCTCGGCTCAGTAAAACCCCCTACACTCACAGGTACGCTCGAATTTACACCAAGTCTACTGGTACATTTCCAGAATTTACTAAATTGTTTAGATGCATGATTATGTGCCAGTATATCCATTTTTATTTGATTTTCGTTGTTTAAACAATATTTCAATTTAGCTTTAAAAAAATTTCTAGAATGTCACATTTTATTATAAATATTGCCATTTATGGGTTTACCATATAGTAGCCACTCATGATAACATAATCGAGCTTCTTGGTGAGCTGCCCGCACGTGTCTGTTCCAGCCTACTACTCGTTTATGTTTTCCTACTTTTTTACGTCCTATATAAGTACAATAGGCACCCTCTCTTAGTATACACACTATATTTCTATACATATCATTTATCAATTTATGATGACTAGAGTTTTTACATATTTTAACAGAGCATTCTCTACATTCATATGGCAAGTCAATTAATTTTAATTTTGAACAACAAAATTCTTGATACTCTTTAATTTGAATGTTGTCTCTTTCACCCCATTTCACCCTATCATAAATAACATTAGTTGTAACTTGCTTAGGCTTAACAATATTAATGTCACATTCAAAAGTAATAGGATAGTGATCAGATGCATAAATTCCGTACATTACAAACGCTTTCATAAACAGACTTTTCGATGCACTCGTTACTACACAGTGGTCTAACCACCGCTGAGACCCACTAGCCTGACAAACGAAAGTGTGTGTATCACTAGGTAATAGTTCAAAGTCCATACAATACCATGATTGCTCGGCACATGTACTCTGTAGCTCCCTTGAAAACCTTTCACCAGGATGTGCGTTGAAATCGCCAACCATGATAACTGATTCTACATTCTCACTGTCAATTATTGCGGATATTTCACTTAGACATTCACTGAATTCTATTAAGCTATCGCTCTTAATGTTATCGTAAGGCATGTACACAGAAAACAACAATATTGTACGGTTATCATGCACAATTTTAATTGCTACTAAGCGATCACTATTACACGACACTAAAGACACAGACTGGAAAGAACCTTTTCTCCACAGTAATGCTACTCCACCGTAAGGTCTTCCCTTAACGACTCCTATCGTTGTATCCATTGATGACTTTCCCGTGTATGCGAAGTTGTCATCCAGGCTTCCCAGATATGATAATTCATGTGGCCAAAGCCAGGTCTCCTGAAGGGCAATAACGTCAGATGTTTTGCATAATTGTCGTACACACTGTAGATCTTATAATGGATTTACAATTAAAAGTTGATATTATAACTTTCCTATAAGACAATAAAAATATTTTGTCTGTACATTGAGTAATTTTGACTGAAATGGATAGAGGGACACCTAAAAAGAATAATAGAAAGCAAAAATATTTTTTTTTATTTCTTGTCTGTCTGTCTGTCGATATATTTTTGTGCGCATTTTTCTCTGAAAGCACTGAACTGATTTACTTAAAAGTTTCACCAATTGCTTCGTTTTAACTCAACCTAGCTACTAAAGTTTGGTTTATAGGAACCATATTTAAATTGTGTTTATAGGAACAGTAATTAAAATCAAATCATATAATGTCAATGGCGTGAGTGAGCACTCAATATTTACCTCTAGAAACTCTAGAACTAGAAACATGTTACCTTCTCTCCAAATGGAGGAGTATAAAACTGCAGTCTTTTGTTCGCGGCTTATTGTTTTGAATCAAAGTTTTATTGGGAATAAACCTATCCTATTGGGAATAAACATATAGAGGGACATGGACTGGGACATACTTTTTCTGACCTAATAATGTCATAGCGCATATGATAAAAAAAATTCTCTAAATGTTTTAAAATAAAGGTTTCATTTTATCACAACTGCCAGTTTGTATTCATAGAAAATATTTTACGTCTAATATTTTACTAATTGTTTTAGAAAGAGAAGACATAATGAATAAAAGTGTCTTTTTATTGTAACATTTTGAAAGTTTGGTTAAAAATTTTGCAAAGAAAAGGCACATTTGGCTGCATGTGTCTTTAAATCGTAATATTTCTGATTTTACTCTATTTTTACGTTAAGTTAAAAAAAAATAAAATAATTATTTATTATATACCTTAAAAATTAAACTTTATAATGCTATGGTCTTATACTCACTATATAAATGCAAGTATTTACATTTTCGCATTTTCGAAAAATATATTTTATTGGCGTTTTTTTAACAAAACGAAAAATATTTTAAACCCCGTTATCTCGATATTTACAAAATTTTATTTGTGCCCTTTATCCTTACGACGGCAGTATAATGACTTCTAATCTATGTTTTTTATAAATAATTCTATGTTTTTTTATTACTTTAATCTGTAATCTTCTGATATGACTTTTTTACTACATTATCGTAATTTATATAAGGATTTTTGATTGTTTTAAATTAAAAAATATGACCGATGACTAATTATTTGTTGACCGATGAATAATTATTGTTGTTTACCTTTGTATAAAAATCGTAATTTAAAACTGTGTTAAATGTGCTGATGTCAGTGTATAATTTAATTTACTCCTTCAGAAACAGCATTATATGTTAAATTATTGATTTGGGTAATGGATTCATAATATTCTTTTTAAAATGACTGTAATGATTGCATAATAACTTAAAAAAAAAATTAGCTTCACGCTGTATCCAGCATACAGCAGGGTAAGACACTCCGTTCCCCACTTAACTTAACTGTTATGGTTTGTGAAGGTAACCTTCACCAACTAATCAATTTTCTTTACTTTATTGTTAATAAAGAATTTTAATGATGTAAAAAAAAATCCCACCCAAAACAAAAATGTGAAAGGCTGCCAAGTTCGATAATATAGGAATGCTTCACCTATAAAAGAAGTGAGATCTGAAGAAGTACCAAGTTCCATACACATATCTCAACTAAAAATAGTTTCCTATCTTCCATTATCCTATCTTTCAGATTTTTGAATATGCACTATGCTTCTTACTAAGAAATTAACTAGATTAACTAAATGGACTAGATTAACCAACTGACTGACATGACATGTTCTCATATAATATAATGTTCATTCCACTATGTGCTTTATACTACGAGTCTAATTCTTTTCTCTACGCTTGCGTGGCACTGTTTGAATATGATCTTGACGTTGATATTATAATCCTATTTTACAATTAATTTTTAAGTAATTTATACGTATACAATAAATAATCTCCGTACACCTATAAAATGTACCTACTTACAAATAGTTAGAGCAACAACGTCTTTAGTTGTTACCTAAGTAAGTATGCTACCTACCAGCATTATAATTGGTGGCCTATTGTGTAGCCTAGAATAGGCAGTGCAGTGCAGTGGCATCTTCACTATTAGCTAACCTTTGACCACACTATGATCGTGAAACCGCCGCGTCTGTCCAGCAGTAGACGTCTGCCGAGCTGAAGAGTGGCTAAGTAAAATATCCGAATCCGACCGATACCTTTATTTTCTTGAATTTTTAACCGTGGATTTAGCGCATAGGTATTGGTTTGGTAGTGACCCTGCTTTGCACGCCGTATGTCGTCGCGGGTTTGATTCCCGCGGCAGACAAACACAGAGGTTTGTCTTGTGTCGGGCGCATTTATCAATAATCTATATGGGTATACATGTAGGTACCAACTGAAATAAGTACTTACTTATTATGTATTCATTTTCGCTCCATACTTATAGTGGATCAAAGTTACACATTCGTTATTTTTAAAAGTGACTCACACTTGGCCGTTTCCAGATTTTTACTTTGCTTTGACTAATTATGTATTAATTTTCGCTCCATACTTATAGTGGATCAAAGTTCCATATTCGTAATTTTCGAAAGTGACTCACACTTGGCCGTTTTCAGATTTTTACTGTTGACTAAATACAAACCTTCGTAACGAATTTCAGGTCGGTACGACCAGTCGAAGATATATTATATAATTAGGAGACTGCCGTACTACAATATGTCAACTGTCAAATATAGTACTTCAATGTGACAGCTGTCAGTGTCAAGTTGCCAACATTTGGCTCGCGCCTTCTCATTGGATATAAGAGTTACTGATTTAAGCCAGAAGGTTTGGCAGTTGTATTCGATGTGATTTGTTATTAGGTTGTTACTAGCTCATTGTTAGCAAGTTATAAAGTAATTTAACTAATAAATATTGTGAATTGATTAAATGTGCTGCTATATTTAACACTGAGTAAATACCTATATAAGTTGTCAAATGTTATTGGTGTTTTATGTAATTATCTAGTCATTTAAACTGTTGAGTTGTTTTCCTTTTTTTATATTTCACTTCTGAAACCTAAGTTCAGAAGTGGGATACTTATCTAAGCCCATTAGGCCAGATCCTTGTACTTTATAATTTTGTCATTCTTGTGGTGCAAATAAAATACCAGTTTCATGACTTCTTTTATTTTAAATTATTTAATGCTTATAGAGAAATACAGTGTTAAATATGGGTAATGCAATAAGTAAATCACAAAACAAATCACGTCGACACGATGGTCGCGGGTGGCGAGATAGGTCAACATCATTACAAAGCTATGTTATAGGTCCCGAGTGCTAAAAGGTACCTTAGGCGCTCCCGCTGTCGCCATCATAGTGCTGTTGCGAGACATTCATGTCGCCGCCGTGCTGCGAAGGCGTTCCCGCTCCCATGATGTGTGACGCGTCTGCGAGCCTCTGCTCGTGGGGCGCGACACGTCTCTTCGCGTGTCTACGAGCCTCTGCTCGTGGTGTGCGACGCGTTTGCGAGCCTCTGCTCGTGGGGCGCGACACGTCTCTGTGCGTGTCTACGAGCCTCTGCTCGTGGTGTGCGACGCGTCTGCGAGCCTCTGCTCGTGGTGCTCGACGCGTCTGCGAGCCTCTACTCGTGGTGCGCGACGCGTCTGCGAGCCTCTGCTCGTGGTGCTCGACGCGTGTACGAGTCTCTGCTCATGTGGTGCGGCACGTCTCTGCGCGTGTCTGCGGGCCTCTGCGAGCAATGCGAGTGGCGTCTCTGTCAGTGTCTGCTCGCCTCACGCGAAGTATCTCTGCTCGCATTGATGGTTGTGTGCCGCCAGTGGTTGAACTGCCGCCGTAGCACCACTGCCATGAGGCGATTGTGCCTCGTGACGAAGCTACTGCAAGTCAAGAATAATTCTACCAGGGAGTATCCCAATAGCCATATTCTTTAAATACTGTTTGCTATTTACTTTTATCTTTTATGGACCGTTGTGGTTAGTTAGTGACGTCTGATTGAGCTGAGTCACTATCATTATGCATTGTGGTACAGTACATAGTAGATCGGGGTCACCAATGTAGTGTTGATGATGGGAGATTAAAAGTCTACTTACAGTTTACACTAAGTATATTTAATACCACTTTAAAGTTCATATAGTTTGAAAACAAATAGTTAATCACGACACAGTTTATATAAAAGTCAATCACAAACATATATAAAAGAGAACAAAGTAAACAATTGAATGGAAAGCGCATGGAGTGGCAAGCATCGACTGTTAGAATTAAATATGCCGGGCTATGGGCTAGACTATACTAACTAAATATTACAGCATCTTACCGGTTCAGTCGATGACAGTGAGCGCTTTGATATAAATAAACTAAATACAAATACTTACTACAAAATATGTAAACAATATTAAATGTATGTTTGTATGTAAATGATAAATAAATAAATTACAATATCGAAATACGTAAATGACACATTAAACAACCTATAAATATAAATAACATTTCCCTACAGAACTTAAAGTTCAAGTAAGAATTTGGGTGAAGTTTTTGGTTACTTTATCTCTGTGGCAAAAGATTTTTTATGAGGTTCTTATTTGTGTGAGGAGTGACAGAATAGGTAGTCAGTTGACGTGATTAATTAACACCTTGTTTCTTGTACAGATCATAATTACAACAATTTGATGATATCGCTGGAGTCTCAGATGCACCCAGTGGCGCTGCTTCGAGTGCATGAGTGAAGACAGCAATCAAAGCTCCTTACTGATTCACTCTCCAGCAGAGAAGTCTTCAGCGCTGCCGATGATGGCGCATGGTCAGGGAAGTACTAGCAGCGCTAAAAACTGAAATGATGTTTATCACGTGTCTCGGTGTGCCTTATGGGTGACGCGCATTCCTGGTTAAATGAGTGAATTATAAATGACCGTACGTGATCGAGTTTTTGCTAAGAATTTGAGCCATTATTTCCACTGAAGTTAGATTGTGCTAACATTTTGTTTGACGCGATGGAAGCTAATTCTAACAAATTTCGTTGTTATGCTGAGCTGAGTGCGCTGGTAGGATCATATTGCGACTTAAAATAGTGAAAGGATTAAGTTATGAGTTAAGAGTACTAATAATTATACGTAGCATCACAGACCCACCGGTTAGAACGGCGGCTGCAAACGCCAATCTGACTTGTGATGATCTGGTTTCAGTTTCATCAATATACTAGCTCAGCCCGCAGCCCACCTTTAATACTTTTATTATGCTGCATTTGCTAACAGATTAATACATTCAATCATACATACATGGCTGTATGATAGGACGTCGTCAGCGGCAAGGGTGCCCCCAGTATAGAGATATTCAAGTCTAAGTTGCCGTAAACAGCGTTGAATTATTTTAATTTTACATTTTCTCGAAAAGTATACGTCCAAATTACATGCTATAAAAACGAACCGATTATCTTCATTAAATTTCTTTGATGATTAAATAACTTTCGCTTGTAAGTGTCAATATACATGTGAATTAAAAATCGATGAAATATCACCTTACAATTTTTAAATATTTATGTTACAAAATGACTTATGTCACTTATTTATAAGAGATAGATAGATACATGGCGTCGCGGAGTTTATTTTAGATCTAATAAAATTGAATATATTTGCCATACAACGTACTGACGTATAGTAAGCCATATGTGCAGCGCACGCGCTTAAAGCAATCCTATGCCGTTCCTTAATATGGTTATTTCTTATTTAACTAAGACATACACTGTAATGTTATGTAGCACTTTTAAAGAATGCATCTTTCATACAAAACAGACCAGTAGATCCAGAGATTTTAGCGTTTAAACACACAGACAGACTCTTCCGTTTTATTATATTAGTATAGATGTAAAGCCTGCCCGCAATTAGCAAGAAATTCTTAATTTTAACGTCCACTACAGAATTATCTCAAATCAAGACGCTTTAATTTACATAAAGTTACATTAATGTACAAAGAAACCTAAAAATTATTCAGTCTCTCAGCAAATTACAAATAGTAACAGTATAACTTTTGTAAGAAGAATAGGTCCGGTTCTCAAAATACCCATAATGTTTATTTATGTAACGAACGGTCTACTCTTGCATCTAGGGATAATGATTTAACTACAACTGTGATACAGGCTATTCCTATGGATGTTTTAAGTAATAGTGTTGCTTTGTATGTTTCTTTTCTAAATTCTAAACTAAACTAATTTCTTGAATATTTATCTTAAAAGGAATAAGAGATACCGTCACTAAGTTAGAGATTTTCGTTACCTTAACTATTGAATTTGACTAAATCTCAATTGAGGCCGACTTTGTAGTTGTTACGGGATCTTGCATAATTGTTTCAATTATAGTAGGTACAGACAGGTCTTAACCGAGATGGTATAATGTACATATGGTCAAAGAATAAACAATATCTAAGAAGATCTATTTAAATGATCTATTTAACAGGAACAAACAAACTTAACAAAAGAAAATTTTCCATAATACTTCAATAATTTTTATTTTGTCAACAGATATTGAATATTTAGGTTGAATTATAAATAGAGATCAGGTGAGGCTGAGTCTCTACAAGGCTGAGGAAATTAATTATTGAATGGTTCATATTGTAGAACCACTTGAGGTACCATGGCATGGGGAACAGTGACTGGAAATTTGTAATGCACTTTTTAGATGACAAGTGTATGTGTATGTGTCCATAAAACTTCAATAATTTTTATTTTGTCAACAGAAACTGAATATTTAGGTTGAATTATAAAGAGAGGTCAGGTGAGGCCGAGTCTCTATAAGGCTGATTCAATTAATTATTGAATGGTTCATATGGTAGAACCACTTGAAGTACCATGGCATGAGGAACAGTGACCGGAAGCTTGTACTGCACTTTTGATGATGACAAGTGATTTTGCCAGTATTCTACTAATTCCTGCTTTGTTGTTTAGCTCAATTTCTTTCTAAATCATTGCATCTTAACATACATACAGACCGACATTTTATTTTTCACTTCCTCCAATAATTCCTGTTTCTAATTTAATTTTTATCATTTTTTTGACAACAAAGGTGGGGCTTAGTTTTATAATAATGGTCTAAGTTGACAGTTTGTTTAATGAGTTCGATTGGACGTTTGGTCCCATTGGACACATTTTGTGGATATTGGACGCATGGTCTGATAAACACATGGTGTATAATAGACGCTTGGTCTGAAAAGGCGCTTGGCCTTAGAAAATATCTTGATGGGCGCATGGTCCTGAAAGATTGAAAAGAGCGCTTGGCTCTAAATGACGCATGGTCATTGTGGTGGACGTTTGGTCCTTGCAGACAGAAGGGACGCCTTCTGACTGTTCTGTTCACAGGTTCCAGAGTTTGGTGCACTGGACTGTAGATACTTGGATAAGAAGATTTTACAGGGTTAAAAATGAGAGCTCTCAAAACTTTTTTATTTTTATTTACTTTTTATATTTCTTTTTACAGAATTTTTGATTGTCTGTTTGCTTATGTATTAACATTTATAAAATTTTAGATGATGTAGACAGTGAATGTGGTACTTCTGAAGAATTTTCATCAATGCACCCACGAAATGACGCTAAAGAGTCGGAGTCTTATCGAGATGCACCAGCATCAGCAGCAAATAATAATTCAGCTACGTCGGGGACGACGCAGGGTCAGAAATGGCCGAATTAGGAGACTGCCGTACTACAATATGTCAACTGTCAAATATAGTACTTCAATGTGACAGCTGTCAGTGTCAAGTTGCCAACATTTGGCTCGCGCCTTCTCATTGGATATAAGAGTTACTGATTTAAGCCAGAAGGTTTGGCAGTTGTATTCGATGTGATTTGTTATTAGGTTGTTACTAGCTCATTGTTAGCAAGTTATAAAGTAATTTAACTAATAAATATTGTGAATTGATTAAATGTGCTGCTATATTTAACACTGAGTAAATACCTATATAAGTTGTCAAATGTTATTGGTGTTTTATGTAATTATCTAGTCATTTAAACTGTTGAGTTGTTTTCCTTTTTTTATATTTCACTTCTGAAACCTAAGTATATATATATAAATATAGATAAATTTAGTTTGATTTAGTTCCTTAGAGGTATAAATTCATTATTTTTAAAACTGACTCACACTTGGCCATTTTCAGATTTTTCCCTTTACCTTGACCTTAATACGGTAGGAATCCATGCCAAATTTCAAGTCAATGCGACCATTGGAAGTGGTCTAGGTTTTTGATGAGTCAGTCAGTGAGTGTATAGTAAAAATAGCGATTTTGTGACGTCAATATCTCGTAAATTTTGTATTTTAGATAAGTAAGGGGGTCTCAACAGATACTAGATTTTGAGTTATAGAGGGGTCGAAATTGGCCCGAAATGGTTCGTGTAATATAACCCACGGCCGGTGTGTCGCTTTTTTTTGCTCGAACTTGGCGGACACACTGCCGTGTGTCTAGATACTATTTGTCCTGTACAAATACAAACTTGGTGCATCAAAACATACAAGGGATGTTTAATAAAGAGTTAGAAATTGAATTATTTTTAAATAGTATAATATTCATGTACTTTGTATTACAGGGCACTAGCGTCAAAGCTCTGACGTTATTTTCAATTTTAATAATCACCAAGTTGCTAGTATGTTTAATAGAGAAAAAACTATTCGCGGTGGTTCTTTAATAATTTTGAATAAATCTTATAAATTTAAAGAACGTAAAGATATTGTGAGCCTCTCTGTTGAGGAGACTATTGAAATGGCCTGTGCTGAGCTTGAGCATTTCATTGTTGTAAGTATATACAGTCCTTCCACTGGGTTATATGAACACTTTGAAATAATATTAGAACAATTACTTGTAAAGTTATCTGGATCTAAGGAATTAATAGTTGTATGTGGTGATATTAACATTAATTTACTAGAAAATTCCACCATTTGCACTAGATCATTATTTAATTCATATAACCTATATGCATGTGCATTTGAAAAACCAGGTCTGATCAAGTAGTTGCAAGTACATTTGAAAAATTCTTTGCTAATATTTAGTTTCAACAGCCAATACACTGAGATCCTCCACAACCGTCACTGAATTACTTAAGGAGAACGTACATTTATGTAATGTAGATTTTAAATTTAAATCAGTCAATTCAAGGGACATCATTAAGACATTTAAGTCCCTTGATATCAAGAAAACGTCAGATCTATGGGGTATTTCTGTCAAATTGATTAGTTATATAATAGACGCTGTTGCTCCTCACCTCGCCACCATATTCAATAAATGTGCGTATAGAGTATGGTGTTTTCTGACCTAATGAAATTTAGTAAAGCCATACTTATATTTAAATCGGGTAGTACATCTGATCCCAATCATTTTCAACCCGTTTCTATACTACCCTCTTTTAGTAAGATTTTTGAAAAAAAATATTCTAAATCAAATATTACTGCATACAGTTCACTTAATCTTATGCACGATGACAGTTTCGTATTACTAAAGGTCGTTCAACTACAGATGCTGGTATAGGTCTTATAAAGAACATATATGTGGCTTGGGAGGGATCGCAGGATGCTCTTGGCATGTTTTCTGATTTGTCCATTAATGATTTTACCAAAATTGGTGTGGTTCATAATATTAACACTAGAAGTAGGCATAATCTTGGTGCACCTATAACTCGGTTGCATCGAATCCGCAATTCTTTTATGGGGCAATGTATATGCTTTAACAATAGGAACCCTGAAAACTTCAGAGAATTTTCTAAATCACGATTTAAAAAAAATGGTGAAAAGACTTGTGTGCACGCACGCACGCACGCACGCACGCACGCACGCACGCACGCACGCACACACACACACACACACACACACACACACACACACACACACACACACACACACACACACACACACACACACACACACATATATACACACATATTTTAATTTTTTTTAGATTTTAGTTCTTATTGCATAATAAAAAAATATAATTCATTTTATTTGTTTGTATTCAGAATAATTTGTATCACGGACCTTTTTAGGGTTTCTTTTAACGCATTTTCTATACAATACAAGATTTAATCATTTAAGCATATTTCTACCTTAATAGAATCATGTCTGGAATTTTTCAGAAATGATATAATTTTATTATTCAATGATTCACATACTTATTTACTAATATTAGATTCTGTAAATTTCACGAATCCAAACAAAACGAGTATGTAAGTAACAGGACATCATCATTATGAGGCGAGTCGTGGCACAGTCACAAGGTTGGTTGTGGGTTCGATTTCCACTCAAAGAAATGTAATATTTATTTAAATTTATACTTTCATTTCTTCGTTCTGGTGTGGAGGCAAAACGTGGCGTTGAGTTCCGCCACTCAACACGCTGTGCCTGCCGAATATGGCGGAGAATGCGGAACAGGGTGTCTTAATACTACGTTTCCTCTGCCGTAATATAGGCAATAGGCAGGATGAGGATATGTTAGAATACAAGTAGGTTGATTACGTTCCTTCACCGATATTTTAATCTAGTGACATAAATCGACGAGTAGTAGTTTATTTTTTATTAAATATATTTGTTACATATCATGTACATTGAATCAGTGAGCCAGTGGGCCAGTGAGCCAGTGGGCCAGTGGGCCAGTGGGCCAGTGAGCCAGTGGGCCAGTGAGCCAGTGAGCCAGTGGGCCAGTGAGCCAGTGGGCCAGTGAGCCAGTGGGCCAGTGAGCCAGTGGGCCAGTGAGCCAGTGAGCCAGTGATGACACCTACCACTTACCAGAACGATTAATACCTATATAAAAAAATAGTCATCATATAAGCAAATGCATTATCTTTGGGCAACATAAAACCTAATTATGTATTTTTATTTACATACGTGTTGTTTACTGAAAAATTTTAAAATATTATTTTAATATTTAATAATAATAATAATTAATACATATTTAATATGTATAAGACCATACCAGAAGCAGAATATGAAAGCGAAAGAACGCAAATTTCATATCAAAGTTCAGTACAATTTTAGAACAGTAGGTATACAGAGTGTAAAGAGATCGCCGTATTAACGGTGGCCTGTGGCCTGGGGATAGGGGGAAATCACTGAACATAAATGGGAGTAAAACGCATAGACAGATACTGAGCTCCCGTACTCACAGACCACCGTTACACCTGTATATACATAACGCGTCCAATGACTACGTGCTTATTTGGTATAGTACTTATATAATATAATTACAATTCAGATATTATATTAGAGAGCTAACCTTATAAGGCATCATTATCACTTGCGAGTTTAGATCGCATTCATTTATAATCTATTAGTAGTCACCTCGCGTGACGGCGGGGGCGGTTACAAGCCCAGAGACAATTAACTAACGCGGGATATATAAATACACAAATATGATTTCAACAAAAAATACAAATTTGACAAAATTTTTAAGTTAACCCATAGTTTAGAAAAAATAAACAAATTATATTTTGTCGTCTCACGTTTGTAGGGAACTATTATTTACATTTTTAGTTTATTTAATGTGGCATTTATATATTTCAATATTGTAATTTATTTATTTATCATTTATATACATAAAATCATACATACATTTAATAGTATTTATATAAAATCAACTTCACGCTGTATTCCGCACACAGTAGGGTAGGCAGAGGGAACCTAGTCTTAAGACACTTTCTGCCAAATTCTAAAGGCATTGCGTGTTGAGTGGCAGAACTCAACGCCGCGCTTTGCCTGGACACCAAAGTGAATAAATCGAAATATAAATTTAAATAAATATTTCATCTCCTCGAGTGGGTCGATCCCACAACCAGTCGATTTACAGTCACACACATTTAGTATATTTATATGAAAGCGCTCGTTGCCGTCGACTGTTTTCTCAGTTATTTGTTAATATTATTGTAATTATTCTCTTTTATATTCGTATATGTTTGTGGTTGACTTTTGTATAAACTTCAAACTACCGTGAGTAGACTTTTATTATTCACCATCAACACTACACGTTTATTGTTTATTTTTTCGCAACTTGTAATATATGGGCCCATAGACTCTTTTCATCACCAATGCAACTATTAATATACAGTTTCTTTTTTACTATAAATCACCCCTATATGTGTATGCCGTCGTGCTGATACGCTTAATAGACAATTAAAATATTTTTTATCCTATGAATAAAATAATTTACATTATATATATGAATACAAAACTTAGTTTACAAGGAACTTACTTAGTATCGTGGCAGCAGAATGCAAAGCTCAGTGGATGGCGCTACCAACGATTGACCTTATTGTCAAACTGATGTCACATTTTAAACGTGTTTAATGTGATTTTCAGAAAAATAGTATACAAGTGCAGTCAATGTGACCAAGAATAAAACTAACAGCAGAACTATCTAAAAGAATAACATCTGTAGGAGGCAGAGAAGCATCTTTTTTTAAATATTTTTGTCATGCCAATATGTCATGTTCTCGTTAGTTAAATGCATTTAAAAATCATACTAAAACTTGACGTATCTGATCCCTTTTTTGTTCATTAACCATTAAAAAGAATATGCAAAAGTTTATTAGAACAAAAAACTCTTGTGAATTGTACATTTGAAAACAATGACATTATTGCTTATATTTTCAGTGCTGAGTGTTAAATTGCTTAACTCAAGATCTGCGAGCTGTGAGATCTTTATGTCTTAAGATTTCATTTGATAATCGTTTTTTATATCCATTAACATTTAACAGAAAATTGACTTATAAAACTCCGTAATCGAGCGTGTTAACACTGCCTAGCCGCATGCGGTAAAGTGTGCAGAAAAAAGACGAGAGAGAAGCGAATATATTCTAATTGATCTTCTCCGCGTCTATATTAATAGTGATGTCCGCCGCGTCCTCTCCCATCGCGCTCCTGTTGAACGTGATAGTGATCTGCCCTCCTCCCCCCGCCTCCCCCCCGGGGGCTCCCCCCGCGCCCCCCACTCCCCCCACGCCCCCTGCGTAGTGCGAGGGGTAGTGCCGCCTCAGTTCGCGCATCAGCCGGAACTTGACACCACACACGCTGCATCTGAAAATAATCGTAGTACACTTTAAATGATATCTGGATGTGTGTGTGTGCTTGCGGGCGTGCGTGTGTGCGTGTGTACGTACGGGTATATGTTCTGTCCCTCGTGCACGCGCATGTGCTTGCGCAGGTCGTTGCTCTGCGTGAAGGCGCGCGGGCAGCGCGCGCAGCGGTAGGGCTTCTCGCCGGTGTGCTTGCGCTGGTGGCGCTTGAGGTGGTCCTTGCATGTGAAACTGCACACAAATTACATACCATCGAAACATTCAAATACATAGCTGTTTTTGATCAAGATAAAAGATTATCGTTTCAGGGGCACAAGCGTATGAGTGTAAACGCGACAGTTTGGAGGTTCCATTCCTACTCGAGGAAGTCAAAAATTTAAAATCTTAATTTCTTTACTCTAGTGTCGAGGAAAAGTACGTACTTTTGGCGAAAAGCGATTCGGCTCGATAAATGTAGAATTACTGGTTATCAGTTTTTTAAGTGACAAAAAATAATGCAAACAAATAATTAATATTCAATCATCATGTGATGTCATTGTGTTAAAATTTTAATTTTTAATTCATTACAAAATTTGAAGATGACCTAAGAGTATGTCTATTAATATTGTGTAACCTCATCTCGCAGCTGTCACAGGCGAAGGGCTTGATGCCGAGGTGCAGCATGGAGTGCTTCTTGAGGGAGTTGGCCTTGGTGAAGGCGGCGCCGCACTCCACGCACACGAACGGGTGCTCGCCCGAGTGCGTCTCCATGTGCGCCTTCATCTGACCTGCCACAAAAGTACATAAAAAAATTAATGTCCCGGACGCCATCCGGTGTTCTCTAGTTAATGTGGTATTGGCGGGAAGATTTTAACACTGACACACTCGGAAATTCGTAATTAAAGAACTGATTTAAAATATAGTTGCAAATATCCTACCCTTAGCACAAAACGTCTGCGGGCACAGCGCGCAGGCGAAGGGCTTGATGCCGGAGTGTCTCTTCAGATGCTGGCGGAGGTTGGAGTTGTTCTTGAACTTCTTGCCGCACTCCGCGCACAGGTACGGCGCCTCGCCCGTGTGCGTCCTTATGTGGTCTTTCAACGAACACAGCTGGGTAAATCCTGGAACATATTGTGAAAAAAATTGTAAGTATTCAACAAACTAATTTAAATTCAACTGTATATATATTTGGAACCATCCAAGACAATGACAATGACTTGGCCAATTTATTAGCTATATATAAATTTTAGTTTTTTCTTCAGCTTCACTCTGTATCCTGCATATTATGAAGTAACATGGGCAGTGTTATGACAATAGGTTCCCCACTTCCTGCCTTATTTTCAATTTATTATCTTAGAAGGTAAAACATAACACTGCACTTTATGTTCTTTTTCATATTAGCGTGAGGAAATCTAAATAATGTCTTCCTTGAGTGGGGACGGAACCTAGAGCCATTTAAATTTTATTCCATCTCATAATATACTTATCATTTAGTTAAATTAAAATAAATAAAAGGAGCAAGCTTGCCCACTATGGTGGGCCTACATACCCTTGTCACAATGTTCACAGGCATAAGGCTTAATGCCGCTGTGTTTTCTAAGATGACTTGTGAACTGATCATACCTAGAATATGTCTTTGGACATTCTGTGCATTTATAGCGCTTGTCTTTTGTATGTAATTCAATATGTCTTTTTAAAGCCCCTTTCTGAGTGAACTCCTTCTGACAGAAGTCACATATAAATAACTTTGCTTTTATTTCTCGTGTGTGTACTTTAAAGTGAGATAAAAGTGATCTCTTTTTTTCATATCGCTGATTACACAACTTGCATTTAAATCTCTTAGGTTCTTCTTTTACATTTTCAGTTGCATCAGTTTTGGATTTACAAATATGGCTTAAGAGTTCTTCCTCACTAAAGAAACTTAAGACACAGTAGACACATTTATATTGTCCTTTTGAATATTCTATAGAAGGATGATATTTCTTTTTATGAGCAACTAATGATGTCTCCACCAGATACTCCTCATTACATTCATCACATTTGAATGGTTTACTTTTATTATGTTCCATCAGATGTACTAATAAATATTCATGGGTCTCAAATGCCATCTTGCAAAATATACAGTCATATGTGTTGCTAATACTTTCTGCTTTCACAGTGGAATCTAATTGTTCTAATCCATATGTACCTAAGGAGTTGTTAGTTGCTAAAGTGTCTATTTCATGTTGTTTATTTAAAAATAATCTATTACTTAATTTCCTAAAGCAAGTTGTTTCCGCCCCAACTGGATTATTTTTATTAAAATATTTTTCACTGTCACTATTTAATTGTTTCTCATGTCTACCTCTATGATTATTCTCTTGTGACAAGTCAGTATTAAGTAATAAAACTTCATCATAATAATTAACAAATTCATTATAATTGTCATTTTTAAAGTCATTGTCACTGTCCTCGTCTTTAATAGATGTACAAGATAAAATAAGCTTTTTCAATTCATAATCAGATTCTAAAGCTTGCTTCCTAAATGAATACATAATTCTTAATTTTTCTTCACATTCTTTACAAAGTTTTTGAGGTAGATCATCTTTTTCTTTAATCTGAAAGAAGAAAAAATTAAAATTATACAATACCAATAACATAAATATGTTTGATCTATTAAAACATTGGAAGCCTGTCATGGCATAGAGGCACAAGTGTGTGACTCCGTGTGGGGATATGAAATATTTACTTAAATTTTAATATTTTGCTCTGGTGGTAACACAATGCCTCCAGAGTTCGACGGAAAATAAGGCACAGTGTCTTGCCACTAGGTTCTCTCTGCCCACCCTGCTATCACCTATTATTGTTCTTTTTTTAAAGTAAAGTGCAATTTAATTCCAAAAATTATCAGTACCTGCAGTGAAGTCGCTTGAATTACAATGTCAGCAAGCTTTAAAGAAGTATTATTATCAATTTGAAAAACACTAAACAAATCCCGTAGTGATTCTCCAATCCTCATACACGTCCGACAAGTTCTTGATACGTCTACCATTGTTGTTGTTGTTTCAAACGTTTTAATATTTAGGCAAAAATATCTGCACTGCAGCGTACATCACATAACTAACGAGAAATTATCTCAATTGAAAACCAGAGTCTAGCAATTTCATAATTAACAATAAGTTATTTCTTATTTACATGTCATTCCACCTTTGACAATTTGCAATTGACATTACAACGATGTTACTAAATTATTTCTAATTATTTAATAATTTAAAAATATAAAACATAAAATACGCTTTATTATTTACACATTGTGCAATGCGTATCAATTTGTTAAACAGAAATATGTATTATAATTATCATGAAGCAACACCAACAGGTGTATGCAGTGCAGTCGCGATTACTTATTCAATTTTATATTTGCTCATATATATAATAAATTTATTAATTTATTTTATAGAAATGACTACGATTGTAATTATTAATTAAATTCTCACCAATAGACCAATATTTTTACAACAATTTTCAAATTTAATTTAATTATGATCTCTCTATTAGTGGTCTATGATATTGTTGCTTTTTAGTCTGTGCTTGCATTAAAGTCCAGATAATGTAGGTAATTTGTAAGTTGTAAATTAGTTAAACTTTATTTATAAATGATATGGAAGACCAATCGAGTCAATACTGGAGAGTGAAACTAACTAGTATATTTATAGATAACTATTTTTAAAGCCTATGTAACAGTTTCTTCCTTTAGAAAGGCATTTGCCAATATGGATGATATAGTGTTTATTGGTGATTGGATTAAGGATAGAATATTAGGATCTGGGAGCTTCGGTACTGTTGTGCTCTGGCGACATAAAAGCAATGAAGATGAGCTCGCTATCAAAACGTGTAAATGGAGCGATGAACTCACGCCCAAACACAGAGAGAGATGGACCAAAGAAGTAGAAATGCTACAAACCTGCAGCCATCCAAATATAGTAGGAACAAAGAAATTACCTCAGGAATTTTTGACAGGCCTGGCTCGCGCTAATCCCTCTAAACTACCTATTCTATGCATGGAGTATTGCAGTGGTGGTGACCTCAGACAACATCTGAATAGAGCTAATTCATGTTGTGGCTTTGAAGGAAATACAGATTCGTAAAATACTCAGAGATATTGGTAGTGCTATGCGATTCCTGCACAGTTATAAAATAACCCATCGTGACCTCAAGCCAGAAAACATTGTTGTACATATGAAACCTGAAAAAAATGCAGCCACTGAGCTGAATTCACCACTCCTCAATGAAACCTATAAGATCATTGACCTTGGCTATGCTAAAGAAATTGATTCCAATTCTATATGTGCCAGCTTTGTGGGCACTCTTCAATATTTAGCACCAGAGTTGTTTTACAGCAAAACTTACAGTAATTCAGTAGATTTTTGGTCATTTGGACTATTAGCCTTTGAAATTATTTGTGGAGTCCGACCATTTTTACCGTTTAAGGCACCTGTTGAGTGGATGCCTTTAGTTAAAAAAAAAACACCTGATAACATATGTGTTTATGAATCTTTTCATGGTGATGTTAATTATTCTGATGAGATATATCCAGAAAATCACATTTCAAAACCTTTCAAAACTCATCTAGAGCAGTGGTTAAAACTAGCTTTAGAATGGGATCCCAAATTAAGAGGCCGTGACTCCCCTTCTAAAGTGACCTTTGATATTCCATCTGAAGGAAGAAGTGCCATTACTGCTAGTAATGTGATAATGTTCAGTCTACTTGAACAAATTCTTGAGAAGAAAATTATAAAGATATTCTCTGTGTCTACATTGTCACTGGTTGCTTATGAGATTAATGACACAACCACAATTAAAGATCTAAAATGTTGGATTTATGAGGAAACAAAAATTGCAACAGAAGATCAAATAATAATTTCCCAAAATACTTGTAGCTATCTTAGCGATGATGAAATTGTTGCAAATTATTGGGATGAAAATATGGCAGTTATGCTATATGCTTATAATAAAAAGAAAATAGTAGATGATGCTGCAATTCCAATGGTACCAAAGGCAGTTCAACGAGTCCTGGAACATCCTAAAACTTTGTTTAATTACAGAAACAGTCAAAATCTGTACAGAAATGCATTTTACTTTGTAATTTCACAAATGGAATTATATGAAGCTCTTATTAATGGAATTGTATTCAGAGCAGAATCACTTAAACAGGAAAGTAAACAGCTACTGCTAAAGTACAATAATGTTGATAAGGATATAGGCAAACTGTTAGCAAAGGTAGAAGTATTGACAAGTATGACAAATCTAGGAAAACATCATATTGGTTCTTTAACAGAAAAGGCTATGAGTGCAAACATATTAGACAGCTTTGGTACAATATTTAAAGACACTGACAACTTACTTGAAGAAACACAGAAACTTCAACTAGCTTGGTCACAAATGTCTGTGCGGCTGCAATCTGCTGCAAGGAGAAGTAATGAGGACATCTCATCTCATGTAAAAGCCTTTTTAGGTAAATACAACTACCAAAATATATTTATAGAAGCGCACAAAACTTTTGTCTCTCACACAAAAAGTGAATTCTATAATGGGAACCGAGAAAAAGAGAGACACTGCACGGATATGATGAAAATTTGTTACAACTGCTTGAAACTAAGAAGTTCAATTGTACAAGAACTGCCGAACCAGCTGTTTATTTTAAAATTCAAAGATTTCCATACTGAATTTGAAAAAATATCAGATATTATATCACACGCAACAGAGCACACACAAAGGTTGGAAAGCAAATTATCATTATTAATTGGGAAATTTTCCGAAAATGTTTGGTCAACAATTACTGGAGAGGCTCATGAAATAGATGCATCAGAACTTCCATACAGTGTAGTTTCATTTCAAAAACGAGATTTTAAAGTGGGAGAAGCTGTGTCCAATCATTGTATTCCTGTGAAGTCACTACAGGATGACGCCGTTAAGTCACTTATCTCCGAAAGCCTTAAGTTAAGACAAAATCATACAAGCTTATGTGACAAGTTAAAGTCGCAAAAAGAGCTCTTACAACAGACTGTATGTGATTTTAGTTTTTTGAAACATGATTCTTAGCAAATGTTTTGATTAATGCATGATTAGGCAAGTATATAACTGTATTTTTGTAATAATAATGGAAGGCTATATTAAAATGTATACTTCAATAATTTATCTCGTAAGTGTAAACCAAGGTGCCTTATTAAATGATAATATAAAATAATATGTTTAATAAATTTGAATTGTTTTGGTCTAGTCAATAAAAAAAAATGTACTTTTATACTAACAAATAAATACGTTTTGTTATTAAAAATTGTTTTATTAAATATCTTCGTAACATTCCAGATTTAAACCTACTTATTAAATAAGCTTATAATTATAATGAAAATCATAACAGTAGAGGACCTAAATGAGACAACCAGTAAATTGTTCCAACCAATCTATAAATTTCTTCATAATTTTATCAAGTTTTTTAATATCTGCAGGAGTTTCTAGATATTCTCCAGGGGCGAACCTCTGTTCCGGCATACCGCTTATGTGTAACCAGATGGCGAAGATGGCGTCCTGGACGTGCGCCACACCCCTACGACATAGTCTGGCGGACGTAGCACACGCTGTTACTAAGGCGCCTAAGTTCCCGATAGCAACAGCTTTGGGACTCGCTTTGCGAGCTGCCAAGAAGTAATTGTGCAACAGAAGTTCCGCCTCATTCGTTAAGCTCACTTTAATACCGGCAACTATGCTCGAGTAAATGGAAATGTCTCGTATAGCCTGTCTCTCCTCGGCAGTGGCTTCTGGTGGATTTATAGAATTTAGCAAGATATCATCAGCTAGCTCGTCAGCATACTCACCGTAGTCACCTCGACAAACGTTCCCAAATACATTTCCTACGTTATACAAAGTAATTTTCTTCAAGTCATTTCCCTGCGCCCAAACAGCACAACTTAATGTACTTTCATTTGAGTTATGTGTAAATTTTCCATTTTCTATTGATGATAATATTGAGTGAATTTGTTTCTGACTATAACATTGCAAAGGCAAGGGAAGAAGGCACACTCCGCCCGAAGACCCTATTAATGCCACAGACACACTACTCTGAGATGTCCCTAGTAATATACAAGGATCTGCTAAGGCAGCAGCTTGTGTCATGAGGCGCGCCACGTGGCCGGTGTCCAACCCGATCGCTAAAATATGTAAAATTGGCGATTGTAATTGAAAATGAGCTTTAACACTGGCCAGACTTAACAGAATGCTAATTTTCACATTCATAAAGCAGTTCAAAGGACACACGTGCACTCCGATGCTCGACGCGAGACAATATATAAACTTCCACGGTGCTCCATCGCATGCGTCGTACAATTCTTTAATATCTGGCGGAGACGGCGTCGTCACAGGCGCAGGATGCGTGAACACCTCTTCTAAAGACCAAACAGAGATCAATTTATTTAAGAGAACAACATGGACAACGTATTTACTTCCAAGTTTTAATTTGTCAATCAAATCATCAACAACTGTAAATGATTTTGTTAAAAGCTGGTATTCTAGCTTAAAAGTGGCTTTTACTTGGTCCCCGCATCGCCTCAGCCCGCTGTTTTCATACAGAATGTTTTTGCATAAGTAACACTTAGGGGGTACTTTAGGTATGTAATGTAAAATAACTTCATTTCCATCACACTCATCAGGGCAGCACCACACTGAATGATATACGTAATTTGTAGGTTTAGAGATATCTATAAGCAAACCTTGTAATAATATTAGATTGTCATATTTAATATATTTTTGGTCGTATAAAACACTCGGCAGACTCGAAACTCTTATATTAACAACGACTTGCGTCGGGTGCACATGCTGCATCATATCGTGATCTAATGATTTTAAGCATGCATACAGAATATCGCTACAAGTCCGTTGCCATTTGAGAGGTTCTTTTAATAAAAAGTCCCCTAATTCTGGAAATTTCTCATACAAATGCATGACGTCAACTTCTAACATATATCGCAAAGGTGGGAATTTCCACACAGTTTTGTCATCTAATTGATCAAGAAAATGTTCACAAGCATCCTTCATGTCGAATAAAACGCGCCTTTTCTCTAAATATAGCAATATATTTAATTCCAATTCCATGTTGCTAATATTTTTTTCTAGGATCACAAAATACAGTTTCATTGCTATCTTTAAGTCAAAGACATTGTTTTCCCGCTAAGTTCAAAATTTATTTTGTTTTTTTTTCTATCCCTATGACTTGTTATGACTATAGTTGAAAAAACTAGGCATGCCTTTTGAGAATATAAATTAAAAATTGTGACAAAGTGAAATCAGTATCTAATTTATTTAAGTTTTAATTTGTAATACATTTTTAATTTAATACATTATATTTTTTCATTATAGATGTAAACGCAAACAATGAATTAACATTTCCTGGCAATAGTTTCACGTGGGTATCGTCTTTGCCTACGCGCGGTAGTTAAAGTGGCGCCTACGCGCTGCCGTCGCTCGTAATGGTCTCTTTCAAGGTCAGCCAACAATTAGCTAACATTTTTGTTGTTCAACATTTTCACGCTCGTTTGCCGTGTCTTTTCCATAAAAAAAAAAAAAAAAAAAATTAAGAGCTTAGAACGGAAATGCCGAAACCAATATGCAAATGCCACCAGCAGACCGCGAGCGAGCAGACGACGAGCTTAGCGCCTTGTTCATTCATTGAAACCGGGTACGCTCGCGCTGACAAGTTGTATGAACCAAGTATAAGTACTTTACTTATACTTGAGTATTGCTGAGTCTTGGTGTAATTAATTTTTTTACAAACATTTTCGACTCACAAAAATCATTATAATATTTGTTTTTTGATAATAAATTCATGTGAATTAAATTTGCTAATGTAGATTGTTTTATATTTAATAGTTTTATTATTTTATTATTTGATTAAGTATAAAACTGCTTAGATTAGCATTGTTGCTGTGAACATGCTGTACGCACTACGCACTTAGCACAAGGTCCTTGCAATTTTATCTCTTAAATGTACCAAAATCCTTATCAGTAGGTACCTTGTAACCTAAAAGAAGATAAATCGATAGCAAGTCACACGAGATTTCAAACGTTGTGAAAGATTAACTAACTACGATTATACATGTATATAGTGTAGATATACTCAATAGAAGAGGAGTGCTCGTCTCGTCAGATTACGAGCAATAAACATTCACTTAGTGCTAGTGACCGACCTACACTCATTCGTTCTTTGAGTCGCGGATTGTGGACACTTATATATAAAAATATTGTTTTTGTCAAATATTGGAAAACGAAATATTTTTGTGTAGTATTTGTCAATACTACTAGTATTAGCAGAGACGACAATGTTTTCCTTATAACTAATGAAATATATCGCGGTACGTGAGCGTACGCGGCGGTGGCGGGGCGCCGGTGCGCGCGTCGCGGGCGCGCACTCGATGCCGGATCACGACGCGTACCAGCTGCGGCCGCGCGCGCGCCCCCGCGCCGCCGAGCGCGCGCGCCCGCGCCCGCCGCCGCTCAGCAAGTACCGCCGCAAGACCGCCAACGCGCGCGAGCGCAGCCGCATGCGCGAGATCAACCGCGCCTTCGAGGCGCTGCGCCGCGCCGTGCCCTCCGCGCCCTGCCCCCAGGGCCAGCCCCTACCCTGCGAGAAGCTCACCAAGATCACCACCCTGCGCCTGGCCATGCGCTACATCGCGGAGCTGGCGGCCGCGCTGCAGGCGCCCTCGGGGGCGCAGTCCCCGGAGCGCTGGCCCTCGCCGCCCTGCTCCGAGCTGTCCGGGACGGCGTCCGAGTTCGCGGAGGACTCCCTGTCGCCCTTCGACTCGTTCTTCGCGGAGTTCGACTGCGAGTACGTGGCGACGGACAGGTCGTTCGCGTGACGGTGGGTGCGGGGTCGATGTCGGGCCGGAGCGTGCGCGAGGTGCACCGCGCTCCTCTATTCTCATTTTGCCATATTAATTATATTAATTAATTTTATTTCACTATGAATAGTTTATTGTGTGACGTTTTTGAGATTTTATTTATTTTGTTCTATTATTAATAAATCGTTTTTGTTGTATGTGATATCATTTTCATTTTATACTTCACAAGAAACAAAAAAATACATAAAACGTTCAAGTTCATCAACACAGTTTCGTACGGTACGAAATAGTAGGTAAGGATTTGACACAATCACACACACGGTGCGCGGATGTCCCCGTCGTAGTAGAATAGTAGATAGTAATAAATATAAACATACAACAGTGTAAAAATTGAATCGCAAAACACTCTGAGTTTGTGCCAATAAATCTTTCCTTACGTTCGCTATCGCTACAAAAAAAACTAAATTATAATGATTTCATTGCAACTTCCTTCAGTAAACCTCTTCTGGGAACGGAATAATGTTTCTTAGTACTAAGCTGAAAATATAAAAAAATATTATTCCGTTCTCTACTTTCTGTTTATATAAATATACATTGATTTAATATTACAGTGATTTCCATAGTGTTTAGAACTACTTACTACACGGACTGACTATACTGACCGCTAAATATCTTTGTTCTATATTTCAGATATTGAAGGAATAATATTGAAGGAAGGATCACAAAATAAAATAAAAACATAGCAAACGATAAAGATTTTTTAATATTCAAATCTGACCTACTCGTACATACTCGTATACTCATTTATAATTTACAGTGGATCGTATTCGCGGGTAAACGGCGTTACTATATTTTATAAATAAAAACGTATTTAAAACTGCATTCTAAATTATCATCATATTTTTATTGATATTTATAATTTTAAGATT
The DNA here is from genome assembly GCA_917862395.2 of Heliconius sara. Taxonomy (NCBI): domain Eukaryota; kingdom Metazoa; phylum Arthropoda; class Insecta; order Lepidoptera; family Nymphalidae; genus Heliconius; species Heliconius sara. Next base: position 12,817,503 of record OU860795.2, on the reverse strand, counting down.
TGGAAAATAGTGAAATCCATGTGTATCATGACCATGACCAAAAGTATCTAAATAGGTAGTAATTAATACGAATAATACATTCCACTTACATATATTTAGCCTACATGATATCAAAATAAAATGGAAGTAGATTCTGGAAATTCTTCAGTGATATAATGTATAAGAATCACAACGAGATTTGCTCAATAGGCAGTGATGCGAGTCAAGAAGTGAATAAGGAAGCGTGGGCCCGCACAGTCCCACCTGGAGGCGCGCGTCACGCAACATGGAACTCTGTCGCAACGAGGAGTGCGGAGCGCAGTACCAGCACATTGTTGAACGCGCAGAGATTAATAGACTTTTACGATCTCATAACCATTGCTGTGTTTCGAAAATATATTTAGATTTTAAAAATACTTAACAAGTACGGTAGGAGAGGTAGCGGGAGACCTCGGTTGACCTTCGAAAACACAGTATCGAAGATTCTGGAGGAAGATATGAAAAGGTTGGTGACAGTGGAGTTCTCCCTGACTACCCAGCTAAGGATACAGCGTGAAGCTAGATCAGATTAGATTAGATTCTTAACACGTACTTTATTTGTTAAAGTTAACTTTGGAACACAAGAAATTAGAGAAATAATAAAAAATACGTGTTTGTCACTAAATAAATAGTTACCCATCTATATAGAAATAATGATAGACATGAATTAAATCAAATCAGCTTAACGCTGTAACAGCAGGGTAGGCAGAGGGAACCTAGTGTAAAGACACTCCGTTCCCCACTATCTGCCGAATTCTGGAGGCATTGCGTGTTGATTGGCAGAACTCAACGTCGCGCTTAGCCTCGACACCAGAGCGAAGAAATTTAAATATAAATTTACGTAAATATTTCATCTGCTCGAGTAGTGATCGAACCCACAACCAGTCGGTTTTACAGTCACACTTCGCGCCGCCGTCTTGAGTAGCCTCAGACATGAATTAAAATAAAAAAAATGTGAAATAGCTTTTTGGACGTCTTAACAGAAAACGCAGGTAAATATTTAGTAAGTAGTACCTGCGAGTACCTAAGCGTACCTATTACGCTACGGAACTACGAATACCGTTCGACAGTTTTCCCACAAATATTAAAGCTGAAAGAAAGCTCAGACACCTGAAATATAAATAATATACTCACATTGTGCAACTATCTTAACTTTTTAACGAAAGAAATTATTAAATACGTTTCAAATTTTCAACAATAATTGTTATACATATATATATGTATACATATGGCATCTTCACTTTTACTTCAGATGCTGTCGTGGCGCGGTGGCACAAGCGTGTTACCGTAAACGCGACGGTTGTGGGTTCAATTTCCACAAGGAGCAAGAAATAATTTATAAATATTTCCATTTCCTCACTCTGGCAACAAAGCAAAGCGCTGCGTTGAGATCCGCTACTCAATACGCAATGCCTCGTTCGCCCAAAGAGTGGAACGGGATATCTTCCCTCTGCTTAACTTCCAGCATGAAGCTAAAAAGAAATTTTCACTTTTAGATTTAAATTGATTTTATTATTACATATTATATGTTTTATAGAACGGCAGTACTAAATTTCACCACCTAATACTCAACGTCCTTAACATTAGTTATCTCTGTTAAAGAAATTGGGCGCTTTTTAAGATGCAGCAGTTTTTTTATAAAATATAATGATATTGTAATGAATGCTAAATATATGTATAAGATGAGAGGACCCACGTAGCTTCACGGCTTACATCATGCAGTGCTTTAAAACAAGTTGGGTACAAAAAGTTGCCTCCGACTCTCCATAGAAACCCCGCATTAACTTACAAAATCTTAAAGAAATTAATAACGTAATTTACCGTTTGTGGGTCGTACGTGGAAAGGTTATCCGCTACATCTGACTTTATGTATTGTTTTATTGATTTTGTAAATTACCTAACCGGTTCATATAATATTTGTGTACTGAGAAATGCCGGCAGCGCCGATATAATGAGTGTAATGATATCACCGTAAGTGGATAGAGCGTGCAGTATTCACGGAAAAGAGGCTAATACCATTTTTATGTTCATTGCCACTTAAACATATGGGATATTTAACTATTATTATATAATCGTTTATTGTCATCTTATTTTTTTTTATTTTTACTTATTGCGTGTATACAGTAACTGACGTTACTACACTGATAGCTGACAAATACTCACATGTACAGTGATTTGATTCGTGTCCAGTATTGAGATAGAATCAACGCGGGCGACTTGAAAAATGCAAATCTTATGCAATGGTCGTATCGTGCAATAAACATCCAAGTATTCCATTGCCCGTTTTGGTTTAAGCGGATTGCTTTCCCGCCAAATACGGCCGCCATGACAGTTCACTGAATTATGCGATTAAATGACAAGACGTATGAGTATGACTTACTGGCGTTTTTTTTTAATTTTAGCGTTGTCAGTTGGGTGTGACGCTTTCGTGATTTGCAAACTTTTTAATTCAAATGTATGAAATATTTTTACTTATATTTGTTGCAAAACACAATGTGATCCAGGCCGCAGTAGCGGTGTGGGACAGTTTCTGATTGTAAACAATGGTTTTGGATTCAATCGCAACTTATTTTATTTAAATAAGTTAAGGAACGTTATATTTAAATTTTCATTTTCTAACTCTGACAGACCAAGCATGACATTAAGTTCTGGCCCTTAACAAGCAATGCCTTGCAAATCGGCATCAAATGGGGAATGGCACTCCATTTCCCACTTGAGTAGTCAGAGAAACCTAGAGTAAGACACTTAGCTCTAGGTTTCCTCCTCCCAATCTGCTGTGAAACTTTCATCATTGTTTCGACATTGCCTTATTTAATTATGTCCGATGACGAGTGCCACCTGCTATTTAAAGAAATTGCAACAAAAGTGCAACTTATTAAAGTTTTCCAATTCGATGCCATTATATGCAAGGCAACATACACATATACATACAATATTTTATGTAAAATCAAGATTTGTGTAGTACCTTTATAAAATTTTATAACGTAAATGATCGCAGATTGTTGTTCTCTCGTGTATAGGACGATAACCTTCACCTAAGAAAAAAAAATACTTTCGTGTAATTATTTATTAAGTACATAATTCTTATTTTGATTAGAAGTGAGGTTTATCAAATACATATCCCTAATGATATGCGCGTTTTCGCATGATTTAATTTTACATGAGGGTAGACGGTTGTAATCTTGCAGTGAATAATATAAATATTTTAAGTAAGGGATTATCCCATTAGGGATAGAATAAACATGGTTACTACTGCGCTACGATTACTTGAGAAGCAATTATATATTTTATAAAATATATTTTACATAAGATAAGCTTTAATAAAAAAAGCATATTTATTTGTGTCTAAAAGTGTCGCCAAAATAATATAATGTTATTGAGAATCGAGCGCAAAGTTAATTGAATACAAGAGGGACACTGCGAAATCGTGACGACATGTTATGGTGTCATATACAAAGCTACTTACGAATACCTCTGTATACAATCACGAAAGCAATTTGTTAAAAAAAACCATAGCTTAGAAGAGTAGCTTCGAATTAGTTAAGCTCCTATGTACCGAACAGTGACTAATTAAAACATAGCCTGCCTAGGGTAGGGTAGGCTGTGAGTGGTATATTTAAAATAAACTTTTTAGAAAAAGATAACCTAAAGTTAAGACATGGTCACTAATGACATTGTTTGTTTATTTTCATTTTCATAGTTGTTCGATGTTCTTAAAACATGTTGTCTACAAAACAGGACAGCCGCGGACGTGGAGGCAGTGGTGCTAGTACTTGGTAATCATTTAAAATAAAACATATCCACTACAAAATTTATGAAACGCATTCACATTAATTCGCCATTCTGACTGCAACAAGAGGCGTGGGCAAACCGCTCCTCTCGGAACTCGGGGAAATACGATAAAAGAGTCTTAAGTATGCGCATATTTTTAGGACAATATCTTTGACATTAAAATACAGTTCATTGTCCATATCTCATTTGTGAGAATAATATCTTCTGACATTGTACATAATATATATTTTTCAAAACAAAATCTTTAATATTAGGTAGATATTTATATTTATTTCTTACATATATCTGATTTTTTCGCCTTCACGTGTAATTGCGTTAGAGTTCCGCTATTGCGGATATTATTATAATCTCCACTTTCCGTCCGAACAGGAGACACTAGCGGAATATATTTTTTTTTAGAATGGATATTGATCCTGCCAGTCACGATCATCGTGCTTGCAATGAGACGCTATCCCTCTACATTATAATAGCCATTCATTATCTACGATAATATTTTTCCATTATTACATTTCTTTTATTATTTGTATAGGTACATTTTATTATCGCAGAGTAGGTAGAGGGAACCTAGTAACCTTGTGTTAAATCACTCCATTCCCATTAAGACACTTTTATTCCTCGTTTTCTGGTGATTTTTAGAGGCATTGCGTGTTGCGTGGTGTAACTCAACGCTGCGCTTCGCCTCGTAACCGCAGCGAGACATTATTAATTATTATTACTACTACTATTATACTAATAACTTATAGTTTATATTGAAATATTATCAATTTCAATTACAGCAAACTAGGGAAACGCTGTAATACCTATTGTGAGTCTTAACCTCTAATCATTGTGTTCACCAAACTTGTGATTGTCTAAGCTACGATTTTTAAGCACATCTTAAATATATATTTTTTAACTTCTTGCTGCATGCTTTTCTACATACACAGGCTAAAGGAAGTCAAGTCGCAATTAAGACGCTCCCTTGATACTAGACGTCCGCTTGATACTAGAACGAGGAAATGAAAATAAATAATTCCTCAAGTGGGAATCGAACCTGAACAGTCAGACGCTATGTCTTGGCATAAAAATAGCTTAAGAATTTTTGGAAGATCTACGAGTGGCACGAGGGCGGCTCTCCATAATTGCTGGTACTGTGCCCGAGGGCAGGAATCGCGCACCGACGGCGTAATGTAGGCGCGGGCGGCGGACAGGTCTCTTGTGAAACTTTAATACTTGCCTCTTACCGTGGCCTCTTATCAGCGACGACACCCGCTGTCACCACTCACCGCAACCCACTCACCACACGCCGCATTATAACACCTTCAAATATTTTTATTGCCAAATTTCTTTTGAAAAGGTTGACAGCTTTTTGTAAGCAATTTACAGTTATTCTAGTGATAAGGTTTAAATTATTATATGTATCTTTTTATCTTGATACATTTGTGTTCAAAAGGGAAAAATAATGTTGTAATGGTATTTTTTTAATAATTTTTTGGAACTCATGTGTAGGCATTATACTCGCTTCTTTATATTTTACTAACGTTCTCGAAAGTAAAATCAAAGAGTGAAACAACTGGAATAGAATACGACAATAATTCCCTTTAATGTTGTTAATTAATTCGCACAAATATATCTGGTGCTATTTAAAGTGTTTACCGCAAATTACATATTAATCATGCTTCGTGTTGACGCGCTCGACTCCATACTGAGCTTGGACACTTTGTTTTCCTCTAAAATATAAAATAGGACAGAAACAAAAATGAGTATTAAACATAATTATGTTTTAATTAACTAATTAAAGTTACTACTTCTCAACTTTAGTATTATGGAGTTGAAGAGTTCGTTTGGTTGAACCGGCTAATCTCAGGAGTTACCAGGTTAAATGGCTTTTTTTTGTATCTGAAGTCATAGTATATTAATAGTATCGATTCAACCCACTGTACCCGCGGGCAGAGTAACCTCGAGTACTTAGAACGCGTCATATGTATGTAGATACGTCATACACAACATCTATTTATTTCAATTTTTTACAAAGTAACTTAATGTTTTCAACCGCGATATGTAAAACACGAGGAAAGAAAGCCATCCCCGTCACCGTCACCGTCCTCGTCGCCGCCCACGTGGACGCGCGGCACCACCGCACCGCCGCCCGGTGAGATATGACTTCGCAAAACTTACTGGAATTAAATACATTTAAACATACCACGAGTTGAATGACCGCAAATTAATGTGTTAATTAATATATTTTAAACATAATTGTGAGGCGTAAATTATTGCAGACTGCAGTATTGGCTGTAGTGTCACTTAATCTGAAGTTTTATTGCGACAAAGTACGAATGTAATAAGATTATTTATTTTTATTTATTTTTTCGTATCTTATCACTACGGACTCGTGGTCCGTTCATTTCTTATTTTTTCTATATTAACATAATATTATCACTAAATATTTTTATGTTCATTAAATGAACTGTCGAATGGCCCTTATTTTTCTGTTAAGAATAAGTAACAGTCGGTTTTTTCAATAATTTTTTTCAGCTTCACGCCTTACGCCGCACCTAGTCAACAGTCACCGCCAGATTTTCGAGGTATTGCGTGTTAAGGCGGATTTTAATGGCTTGGTACCAGAGCGAAGAAATGAAAATATTAATAAATAATAATTTATTTCCCCGAGTGCTAATCGAATTTACAGCTGTCGCTTTATAGTTGCTGTTCCACGCTTGTCCCAACACCACGACTAGTGGCGTAGCGGGGGGGTGCGAGCGGTGCAGCCGCACGGCCATCAAAAGGAAAGGGGCATCAAGTCAAGTCTACAATCAATTCTTAATTTTTTTTTCAAATGTACAAGAAAAATGAGAGAATAAAAATGAAAAATACAATCTCGCTATCATGTCAATCGAACACGAACTAGTTGATACTATTGATTTTGAAAATGTGATTAATGACTATGCGGTCGGGTATAATGAATATGGTCTGTTTTTAAAATTTTGCAATAATTTTTACCAAAATGTTATACCTTATATATAGTTATTATAGTTTTGAAGTAATAAACATTTATATATCTACTCTACTGTGTTTTGAAATCTGAAATTATTTTGACCATTTTAAAGAGCATCAAATCCTAAGCTGCACCAGGCAGCAAGTACCGTAGCTACGCCACTGACCACGACCACCTCTTTATTATTTTATTTACATTAATTTTATCTAATATAAGTTTAAAATCAAAAGGTTAATCCAACCCTACAGGGCACTTCCCGTGGATGTACTGCCTACCTTGCGGTGTGCGGGATACAGCGTGAAGCTGATTTATATTTATAGTTAATTTCATACAACACGAGTGCATATGTCTGTCTCGCACTTGACCTTCTTTTTTTATTCTTTAAGTCAAACAGACAGCAAGTATTGAAAAATGATAACATTATCTTCCTATTAAATAAAATATAGTAAAAAATCTATCACAACTTGTGTTTATGCAAAGCAACAACAATAAAAGAGTACAATCATTGAGCACTTCCCTCACACACAAGTTCCTAGGGGTGTATAGGGGAGCACTTAGAGAGGACTTGCTAATATGTCACGTTTGTCGTCACAAAGTCCAAACAAATGATATTGCGGGCAATATCTAGTATAACAGATAAACGATTTAATTCCACAAGAGATTTAATTAGTGAGTGAGGACGTACTTAAATAACCTTTAATCTCCCGCGCGTGAGGAGGTGAGGTGAGGAGAGGCGCGCCGCGTGTCTAATGGAGGTAGCTAGTTCCTTATCGACGGCGCCGCCAATTTAAAGTGCGAAGTCTCGTAGGAGGAACACCGATAGCCGCCGCCCTCCGCCCTCCGCTCTCCGCGCGCCGCCCGCAAGGTCACTCACTGAATTCCAAACATTAAGTAGTAATAACGCACCGACTGAAATAATATCTAGTAAATTCCGTCGAATATTCCACATTATTTTGAACTAGTGGCCATTTGAGTGCAAAATACATTTTTTATTTACCAAAATGAAAACACGCAACATTATCCTCAATTTTATTACCCAATGTTTTATTATTGATATAGACGCGTCTCCTGCATTTTGTGGTGCTGGTTCTCCTTTTGTCTAATCGGACAGTGAAGACATTTAGAAAAAAATTAAATATTTCCTAAGGGGTTATTTTTGTTATAATTATATAAGAAGGGCTGTCTGGGTTTCATTTTTATTAGATTTAGACCTAAACAAATAATAATGATTGCCTACTTGTTACGGAGGGCCTGTACAAACCCCCACATTACAGTGAAGGAAAAGTGATCACATCGACCACTCATATTTCGCGAGACAGTTACCACAAAAAAAAATCTTAGGTAATACATACATATAATTACCAATAAATTGGGACGAACATATTCGGATTTTCGCGGGCAGAGGCCGGTCCGGAGGCCGGTCCGGAGAGCATCAGTTTCTTTTACGTAGCAGTATGGCCAAGCGCCGTAAAACTGTTGAACGACGAAGACTTGTATGGTGCGAACTCATCGTGTACAAAAGACAATACATTTTTATCATTTTATCATGATACGAAGTGATTTTCCAAGAATAGAAAAAAAAATTGAAGCCAATATTTACCAGTTTTTCTATATGTCTCTTAATTTTACTCTTCAATTAAGTACATACATATAACTTATTCTTAAAAGATCAGGATATATGAAAAACATGTAATCGGAAGTAACATGATGAGAACGACGCTCATAGCGGAGACAGGCTGTCTGTGACTGGCGCTCTGTGCGGCATTTGTTTTCTTGCTATGAAAATATTAAACCACAAACTGAGAGAGAAAAAATAATATTTATCTACATACCCTGCTGGGTGCGGGATGCAGCGTGAAGCTGATTTATTTTGTTTATTTTATAATATAAAAGAAATAGTTTCTTTTTCAGCTTCACACTGTATCCTGCACTTACAGGGTAGAAAGAGAGAACCTAGTGTTAGGATACTCCGCCCCCAACTTACCACCAGATTTATAAGACCTTGTGTGTTGAGTGACAGAACTCAACGCTGCTCTTTGCTTAGATATCAAATCGGGAAAATAAAAATATTAAATATTTTCCCCCGAGTGGGAATCATACCCACAACAATCGAGTTTTCAGTGGCTTGTGCTCCTGTGCCACCACGCTTTTATAGATAATTACTTAATATTTACAATTGTGTTGTAAAACTTTATATTGTGAAAAAACGTCAAAATAAATATTTTTGCATCCCCAAACATTTCGAGCATAAATTATATTTGAAATATAAATAATTTATTATAAAACACCATTCAATAGGTACATTTATTGTATTGACTCTACATATTGAATAATGTCAGTTTGCTTTTTGTGAAGGAGTTTTATTTTAATTTGTATCGATGTCCATCGATCAACTTATTTTTTATTTCAGTATTCTTCGATTATTTATATTTTTATATAGGTATAAAACGTGGTCTTAGTGTTCCGCTGAAAACCTTCCGAAAGTATGGAAGCGTTTAAACACCGTTAAGTTACTCTGACATCGATATAATTGCCGCTCACGAGTCACGACTTATGGTAGTGCACAATCTTGTTCTTTTGAAACTAGCTTTTTATTGCCCTCTACCAAAACCCAAAGTGAACCCTCCGGAGCCTCCACGCCTCCACAAGTACCTACGTAGTTATATGTAATAGGCATTAAACAAATCTAATTAACAAATACAGTACATACTCATTGATGCTGAGGAATGTCCACAACTTAAAGTAGAGTTGAGCCTGTAGAGTTTCGGTATCCGTATAAGTCTCAAAATAGTATATATTTTTTTACTTTTGATTATATATGTAGGAGATAGGATCGGAGACTAACAAGTATTTAAAAAAGCTAAAGCGCGTCCTACAGAAATCGGCTACGGAGTATCTTAACGCTAGGTTCCCTCTGCCTACCTTGCTGTGTGTGCGGTACAGCGTGAAACTAAAAGATATGAATATAACTCACTCCCCCTATTATGAATCGAACTCATGACCGTGGCCAGTCACATTAAATTCACACCTGTAACGCTGTTCTTCTTCTTACGTGGGAACGTTTTCAATCAATCGGCTCATTAAAAGCCTGCTCGTACAATGGCGTATAATGTGTCGTGAAGTACGCGCACTTAATCTAATTACTATAATGTGAGTTATTTACAAAAACTTCAACCAGCGACCTCAGATGGAATCCTGAACAGATCTATTACGTATATTTGGGTGTAACCATGAAATTATTTATTTCTTATCCATTTCATAGCTAACTAGGGGCGTGCTCACAACATTTCATTTCTTATATGCAATATTTTTAACTCTCTCGCAACACCTCATGGTCCTGAGGTAATCCAGATACAGAAAACCTTAGTAGATTAGTTCCAATGTCTGTTTTCCAGTTAAATCAGCTTTGCGCATGCAGTAGGGTAGGCAGAGGGAATTTAATGTTAAGACACTCCGTTTCCCATTTTCCGCCGAATTCTTTTCTTATTTTTATGAAGAAGACAAAGCAACGATTCTGGAGGCATTGCGTGTTGAATTCAACGCTACGCTTTGCCTCAAAACCAAAGTGAAGAAATAAAAATACAAATTTAAACAAATATTTTATTTCCTGGAGGCCCCCCTCCAGGAGGCGGTCATCGAACCCAAAACCAGTCGCGATTACTCCTGCCCCTACCCCATGAATGGTCTCAATATCTATTTTCCACTTGTTTAATAAATACTGCATTTATTTTGGCAGAAACTAGCTCCGCACTCTGTCAGGTTACATAAGGGAAAATTTTAAAAATATAATAACTTGCCCACGGGTAGACTAGTCTACCCGCGACCACGGACTACTGTAAAGTGTTCGAAACGTCGGGTTTCCAAAAATGTAAAAACCTTAAATATACGCGATTAATCCGGTTAAATTAGTCTCATTTAATAATAAACATAACTTTAATTTAAAAAAAAACTCGTTAAATCCTTTAAGTAAGCTGATCATCATAGAATTGATTGTGATGGGTGAAGAATAAGCAAATAAAGACCCGACGTCTTACGGTTTACATAAAAAAACATTACAAAAAACCATTTAAATTATATCTTTTAGTCTATTAATAATTAATAAACTTTAATAATAAAATATTTAAAAAAAAACACATACTTATTTACAAATATAAACAAGTGAGTATGAACGCAGCTCTACTTCACAGCAGGCAGGCGCCTGAGATTTTCTGCATTCTAGGTTGTAGTGTGAGAAAAATATCGCAACCCTCACCTAGATAAACCTCTGCCCCGTCCCCCTGTCCCCATGTCCCCCCTTCCCCCCTCGAACGGGCACCGTACCCGCACGCACGTCGGCCGCGGCGAGAACGGCATTCCGCACTATAAACAGTTAATGACCGAAACTGCACAGCCTTGCCTCGTTACGTCTAATGTCACGCTTTATATTTATTTAGAAAATCTGTGAATCACTTTGACGTTTAATTAACTGGGAACCTAGTATTAAGACATCCGTTTCCATTAAGACACTTTCGTTTTTATTTTTACTTTTCGTTGTTTTTACAAATACAAAAAAGAGTGACAACATTTTATTTAAATTAACTTCAACAAATTACGTTATAAGCTAAAGGTAAATGTAGTGCAATCGGTCCAGCAAGTTCGACATTCCCACGCCCACTCGCCCACTCACCCACTGACTATGGTGACGTAGGAGTAGCCACAATAGAGACGTGTCCGCCCGCGACGTATCGACCGTACTAGTACTACGACAGCATTCAAGTTTTAGCGAATTAAACTAATGAGAATGAATATAATGTACTCGTATAGTTTCTGTCACCAGTAATAACAATAATTGAAATTGCGTTTCAGTAACATTTAAGAGACGTTTTTTAGAAATGGTTATTTTTTTGATCCCTAATAGTAATATTGTAATATTCAAAAGTGAAACAACTAGGCAACGTCACTGTAAAAAGCCAAATTAAAAAAGATACAAATAAAATAAAAGCTCAATTTTCTTCGGTTTCCTTCGCTGCACAGTGTCGCAATACAGACGTAAAGACATACTTGTTTGAATCAATGTATTCAATCACGTATCCTAATTGTTCGTGGACGGCTATGGTCGTGGACTCATTTTGAGATCATTTATAAAGAAATACAATATACTGTATGATCGTGAGCTTTTAGCAAGCCGTGGGAAAGCTGTACGCCAGCTGTGTCGCCATACAGCACAGGCAATAGAGCTCAATCTCGAGCGAACAGTGGTTGGCGGACAGCACGTGGTGCGTGGCGTGTGGCGTGTCCACCTGACGTCGACGTATTAGGAGTTGTGAACGTGAGATTGGGAAAGGCAGACCTCAAAGCTGAGCTCATGGCGTCATATCTACGAGAATAGGTTCAATGTGCATTGAATAATGACTGTGATTTGAAATGTAAGTCAAGAGCGGACGTCATGCTTCATGAAAGCTGCGACCAACTGCGACTTGTCGTTGTTGACGTCGTCACGTGGGACTTGGAAGAGACTCCAACACGACTGATGGAACGTTTCACTCATGAAGTTGAAGTATGAATAATATATTATAAAATAAACGTATATCTAATAGGTACCTAGTAGTTCTTACTTATCGTATAGAAAGCTAGTTGTTAGTGTTGACTGTGAAAATTATTTTTATCATAGAATTGAACTATTAAGTTTTATCATTCATTATTACTCTTAAAATATTAAAAATATGTTTTATTACAAAACAAAAATACATTTGTATAATGATAGAGAAGTGAATAAGAAGAGGTTTCGTTTACGAAACCACATACTTATACCAAAACTGTTTTTGTATATTTCACACTACATCCGGAAAATTTTAGAAAATAAACGGAAAGATTTAAGCTTCATGTCCATTGTATAAAGCGGGACTTGACGAGCTTTTACCAGGTCCGATAAACTCGTATACGAGTATAGCTACCTTACTTGACTCGTTATGGTGCGTCAAATATTGTCAGTTTGTTGGTTACATATAACTCCACACGTCATACAGTAGGTGTATATATAAAGTATAGCGTCGATCATTCTGAGAAGCTTCCTCGCCGTGATTCAGTTTCCATATTAAGAATCAAAACCGAAGTATATTGCATATGATTCAAGCGCGTGGGCGCGACCAATTATAATTAAGTTTGCAACTCCTCATTTATTCTATGGATTTTAAAACGAACCTGATGCAAGTAAGAGGTGATGTGATATGAGACACGGTACATTGGTATTATAGCTGAAAACTAAGAGGAACGGTGTCGGAGGAATGATTTATTTCCATTTTCTACCTCTTGTGACAAGAGGAAGCGCGGCGTTGAGATTCGCCACTCATCACTGTACAAAAAAGAAATAATAAATATGTGATTATACTTTACTATATAGACATGTAACGTATATATTTTGAAGACCACAATCCCAAGGTATATCACTTTGGCAAATAAAATTTAAATATTAATTTAAAGTGTTTAGATGATTGTACGCAGGCATACTCCAGTTACCACGAGCGGAGGACAGACGGCGCGTCAGTCTGCACGTCCTAGTCTTGGTTCCGTTTCTAGATGCATCATGCAACGAAACCTTTTGCTGTATGATGCAGGTCAAACGAACTTCATTATATTACATTTAAAATGTATCTCTCGTTTCTTTCTTATTTTTGTTATTTTTATTCATGATATTATATAATTACTTTCATTTTTGGTGTCGTACAATAAAGAATGTTTTATTATTATTAACATAGACTATTAATTTTTTGAGTATTAGTCCGACATACTAAGCATCATGTAACCTATTTTTAGTTAAACACAATAATATGTTTAATGTATGATGACATGTATCGCCATCGTACCGCAGTTACGATGGCGATACGTCATAATGGGGTTTGGGGGTTCGAATGTCACTGAAAATTTATTTATGTTTAAAATATTTGAATTTTTTCAATATGAATTATTTTTTATTAATATTTTCATTTCTTGGCCCTGGTACCAAGACAAAAGCTCCCCGTTGATTTTCGCCACTGAACAAGCAACTAGGCAATTCGGCGGAAAGTGTCGTTTCCTCTGCCTACCCTGCTGTGCGGGATACAGCATAAAGCTGATTTTTTTAAGGTCATTACATTGATTTCCAGCACTGAACTCTGAGTAGTTTTTAGTACACTATCTAGAGGCTAATACTTTAAAATCTAAATATAAATATCGTCGTCGTAGTTATAAAGTCGAGTATTAAATGACCTCGTAACGCCATACACCACTCACCCATAAAAATAAATTATAAAAGTGTACATTATAATTATTTAATGAGGTTCATACAAGTTTCGTTTATGTTCAAGATTCTCAATAAACTCAACAAGCTCCTTATTGATGCATTTATTAAATATTTATATATTTTTTTAGGTTACATAACTCTAGCTCTGAACTAGAATAATATGAAAATTAAAAACTTAAATTGTATGTATTATATATTTTTTGAGGTCAGTAGTGGCACACTGGCACAAGCGTGTGGCTGGAAACGCAACAGGTCGTGAGTTCGAAACCCACACGAGAAAATCAAGTATTTAATATTCTCATTTCTTCGCTCTGGTAACGAGACGAAGCGCAACGTTGAGTTCCGCCACTCAACCGTCTTCCATAACGTTCTTTTAATGCCTTTTATTTCTGTACTAACCTTTATCTGACGAATGACGACGAGACGAGAGATGAGTATCTGATAAATATCGCAGCTATTATTATTTTGTCATATATCTGTATTTATATTTCAATAATTGACATTTATTTCTAAATTCTACTTTTACTATTTGTAAATCTTAAAACTTGAAGTCAAAACGCGGCGTTAGTCCAGGTCGCAAGACAACGGAGGTACCCTGGTAAGCAGTATACACTGTACATGGTACATCCTGAAGATGAGATCATGATCATCTACATATAATGAAGTCGCAACGGGTCGGTGTCTGCACATGGAAGTAATATAACAAACGTTAGGGAAAAGGTAACATTTGATAACGTAATAGAACCGAAAACAATGTTTTTCTATATTTTTAAATGTTATTTGTATTTGTATATTTGATTGGTGTATACCTGTGCGTTTGTTTACACTAATCTCCGAAACAGCTTAACCCGATTTCAACCCAATGTTCACTATTCAATATTCTTAATCATCAAGCTTCCCTTAACATTTAGCGGTTTTCATTTTAATCGGTTTATAAATTAATAAATATTAATAGCAAATATTGAAAAGCACGTGAGTCAGCTCCAGGGCGGGCGTCGGGCGTCGGTCGCGGCGCTACCGTATATGGGCAATGACCATAAACGAGTCGCGAAATATTGATGATTTTATACAAGTCGTTATCTAATGATTGATTGATTTCTTACTCGCACTCGACTCGCCTCGGAGTGATGACTCACGCCTCTGTGCTCGTGTGCGTGTGTGCGCGTGTGCTCCTGTGCGTGTGTGCGGGCGCCATACTACTACACTATGATGGTAATCTGAAATCAAAATAGAGGTCAATAGATATATGTAATACCTAATTGTGAATATTGCTATAAAAATATAACTATTGGTTTTTTGTAATTTGATGATAAATTATTGTGTCTGTATTAAGTATACTTATCGCATAAATCAAAGCTAAAAACTATATTATATTATTTATATTACATCACATCGGTCATAAACATAAAATTTGTCTTCGCGATATGAAAGTGAAATCTAATAAGTCATTCTCTGTGTACATATATTTGTATGTGCATGTAGTGTGTAATTATTTCTCGACGTAAGCAGATATATCTATCACCATTAGTGAAGCCGGCGCGTCCAAGGCGCTACTTTACCAAATTATATGAACACATTAAATATTATTTGGATTCCTACAGAAGGTGTCGAGCGACTCGTGTCCGCTATAATCATCTATTAACGCCTTTAAAGTTAGCTATCAACGTTCAAAATCGTTAAAGCAATTCAGTGGGCTCGTTAGATTTAATGTAAACAGTATCTCTACTTAGATAGACTTAAGCATAACTTGACACTCCGTGAGGCGCGGCGCGAGGACATCAGGCAGTAGTCAGTAGCAGCTAAGACGAGGTAGTGGAGTCGAGAGTCCTGCATCACGCACCTGACAGCTAAAAGTACATAAGGGCGCGGTCTTTTAAGGCAATGCAGCCCCTTTTAAGGTGCTACAGTGGTTTGCGACTGATGTTTGATAAAATAATATTTCGAAAAATTTGTACTTTATAGTCAAATACCAAATTGCCTTGTTCTAAGACGTTTTTAGATTTGATTCATTTTTTAGTCGAGCATTATGAACTTCTTCTTCTGACTTCTTTTTTCAAAAATCCTCCCCCTTTTTTGCTAAATATATTCGTTGACTATTCTTTTTGTGTGTGTCCATCGCCTTTTGTGGACTGATTTAAAAAAAATCTTTTTTATTTGAAAGATCATACCTTTCCAATACACACATCATACTGTCACATTACCACCATGTCAGAGAGAAGGGAGGAAATTCTCGAATTTTAGAGGCAAGTAGTATGTGTTTCATTAAATGAAAAAGCTCCTCAATGATTTCCTTACTCCTGTTAGGGATAATCTTTTAAATATTTTAGCTATTATTAGAATTTTTTTATACATTTTTAAAGTGTTATTCCACACTTAGACAAATAAAATACTAATTAAGAATATAAAGCGAAATTATAAGTATTAGAAGACTAGTTATTCTTGTTGTACTGTCAAGCAATATTTAGTTAAGTTTCAACTTGGTTAGGTATATAGGATCTTTCTACTAACTTATATTAACTTGTTTATTATATAGAGATGAATGAATAACCACGTAGCTGTCACTTCAAGTGCCGATAAATATTTTGAAAATAATATCAATAATTTTAAGTTTTCATAAATCTAGATTTCATAAATCACATAAAATAAATAAATATGATGTTTTGGTTTAGTTAAGTTGTGTTGAAGAATTTGCATTTCTGTTCCTTTTAAAATATGAAAGTAGTTTTAGAGCCGGTTACGGTTAAAAGCCGTCAAATCTGTATATATTCATTAATTTATTTTTATATTTAAATTAATTAACCTACAGATGATGAATATACCTATTCGTAAAGTAGTCTTTTTAATTAAAAAAAATATTTCAACTAAAATTAGCAAAAAAAATGAATAATAAAAAAACTGTTATTGTGCACATAAGCAAACAAAATTATATTAAATTATATTTTTATTAGTATTAGTTATATGTATATATTTAAAGTACTTTAAGATTTTAAACTCGTTGCAATCAAAGGCATTGTTAGAGGCTGTGATCAATGTCGTCGGTAGTAGGTACTCTCGGCGTATCCTTCTTCCCATATCAATTATATAAACTCTTTCATTCAGTTGACTCTCCGCTATTATCCAATTAGAAACGAATACAAACTAACGACGTTAGAGCGATGGTCATGAGAAGTTGACCACTGTTGCTTACACTGTGATCTACTTCTAATAGAATCAATGAAAAATTAGATAATTAATGCTTTGCTTGTAAAACAACTTACCCCTTAATGTTTATAAGAAAAATTAAATTATGGAAATTCAAATATTCATACATCTGAGGATGTATGAACATTAACAGAGGCTGTCGTGGCGTCTGACTAAAAATACAACGGTTGTGGGTTCGACTCCTACTCATAAATATGAATGAATTATATAAAAAATATATAAAAATATATGTTCTAAAGCTGTTAATATCCCCAACGTCCGCAATATATCATCATTAGCCGATATTGATTCTGATTTAACCTAATCATGTGCTCAAGTCATTCAGGAGGACATAACTCTTAGCAATCAGCCTAAACTTAATTAACAGAGAACGCACAAAAAATGAGGGAATGCGTTAGAGACTGTCAACATCGAGCGCGTCGTCGGTCGTCGTTAGACGGGCGCGAGTGCAACATTATACGTTACGTTACCATACGTTTTGTTGCTTTGAAAATTAAATAACAGTTTTCCTGTCAATTTGTTTTTAAGAAATTCGAAAAAATGTCGATGTCAAAAGTGTTGATAGAAAAAAGAATATTAAAGTTAGGTATATAATGTAAATATTAAACAGTCATCGACACTAACCTTGTCAACTATGAACTGAGTCTTATTGGCGCTTTATCAAGTACCCAAAAATTACTATTATTTTAAATACTAAGCGAAGTTAGAGGTACGATACTTATAGGATACAAGCAGGCCAGAACGCCACGTCCCACTGCATTGAAGTGTCAAGTCTCATCAACTCAACAACTTTTAATTGTATAATATATCATTTCTAAGCTTCATAAGCTTCGACATTATTAAATGAACTATTGAAATATAGCTTAAGACGAATACAGGTATCTGACGAGAGACGGCCAATTAGTGTAGACTCTTCTCAAGAAGCCTCTCTTACAATAGCGCACAATTTATGTCGCTTAAAATTGAATGAGCAAATAAATCAAAACGCATTGACGCCAGTTATTTATGGTATTGTCAGTATTGATTCCTGGCTCCGACGTACGAGAGCGGACGTACAAGCGGACGTACTAGCGGACGTACGAGCGGACGTACGAGCGGATTTACGAGCGGACGCAGACGCGGTGCGACCAGGTGCATACACTGATACACATCAGTGTATTCGTTGTTGTAATGGATAACAGCAGTCTATTTGTAATATTACATTTTCAGGTGTCAATAAGTGATTTTATTAATTACATTTAACATACGAATTTATTATTATTAGTCACAGTCAGAGGCCAGTCGTGCACGCACGAAGTGTGACTGCAAAACCGACTGGTTGTGGGTTCGATCCCCACTCGAGGAGATGAAATATTTATTTAACTTCATATTTCCATTTCTTCGCTCTGGTGTCGAGGTTAAGCGCGGCGTTGAGTTCTGCTACGCAACACGCAATACCTCCAGAATTCGGCAGAAAGTGGGGAACGGAGTGTCTTGATACTAGGTTCCCTCTGCCTACCCTTCTGTGTGCGGGATACTGCGTGAAGCTGATATCTACTTGTGGCTGTTCTACAGTGGAACTAAGAGCGGAAAATCGAACATGATGCCATTAGGGAGCAGTGGACGAGGACAGGCTGATGATGATGATACCTACTCGTAGTTTAGATAATTAAGTATAACGCAGAGTACAATAATAATTGTGTATTACTTATTAGTATTTTAAAAACTTTGCTTTTATTTTTAAATTTTATTTCATTTTCTTGTACAATGAAATGCCAGCACTCGTTGTCCGCAACTTGTCCTGCAAACTTTATAACTTTTAAACAAAAAAAAACTGTCTTATCTGGGTCTCACAAGAAACCTTTCAATTTACCATGCTGCATCAGCTGAAACTTGACTGGCGTTAACTCCTCCTCTCCTCCTCCGTCCTCTGAGGTATCGGCGCGTCTAAGCGCGGTGACGGCGCCAGTTCTCCCGTAATTACGTCTCTCGTCGAATGATCGCCGCCGCGACGTGGAGTGACCTCGTAACCTTTACGACTCACACTTTGTACTTTATCATTGATTTATCGATTTTAATGTTTAAAGAACAACCACCGTCACACACCGCCATTTATGTACTTGCCTTTGTTTTTTGTAAATACCAAATTTTAAATTACCGAGAAGCTTCTTTATTTACGGCCACGTCAATTTCTTGTTATGTGTTATAGGTGTTTTTTTTTATGGAAAAGGACAAGGCAAACGAGCGTTCGGGTCACCTGGTGGTAAGTGATTACCGTCGTGCACGACCCCGTGTAACACCAGAGGAGTTACAGGTTGCCGGCCTATAAGGTGGAAATAGACGCGCCTTTTGTAGGTACCATGTCATATCAAGCTGAAAACCCTGCCACGGGTAGGCCATTCCATAGTTCCGTATCTCGTGGAAGGAAGTTCCTACGAAACCGCACAGTAATGGATTGCCACGTATTCAGGTAGTGTGGATGATATTTAAGCTTATGACGTACTGTGCGGTTAGAAAATTCGGCGGCAGGTAACAGGTCAAACAGTTCTTCAGAATACTCCCCATGATAAATGCGGTAGAGAACGCTGTGGGCTGATGACCGCTATACGGAAATTACTTTAAACGCTTTCAAAACTATAATAAACAGACTCATGGGAGTAAGAATGGAGAGGAGACCGAGGGGTCCGTGCCCACCCCACAACTATCTGTTGCCCGCCCCACACAAATATGAATAAAATATATAAGCTTGAAAGCCATGTGAGACTATAATATGTAGTTTTTATAATCAAATTATGTTTATTACCAGAAACGTGAAAGCAAAGCACCATATTTATTATTATACATATGATTTAATCCACATTTACCATATTAATAAAGTCTATATAGAATTTCATACATTGTATAAATACAAAATACAACATACCAAAATATTTTTACTTCATAACATTGTTTCTTTTTCGGATCGAAAAAAATTGGATCCTTTCTAGTAACAAAAGATGTACTAATTTATCACTTTCTTCCTTACTACTAAATAGTTTACTCAAATTTAATCAAAACCAAAAATAATGTTACTAATATACTCATATTCACACCTGAAAGTTCATCGACTCTACAATTAAATGATTACCTAAATAACTTGATCGCCACATCCACCTTCATTTTCCTCGTTAGAGCTGTTTTTATAGTCATTACTAGTTACTGGACACGGTTCCTACACAAGCTTTATAAATCACTAGACCGAATAGAAACTTTATAAAAATTAAAATTCACTTAATGCTAGAAAAATAAGAGCAAAATACGCATTTATGTATTTTCAAGTTACCTACCTCTAGACATACATTGAAGTTTTAGCTAATGGTGTTTTAGATACCCAGGTAGGTAGAGGTAAGCGGGTATGGTAAAATACATATTGTAAATGCAATGACGCCATAGCGGCACAATAGTCACGCGCCTGTCTGAACACGGTGCTTGTGGGTCAGATCCTTTTAAGTAAATATCAAAAACTAATAAATCGACGAAAAATCAGAAACGTAATGATTTATTTATGATATAGTAGTATTAGCTTTAAGCTGTATCTCGCACATAGCAGGATAGGCAATTTAAACTCGGCAGCCTAGTGTTAAGATACTCTATTCCCATTAAAATTCATAAACATGTATACGAAAATTGTAAACTAGTAATAAATATAAGCACATAATATATAGTTTGAATTGTCATTTATACGTATTCGAAGTCAGTGGTCACGTGGTCGCGGCCTTGTAATACATTGTAAAAACGGAACATACCTAGCATTTGGGTGAAATGGAAATCTTGAAAAAGTGGTTGTGATAAGAGATAACGAGTGACAGCTACGAGTACCAAGTACCTACTACGTAATCGAAGCTCATCCACTGGCGAGGTGGCGAGTGGACGACCTCAGCTCTGCACTCTACACTCCACGTGAGTCACGCTGCCACCACATAAACACCGGTATTAGTAACTTTGTTAAGCTGTTGTTGCTTAAACAAATATGTTTTTTTTTATATTTTCTATTCATATATGATGGATAAAATTAAATACTTTTGTGTTTTATTACAAAATAAACATATATTTTATCAACGTAAGAAGTTTTTATTAGGGGCGTTGAGCACCGCCAATCAACATAAAAATGCCTCCTGAATATAGTGGAAAGTGGAGAACGGAAGTGCCGTAACAAGAACGGAGTCTCTTAGCAATAGGTTCTCAGCTTTTGTGCCGTGTGATCCCGGCCTAGAATGGGATCATCCTGGTGCTGGTGGTGTCGTAAGAGGCGACTAAAGTACGTGTGGTAGAGTCACGTCGCCAGCAATGGCAACACGCATGGGCAGACTCGACCGGATCATTACCACCCCCGGCAATTAAAACCGGCATGAAGTAGTGGGTTTATTACGTTTCGCATCAGGTAATGCCGGGCCCCGGTGCCCAACCCATCTTAAAGGCCGGCAATGCAACTGTAACTCCTCTGGTGTTGCACGGGGCCGTGGGCGGCGGTAATCACTTACCATCAGGTGACACGCTCGTTTGCCGTGTCTTTTCCATAAAAAAAAAGGTTCCTTCAGTCAACCTAGCGTGAAATTAAAAAAATCTGTTATTTTTTTGTTTATGTATATTAAATATTAAATACTAACTTATATAAATGGATATTTAAAATTAATATATATTATGTAGATTAAAAAGCCAAGGCAAAAAGCCAAAAAAAATAGTATGCAAGTCAACAGTTCACAGCGAGCGTGTCCGCTGTCCGCTGTCCGCTGTCGGCGCCGCAGAGATTTCATCTGCGCGTTATGTTCGCGGCAACAATACGTTATACGCGTACGTGACCACCGTATTTGGACATATTTTATGTTTTTTAACTTGATTTTCACCTTAAAATGTTAAATCTTAAACAGAAGTAACATTAATTGCCTTTTGTTTGCCCAAATACGTCCTTAAATTGTCAAGTTGCGTTAAATAAAAAACCATGTTTACTTAAACAGTAATCTGATAACTGCAGCGGTCACGAGACCAGGAGATGGTAACCAGTTTATGTGAATATATGAAAACTTGTCATCAATGACATAACTATGAAGTTCTGCCATTAAATATATAGGTATTAAGCAAAAAAAAACAACAACAAATCAAATGCACGAACGAGTGTTTATATTAATTATAATATGGTATACTTCACTTCGATCCTATATAAAAAGAATGTACTAAATGTAAAAAGATAAAGACAGCAACAGGCACTCCGTGCCGTACCCATAAGAAGAGAATTCTAGTATAGGTATATAGTTGGTAACTCATAATAAACATACGTGAACTATAATTTTTTCTTCTAATTTTCTAAATATATGTAAGATATACGTTTCTAACGTAGGTGAGCATTGTTCTTTTGCCTTCTTTCGGCGCTATCTCTGATAGGGCCCCACTTTCAAGCTCAATACGCATACTAATAATTCTCAAAACTTAAGCTTTTTCTAAAATGACGTAGGCCTGGGGACCCCGGGGGACTAATATAGTAAGTTTAAAGCAATAAAATGATCACCGTGTAAAGACTAGCTTAAAAATCGATATTAACACACTGTTTAGAGCAGTGAGTCTCGCATCGACTATTTCAGGAAACGTTACGAACTATATTTGTACTTCTTCGGCGTTTCGGATCCTGTCGTCCTTGGGGACTGGGATATAGAAGTTTTTAAACATTACTTATAATTAAAGCGGGTAATACTTTAACAACTTTACAGATTGAGGCCAGTCGTGGCGCAGCGGCACGAGGTGTGACTGCAAAATCGACTGGTTGTGGGTTCGATCCCCACTCGAGGAGATGAAATATTTACTTAAATTGATATTTCCATTTCTTCGCTCTGGAGCCAAGGCTAAGCGCGGCGTTGAGTTCTGCCACTCAACACGCAATGCCTCCAGAATTCGGCAGAAAGTGGGGAACGGAGTGTCTTAACACTAGGTTCCCTCTGCCTACCCTGCTGTGTGCGGGATACAGCGTGAAGCTGATTTAATTTTTTTGATTTTAATTTTAACTTTATAGATAGAGTCAATTATTGTAAAAAAAAAAACACTGACCATTAGCTGATTCTTAACTCAATTTGATTGGTAATTGGAAAATGATAAATGTATAATTGTTTATCCATTTTACGCAATGTCTCAAATTCAGGTAGAAAACTGAAAACGGAGTGTTATGCCACTACGTTATCTCTGCCTACTCCTATTCTGGTATTTGTTGAACATGTTATGGGCCGAGTGATGAATAGGTCAATTTTCATGAGGCCCGGGAATCGTTATTAATGAAATAATGAGGAGGGTAAAATGATAAATAAGTAAACGTTCCGGCCATAATAAATAACGATCACAGGTGATGTGGCAGAGTAATTATCAGACGTTTTACACACTGGCCGCAAATATTATGTTTTTACTTTACGTTAAGCTTGTCTTAATTATCATTTAATTTTTAGTTTATATTATAAATAAAGAGTCTGCTTTATTTTATTGGAATATGTCTAAATCTCGTAATGGATTTGTTAGGTAAGGCTAGACGTTTGCCGTGTGATCCCGGCCTAGAATAGGATCATCCTGGTACTGGTGGTGTCGTAAGAGGCGATTAAAGTACGTGTGGTAGAGTCATGTCACCAGCAATGGCAACACGCATGGGCAGACTCGACCGGATCATTACCACCCCCGGCATTTAAAACCAGCGTGAAGTAGTGGCTTTATGCCACTGCGTTTCGCATCAGGTAATGCCGGGCCCCGGCGCCCAACCCATCTTAATAGGCCGGCAACGCACCTGTAGCTCCTCTGGGGTTGCACGGGGCCGTGGGCGGCGGTAATCACTTACCATCAGGTGACCCGCACGCTCGTTTGCCGTGTCTCTTCCATAAAAAAAAAAAAAAAAAAAAAAAAAAAAAAAAAAAAAAAAAAGACTTTTACTATTTAACTGATTCTCTATAAATTAATTGTGTTTTTAAAGTACATTTTTTGACAACAATGACCTCGCGATGATCTATAACAATATCAGGAACAGACCAACGTCAGGTCATCTATGTGAGAAGTATCTGAGAATATTCTTAAAATGAGTCAAATTCATAAATATTTTATTATTGCACCAAATTTATAATTAAATTTCTTTAGTAAAGATGCATCTAACTACAAAATTATAATTGTACATTAATTAACTCGACTTATTTAAATGATCGTTATTTTTTATGAATAAATTAAGTTTTGATTCTTTAAGCAAGTGCACTAACGGAGCACTTGAGGAATAACGAACAACGCTTAGCGACCGGCGAAGACCAGGGACCAGATTTTCTGTTTTCTGGGGTGTTTATTTTTATTTCTGGAGTGGGCACCAGAGTATTTTGGGGTGGGCACGGAATACATTGCGGAATTCTATTATATACTACTCGTATACCTCAGACCTCAGACACAACCTGTATTATGTACATCGCACAATCGAGACCATACACGGATACTTCGGCTTTCAATAACTTACTTACCTATTTAAATTTGGCTCGAAGTGAGAACTTACAAAATAAATTTTAAAAAATCGAAAAGTGAAATTTATAGAAAAAATTATTACAAGCTTTGTAGATTTTTGGTAATGGTTCATTGCATGCAAAATGAGTTCATACGCGCGCGTTACGAGTTTGATTCCCACTCAGGAAAATGAAATATGATTTATTTATTTTTATTCATCTACATTTTTGTTCCCCGCTTTCTGCTGCTTTCTTAAAGTATTATTGGGTAGCGGAACTCAATG
Source organism: Heliconius sara (assembly GCA_917862395.2). Lineage (NCBI taxonomy): Eukaryota > Metazoa > Arthropoda > Insecta > Lepidoptera > Nymphalidae > Heliconius > Heliconius sara. Next base: position 12,792,516 of record OU860795.2, on the reverse strand, counting down.
CCGCGCTTAGCCTCGTTACCAGAGCGAAGAAATGAAATTATGAAACATTTCATTCTCCCGAGGGAAAATAGATCACGGAGGCGGACCCCCGCGATCGAATGGAAATAGGTAAGGCTTGTGTATGACATTTGACACATTCACTCGAAGGACGCGGGTAGCTCGGGCCGCACATGCAGTGGGCGGTATAGTGTATGTAAGTACATAACGCATTTGTCAAGGAAATATTTATATAACTACTTAGTGCGGTCATCCCAAATAAATTCTGCAACTTAATATAATATTTGCAGTATTCGATATCGTTTGTCTCTGTCTCTTCTCTGTTCTGAGGGAGAAAACGTGATAATATACACATACCAAAACAGATTTAAACCGACCACAGCAGAGACTTATAAGAAATACTTACTACTGGTCCACGGTCCACGGCCGGTGGTTAATTAATTAAGATAAGGACTATAAAAATATGCAAAATACGAGATTATCGGACCAAATAAAATACGTATGTACATACTGCTTCGTGTCAGAATTAATTACAATACGACAAGACCAATTTACGCCTAAATCTCATAGTGTCATGTCCTCCCTTTTAAGGTGCGATGACCGGTCGCTTGTCCTTATAAAGAAACATTTTTTGGCTTTCGAAATCATTTGCAAGCATCAAGCTCGGGAACCTACTTATGTATGTATGTATGTGCGATACTCACCCGCGTGCACCGCCGGTACAAGCAGAGGTCAACGCTCTGGTGGAACGTCTCCAAACTAATATAATAAAATATTTTTCTCATCTTCATAAATCTCGCTCAATGTGCGGGATATTCATTGTAACAAAATGTAGTTTCGTAGTAAAACGCAATCTTTTACCAAGTCTTGGAGGCTAGATCGGGATAGTAAGCAATTACTTACTTACCTATAAAAATTTTTACGTAGCAGGATGTGAACCCGTGCCTATTGAAAACGCTTTCGGCAAAACGTGCGTAAATTTTTATATACGTTTACTGAAAAGTATTTCCCATACTAAGTGTGGAATAACCCTTTAAGCATGTTAAATAATCAAAATCTATTTAATTTAATAGAGAACGTTCCCCCGTTTATTAACGCAATCCAAAATAAAATATTTTAAAATATTGTTCTAATAAAGTCATTCTGTAAATAAAATATTTTCTTTATTGCATTTAATACTTACATGTATAAAAAAGACATTCAGATGTTCTGTTTACAACACTGGGTTTATCTGTAGATCTTTTCTAGCCAACCTGTAAAGGTAGAAAGGATAAGTGAAAAGAATAAATATGAAATAAAATTTAATAATTTGTGACTTTTGTAATAAATTTAAATCCCTACCGAACCCACTGACTTAATAATAAACCAAAATTAATTGAAAGAAATATAATTAATTAATGTAAAATTATCCCTAATTTGATGTACAATTTTCGCTTCCGTACAATTATACCGCTCCTCTAAGACGGCGAGGATTTTTTTTATGGAAAAGACACGGCAAACAAGCGTTCGAGTTACCTGATGGTAAGTAACTACCGCCGCCCACGGCCCCGTGCAACACCAGAGGAGCTACAGATGCGTTGCCGGCCTTTAAGGTGGGTTGGCCGCCGGAGCCTGGCATTACCTGATGAGAAACGCAGTGGCATAAAGCCACTACTTCACGCCGGTTTTAAATGCCGGGGGTGGTAATGATCCGGCCGAGTCTGCCCATGAATGTTGCCATTGCTGGCGAAGTGACTCGACCACACGTACTTTAGCCGGCTCTTACGACACCACCAGTACCAGGATGATTCTATTCTAGGCCGGGATCACACGGCACAAATCGTCGGATTATCGTCAAATGTAAATGGGAAGAAAACATTTTATTCAGTTGGACAATAGCGATCTGCATTTCAAAAAAGCTTATATTTTAAATATTATATAATTTATATCGTTAGACAAATTAGGACGGTGAGTCTCTCTACCCATCATGGATTGTCTCTTAAGTAAACAATAATTTATACCGCAAAATTAAATGTCTGCACGGAAAAGAAATGAAAAGTTAATTAAAAAATATCTGCGGGCAATTCTATTTAAAATAACGACAAGAAGAATGATTAAAGTAATTCAATATATATTTATATCTTTGATGTCATAAATTATATGCCACGAAAGCTGCATAAGTCGCTGTTAAAAATGAAGAGAAAATATTAAGAAAAAAATTAGCCACAATGCTAGAAGGCAGAATTGTTATTTGTTTTTCTTTTAATTTAAGTTCATTGTAGTTATATTTTTTTTGAATAAACTGCATTTCTATTCCTATAAATTAAACCGGCTTCATGCTTTATCCCTAGCGGGGTAGTCAGAGAGAACGGAGCGTCAAACGCTCTGCATACCTCTTCCGCCTCGTACACCTCTTCATACATGCTCATTGCTCATTTGTACTAATGTTGAACAGCAAAATTTTAGTCTTGTCAACAATGTTTGTAAACATTTTTAAAGTGTTATTCCACACTTAGGAAAAAATACTTATTAAAAAGACCGCCTCCTGGAAACCGACCAGGAGAACCGTATAAAAATTTCGACGTAGCTTGATGAGAACGTATGGCTTAGTGGTCAAAGCGCTTGGTCGGTTTCCAGGAGGCTCGTGTTCGAGTCCCGCTACATTCAAATTTTTATACGTTTTCTAAATAAGTTTTTGTCAACAATATTTTTAAGATTAACTATAGTTATGTTTTTACGATTGACTCCCCAGTGCAAACACTTGCAGATAAACTCAGCACGGTCACGTTCACAGTTAAGGAAGTCACACAAGTGACGGACGACAATACTGCTCGACTGCTCGACAGTCTATTATGGAATGCTACTATGGGGTAGTGCAGCAGATATAAATTCCATATTTATCCTTCAAAGAACGGCCGTGAGATCTATTTATAGATCTCGAGATTCTCTGCTGGATTTTTTGTTGCCTCGCAATACATTTATGTTGCAATATATGTTTGTCCGTTAATATATTAAAATTTATACTAAAAACAGTGACATAAATGCGATATTTACGAGAAACAAAGTCAAACTTGTAACGCCTAGTTGTGGCCTCCGAAAAGTAAACAAATCATTTATCTGGCTAAGTACCTACGTTTCTATAATAGTATTCCACAGTGTGTTTTAAATTTGTCTCCGCAGAAATTTAAAGTAACGGTAATTGGTTTTACCGTTAAATAGGAAAACTTATTGTAGATACTGTCCAAGAATATTTAAAGGATAAAATTGTTTTTAATTAAGATCATTCGAATTTTTTAACGGGATGCTACCATTGTATTATTGTAACATCTACTATTTTGAAAAAAGTAACTGTTGAGGGTCTTACCAGCTCTTCTCAGCAGAACTGCCTTCCAGTCGTGTGATCCCGGCCTAGAATAGGATCATCCTGTTACTGGTGGTGTCGTAAGAGGCGACTTAAGTACGTGTGGTAGAGTCACGTCGCCAGCAATGGCAACATGCATGGGCAGACTCGACCGGATCATTACCACCCCCGGCATTTAAAACCGGCGTGAAGTAGTGGCTTTATGCCACTGCGTTTCGCATCAGGTAATGCCGGGCCCCGGCACCCAACCCATCTTAAAGGCCGGCAACGCACCTGTAGCTCCTCTGCGGTTGCACGGGGTCGTGGGCGGCGGTAATCACTTACCATCAGGTGACCCGCACGCTCGTTTACCGTGTCTTTTCCATAAAAAAAAGTCGGTGGTAGCTTTGTGTTAATTCGATGATTCAAAAGTGCTTGTAAAAGTCTTTTAGAATAAAGAATATTTTGAATTGAATTTAAAAACAATCTATACTTATTTTGAAAAAGTAAAGTTTCAATTCAATAAACCTGTTACTTATAAAAATTTTGTTTGAATTTCTTCTTCATTAAATATTTTATTTATAAGCTGATTAAAGTAACATAACACATTCAATAAAGAAAGCTTGCCAAAACACAATTGTGAAATTGATTAAGCTGTTTCTGAGATCCCCTTCTTGTGTTTCACACAATTTATTTTTTTCGAATGAACTTTATTGTTATTGTCCTGTGGTGGTCTTTACAGCGTCACCAGAAGGTGCGGGGCGAGAGTAGCTCGGCCCTGAAATCCATAAACTAAGAAATAAGAACTGAACTGAACTATATTATGATTTATGACATTCCTATTTGACACTGACAGCCGCGCCACTGCCGGACTGCCACTGCCAACAGTAGGCCCCTACAAGTGCTCTATCCGTATATAATCATAACTTACATTACTATATAATATTTACAGTTCTATTTCCATTAAAATGAGCTGACGTGGATACAGTACGAAGTTTATAACTTATGCATTCCAGAATTCGTATCGTTAAGTAAAGTTGTGATAATGGCAGAAGTGCCGGTTAAGTTAATCGTGTCCTTATGTGTTGTCTTTTACGCTATTTTCTATAGAAAAGGTAACTTAGAAGATGTGAGACTTTCTGATGTAAAGGAAAACCTTTTGTACCTGGAGACTCAAAATAAGGTAGCTTCGGGAATTTATCAACCAAAAGTGGCTCTCGGCTACGGCGCCTGCCATGATCTCTTTGTAAACGCAACGTCACTGTTGAACCCGGAAGAGTTACAAGGCAACCCGGAACATTTCAACGAAATATCTAACATGGAAGAATTTTTGAAGAGTTTTACTTATTTTTTTAAACATGGAGCTGCTGCAGAGTAAGGATATATTGAAATTTCATATGTAGTGTATTATAATGGTTATGTCTTACTTATATATATTCATAAATATACTTTAATTTTCCAGGAGATTTATGTCAAACAGTGATCTCTATGATGAGCTTGTGAAACTTTCATTAAAATTACCTGACTCAAGATGGGCGATTGGTGGGAATGCTCCACTTATGGCAAAAAGATTTTTTATGGAAGGTTGGAAAGTTTTGCTTGGAGCTAAGATGAGTAGAAAACTAAAAGAATACATTCCAAAAGATATCCAAATAGTTGGAGATGAAGAAAATGAAGAAGTAAAGGATGATGTCCACATGATTTTAGAATACAGAGCTGATGAAAAATTTGGTGCTTATAAGTCTCCTCGAGCTAACAGATACATAATGCATAATGATGAAAATAACCCTCTTTTGACATCTTTAGAGAAACTGGGGGAACATCTGCCTCTCTTCAGCCCCAATTTGCTAGTCATCAGTGGACTACAGATGATGGACAATTTTCCTTTTAATCAAAATGGTAAAGGTGAGTATTATTTCAATATATTTTTCTCATTTTAATCAAATTGAATTTATATTAGTTATATATTAATTGATACTGTTGTGGCACTAGGAGCACAAGAGTGCAATAGTAAACACAACAGCTGTAAGTTTGATTCCCTCTCAGAGGAATGTGATATTTTATATTTTACTCATGATTACCTCACTCTTATCTGCCATGCTCTCCTCACTGCTGGGCATTGAATGCAGAATAAAGTGTTTTCACACTATGTTGCCTAGTTCTCTTTGCTTACCGTGTATATGTGGAATATAATGTAAAGCTAGAAAGAAAAATCAATAATATTGTTATCTTAAAACATGAAAACCCATTGAAGCTCAGAGGGTGATGTTGGACTAATAAGGAATTGTCTATAAGTTCAATCTCCATTTAGGAAAGAGCCTCTAGGACAATACAAAAGAAAGGCCTAGAGTGTCTCCACTGGGCATGCACTGTCTTGAGTAAGAGTGAAGTACAATGTGCCCTAACACTATTGTATTAAGGCACACTGTTCTTCGCTGTCCTAATTTTAATAACAATGAGGGCCAAGTGGCTTCTTTATCTTTTTCTCATTAAACAGTAATAAATTTTCCAACATGGTTAGTGGCTAGAGAATGTCATCTTAATTTTTATTACTGTAATGATAAGATGATAGTAGCTGTAAAGTTTTTAACCAACTTTAAAAAAGTACATTAACATGACAATGTATGAGATATTGTTGGGATTATATAATATATATGAAAATGATTTTATTTGGATTCCAAGCATATATGTATACTAAATTATTTAAGCGTATGTTTCTTTATCTATCAACTTCTTGAAATCTAAAGTCTATATACAAATGATATTTTTCGGTTTTAATTGTGTAAATTTCAACTGACAGAACAGTTTAAGTTTCATTAAAATTGGTTAAGTAGTTCTTAAGATGTAAAAATTCTAGGGTAATTGACATATATTAAAAATCAATTTAATTATAGTAAAATACTTTTAATTAATGCAATAGTTTACATTTTTAAATGATATGTTTCAGATCTAAGAGCAGAAAGACTAGAATTAGTTAAACAGCAAATATTGTCACAACCACTACACACATTGGCTCACTTTGAAATGGCGAGCTATGTAGATCTAGAACTCCTTCTACATTTGACCACTAAAGTATTACCTTATGTAGACTCAGTTGGTATGAATGAACAGGAACTATCTAATCTAAACAGTATTTTGGAATTTGGTAAGGTTATGGTGGTTGCTGATTCTAACCCAAGGATTGCTACCGCACTGGACCAGATGCGTAAAACCTTCCAGCTTATAAGGCAGAAAAATAAAGAAGTAGGAAGCTTAAGAAGACTAACACGAATCCACGTGCACACACTAGCATACCAAGCCATTTTGACAGTTAAAGATTCAAGTTGGAAACGGACCAAAGCAGCCGCCGCAAAAGCCTCACTCACTGCGCACAGATACGTCTGTAACAGTCCAGATATATCTTTAGGCAAATGTAAACTTTTGCTAGATGATAGTTTCTCAACTACCACAGACGATAACAACAATAGCAGAGTTTATTTCAAATCTACCGAGCCTGTGGCCTGTTGGGACGAGGTTTTAGACAATGATGAAGTTAATATTTGTGTTGCGCCTGTCCTCATATGCACTGAAGCTCAGTTGACTGCGGGGGCCGGAGACAATATATCCGCAGCTGGCTTAGTACTACAAGTTGAGCAATAAATAACTAAGAAACAATTGTTGGACAAATTGCAGAGCAATATTTTTAATGATATATTTATTGACGTTTATAATGTGAATAAGGATAAGGTATTATGCATAATGTGGTGGTGCCATCAAGTTTATTTTCTATTTTCTTTATTGATCTTGCCTATATTTATTTTTGGTACTAAGTATAAACTTTTAACTTTCCAAATTTTTTTAAACTTTGTAGTTTATTATGTTTTTAAAAAAACATGTGTCTTTGTTTAATTTTTCCTTGTTTTTAAATATATCCTAGTTAAGATTAAAGAGGTTAATGATGCATTTAGGACTTATCTTTATACCTTATGAGAAGCTTTTAATTGTAACCATGATATTTTGTCATTATTTTAAAATTATTCCATACAATAGAGACAAAAATATTTCGATAAATATCATATTTTAAAATGGCAGAACTTTCCAAGCTATGCTCAGATGATGTTGCTTAAGTACTGTGCAAGCAATTGTCACCAAAGAGATGCTAACAAGAAATAAATTGTAACAAATGTATCAGGATTTCAACATAGCTTTGTAGGAACACCTTGGACAGCAAACGGGAGGCATGGGTTCTAATCCTACCATATTTTTTTATATTAACATACATATTTTTTTTATATATTTTTCTAAATATAATCCACTAGTTTAATTTATTAATAAATTTGCATAAACTATTTTATTTTAAAATTACTATCAAAGTATTTTAAGTTTCTGTTCAATTTACTTACTGTTATATGTTGGGTATAGGGCTATCAACTTAATTCTGAGAGGATAAGATAATTTTATATAACAAATTGAATGAATTGTGTTAAACAGTACGTATTTTTATGGGAAAAACCAAATCTGGTTTTGATAATTTAACTATACTACAATAGGATGTGTAACAATATTTTGTAAATAAATTCATTATTTACAGAATTTTGTTAAATTGGTAATATAGTTTACTTAAAATATTGAATGATTACCGTTATTATGCTGTACCATAATATACTATTTTGAGAAGATTTATGTATCATAGTTTTGAAATCATAGAGGAGTATAAGAACTTGTTAATTCAAATTTACCTGAAATAAAGATGACTTTATAAAAGTAAAGAAAATTTAAACATTCCTTGATAATTATTTCTGACTGCAAAACGTTTACTGTAATAAAACTATTTAATTTGTAAATATTTTTTTATTTCACAAAAATCTAAAACATATATAAGTTTTTATATTGAATAAGAATAATGTGTTAAGTTTATAATAATGTAAAGATTATTTATTAAGATTCCTCATCAGGCTGGAGACTTAATTGGTAATACTTATAAAGACAATATTATCTTTTTAGATTCACCTCTGTCCTTTACAGTGGAGTAGACAGAGAAGAAACCTACTCAGTTACCCAATTTACTAGTTACCTAATGGTGTGACAAGTGGCAGAACTGCACTTTGTCTTGTTAGAGTTAGGAAACAAATATAATTGATTCCCTTGAGTGGGAACTGAAGCTAGAACAGTTGCATTTTACTTAAAGATGCTGTGTCACAACAGACCATGTAATGCCACATAATGTACTAAGACAAGACACCATAGCATATGAAATACATCTTTTAATGGTTAATGATAATTACATATAATGCTTAATTACTCTGAATAATACCTATCAATACATTAAATATTACTAAAAATATAAGTGGCAATAGAATAAATAAATATCTCATTGTTTAACAAACAAAATAATATTTTTAATAGTTAGAATATGTACATTGCAAATTTTAACATAATCTTAAGGAATAAATTACAAATTATATGCTAGGTTTAAATCAAATTGAAAAGTAAAACAGCCCTCTAAAAAACAACTCAAACAAATTTGATACATGGACTTGCTTACATTAAAGATAAATCTAGTACTTAAAATATTTACTTCATGATTAAAGATGAATGTATGTTAACTTAATTAAATCTTATTATAATATAACATGTAATATCCTATTCTATTTGGTGACTTGTTAATATTTCATTTATGATGATTTTGCACCCATAAACAACAAACACAAAATAAAATCGTAAATCGCTTCGAATGAAGCTGATCATATAATTATGATTGAACTTCACATATAGGTAAGTTCGTTTAATCATTACTTATACTCAAATAAACAAAACAAAAGATTACTCATAAAATTCAGTCTTTAGTACTTAAGATAAAAATTTAGAAAGTTTATTCACTGTCATCCTTAAATTTGGTTTTCTTGGCCTTCGGCTGCCCCATGTTTTTGTATGGATCGTAGAGACCGCTTCGAACAAATCTCTTTACCGCTTCCATGTTCATAGTGGGCCTTGAGTCGCGATCCTTAACTTCCTGCCACTTGACCATAACCGCCTTAATTCGCAAGAGTTCGTTTTTAAGTGGATGATTTGTCGGATCCACGCCTTTAATCCGCAACTGCACCCAGTATAATGAATTCAGTGTGAAAGCTAGAAATATATCTAATTCAATCTGTGCCGGCAGGGACATCTTGTCGTATTGCGCCCGCAGCGGCACCAGCCGGTCCAAAACCTTTTGTAGCTCCATTAAATTTTCCTTTAAATCCTCACATTTGTTTACAAAATCTTGGTCGTTGGCTAGTTCACCATATTCCAAATTCCAATCCATTTTGCATAGATTTCTGCTGAAATTATACTAGTTTTTAAATATTTTTAATGAAGTAAAATATTTTACAAAATTTTGTGACAGTCGCGATCGCGCAAAACCACGTTGTTTTTTTTAATTATTTTTATTTTAACCTTGCAGAGTAGATACGAGCGAGGAATCGACCACAGATAAGTAAAAATATATATAAAATTTGACACTCTGCGCAAACCGTCTGAACTCTAGTCTCTACATATAATATTCTATCTCTATATATAATACAGTAAAAATATTTTGTCTATACATTTAGTAATTTTGACTGATTTGGATGGAGGGACACTTAAAAAGAATAATAGAAAGCAAAAAGATTTTTTTCTAATTCCTTGTCTGTCTGTCTGTCGATATGTATGTCCACATTTTTCTTTGAAACTACTGAACCGATTTACTTGAAAATTTCACCAATTGCTTTGTATTAACTTAACTTATTGGTTCATCAAAATCGGTTCATTAAAAAACAAGTTATTAAACAATATAACTCAAGGCATTAGTTGCCTTGAGTTCATTCAAAATGTTATATAGCAATCGCGCTAGTAAGATTCTTGGCCAAAGAATGACATTCGAAACGTCTTGGTTATATGACTGTTGATAAAAATATATATTTTTGAAGCACTATTATAAAATATTTTATACAATAAAGTAAACAATATTGAACTGTTAATGGAGATTACCTTCATAAATCATAACAGTTAAGTTTAAGTCGTAATTAATTTAACACAGAGATAAAGAACGATCTTGAAAAAATATCAAGTAAATACAAAGATTTTTTGGTTGGTTCGTTCATATAATATATGTAACTAATTTAAAAACTGTACAGGAGTTAATATGTAATAATAGCATTACAGTTATTTTACAAAGACTATTATGAATCATTACCCAAATCAATAATTTAACATTAAAGGCTGTTTCTGAGGTAGTAAATTAAATTATTAACTGACATCAGCACATTTAACAGAGTTTTAAAGAACATAACATAGGTAAAAAGACCGTAATGTTACAAAAATATACGTATAGTATACGTATAATAAATGTCGTAAAAAAATCATATTACAATATTACAAATACAAAATTATATTAGAAGTCATTTTAGTTGTCAATCAATTCTGCTTATTAAATCAATTATCATGTAGTTTATACGGGCGAAGCCGCTGATATATAGACAAACCAAGGAATAGTTGGTTTTATATAACTAAAATATTTGCTAGATATTTTAAATGATTTGAATGCCAATATTGGCAGTGTTTCTTTATTTAAAATTATATGACATTCTCAACTTCTAACAAAATAAACAATTAACATCAAAATACAATAAAATATTATAAAAATGTAATTACTAATAGGAAGATGTTTATGTTTTTCCGGATGACGCACTGTTATCGGTGCTTGATCTCTGTCTTCAAAGACGTCTCGTTCTCTTTCTAGGTTGTCAATACGTTATAAAAGTGATTCATTTTCTAACAGTTGTAGTAATGGGGCTATAATTATATTGGATACTATCTTTCTCTTACTAACGATCTTCAATTCTTCCGACAACGGTTCATATTTGAATGCCCTGAATGATCTTGAATAATGATCTGATGAATCTTTTTCTTTTGAGATCCGCCTCGGTCTGAGTGTAAGTACAAGGAAGTTCCAAAAATTGAAAATTACGTATAAATAACACTTTATTACATCGTAGTGGAAGACGTTTATTTGCATGTTACATGTAATCCTACAATACATATTACAAATTTTTAAAATTTGCTTTTATCCTCCTTAGCTTAATTCTAATGGAGAATGTCCTTTTAATAAGCCATGAGCCGTAATAATATGCTGATATTAACAATGATGATTTTTACCTTCAACGTGTGAAGTATAAATAAGTGAAGCTTGTAACTGATTCCCGTAATGCCGTTAAAGATTATTGAATGAATAATGCTTTGACACGTGATGTTTCTAGTAATTAGAACTTTTAATCATTGTGATCAGATCAGATCAGAGGTAATAGTGTTAAAAAAAGTTACATTTGCAACACATGAGTTTAACATATTGCCATCAGTTGTAATGTTTCATTCACAGCAGGACTCTTTACTCTACGGTGTACGGTAGCTCCACAGAAGCAACAAAAACGCTTTCGTGGTGTAGTTGCAGTAGAGGTTTTGGGTGTAATTCTATTAAAGGAATGCTCGTTTGACATTGTATAATTTGTACTCGTATGTGACATTTGAATAGATTTAGAATTTATTTCAAGCTTATTGCTTGATTAAAAGTTTCGTCTAGTGTCAATGTAGGTATAATTTTATAGTAAATGTTGTCTAATTTATGGAGAAATTCCAGCAATGAAGGTCTCACGAATAAACTCTCATTTGTGATGTTCAGCGGAAACACTTTTGAAAATCGCAGTCACAGCTGTTGTAAGACCCGTGAATAATTTCTGACACTTTCGTGAGATTGTCGATTGTTGAGGATAAGATGTGGCGAGCAAGGAAAGGAATTCATTTTTAGATTTTTTTTAATTTTTAATTTAATTGAAGCTGATTTGATTTAATTTTTAATTTTAAACCTTTTAGTTAAATAAATAGTTATATTAAAAGACAAACCAAGGAATAATTGTTTTTTTCAACTAAAACATTTTAAATGATTAGAATGCCGTTATTGACAGTGTTTCTTTTCTTAAAATGATATGACACCGTCGACACTCACCTGTCGCGGCCTCGTGGTACTGTTGGGTGTGGTGGGAGCGTCTCCGGGAGTGCGCGCGGTTCACGGCTACAGTGATGAGTGAACGCTTTATAGCGTTCACTCCTCACTGTAGCCTTTATAGGCGAGACACAATTGCAATTTGCAACGATCACGGCGCGCCGGCGTGCGTCCGGGGCTCCGGCCTGTCCGAGAACTAAGAATACACACGAATATTTTTTTTAATTATTTTATTATTTATTGATTTTGTGATGTAAACATTATTTATAAATTACAATATATGAAATTTTACAAAGTTAATTTGAAATTTGTTGTAGAAACTCTAGAATATACTTTATAAGATATAAACTATAAACTGAACAAAATATATTAAAGTAAATTGCAGAGAACTGTGCGGAGTAACTTGGGATATAAAATGAATTTTTTATCTTGGTGTTACGGAAGTGCAGGAGATTACCTTAGCTCACAAAGGTGTGCTAAGAAAGTAACAATAGAATTAGTCACTCTTTTTTCAGCAGTTAGGAGTTTCTGAAATGACTACTTCTATAGCTACTGGACTCTCAGCTTGCCCAAAAATAACATAAATTCATTTCTAGAGCGTATCGCGATGGTGGCGTTATTAGATAATGGTCATGAGTGTATATAAATAGAATATATGAATATAATTTTCAGAACGCCTAACACGTAAATTGTTAAACCCGGTGTACTCTTGAATGGTGAAGCCGTGGATCCTATAGATACTACGGTATTTCTCAGTATCACCATTGACTCGATTCAAAGTGAGCCAGGCCAGGTAGTTGGCCAGTATGTCGGCTCTGTTCGCAGAGTCATACTAGAGAGAACCGTCGGGGTGAATTAACGGTCTCATCGGTGGTTTCCTATAGGTAAATTGACGAAAGAGCCGATTGAGCGACGGCTGGCCAGCTGGCCACTGGACTCACTGATGCGAGCCTCCCAGCTGTCTGCGGCGACGTTCTCGAACTCTGCCTCAATATGCTCAAAGAGCCGAGCGGCTCTCATGTCCTCTCCACTCCGCGCAGGTCCTTCGCTTGCGTTCAAGCAACAGTGTGACCATGTGTGAGCAGTGTGAAGTTATTTCATTAATCACATTTACTAAAGCATAACTTCAAGTGATCTCTCCTTGTATATCCTTCTTTTTGATACGCGAATTTAAACCTTGACAGAATCAAAGTCAATGTTGAATAGTGCAGGATAATTATATTTCGGAAACATAAAGCTACTAAATGTGTTCATTTGACATCATTACTTAATGTTGCAATAAATATTGTTTTTGTTTATTGTGCGTAACGTTTATTATTATTGTCTTAATTTAATACATGAATATAAAGCCATTAAAATATATGAAGCTTATTCGTAGTGGTCTGCGCTGGCTGTAACACAGTCCCTTAATTTAAATTGGTTATTGAACATGGTGATGTTAAAATAATGGTATCTTGAATTAAGAGACTATAAGTTCTCCTCACTCAGTTATATTACTATAAGTAAGTACAGACGCGAACCCCGCATTTTGTAATTTTATAATTAAACTATCATAATTATGCATTTTTTTAATATATTTCCATATAACAAGTCGTATTTATCGTAACTCCTTGGGTGGTCGCTCGCGGCCAGCTTCCGCAATCAGTGATGCTCCAACTATGAATGGGTATTAGCTATTACACTTTGTTAGCTATTCACTTATACAATTAAACATCACGCGAACATTTTTGTCCGCACAATGTGGCAACAAGGCAACCAGAAAAACGAATATTAGTAATTAAATAAAAAAAATTTAATCAGCTTCACGCTGAATCCAGCACAGTAAGTAGGGTAGGCAAAGGAAACCTAGTGTTAATATACTCAGTTTCCCCACTTTTCGCCGAGTTCCAGAACTCAGGCATTGCGTGTTAGATGGCAGAACTCAACGCCGCGCACTAGAGCGAAGAAATCAAATTATAAATGTAAACAAATAGTTCATTTCTTCGAGTGGGGATCGAACCTACAACCAATCTATATTACAGGCACACTTTGTGCGTCACGACTGGCCTCAATTAAATATTTTAATATTAATTTGTTTCAATGCGTCAATACTATAGTTCAGCCGACATTGCAGATGCAGTATCAGATGATAGAGAATACGAGTGCTTAATATTAATTATTAACATTTTATTTTTGTCAGCCTCACTTTAAATTATTCACAGTTTTAACTACTCTAAAAAAATCTAATAAAATTAAAACAAAAAGAGATTTTTCCAAAATTAAAAAAGTATTTTTTTCAAACACAATAATTAATAAAATTATCGTTGTAAAATAAAACGCCATTTGTCAAGAATGACGCACACAGATACAAACCGATACTTTATCTACTTATTGTATTAAATTTAAACAACATATTATTTACATTCTTTAATTGAATGAAACAGAAATCATTGCCAGTTAGTAATGTGTTCGGTAATTTATTATGAATTAACAATACATTTCAGCGATTCAAATAACTACTAACTATGTTAAAATATTTATTTAAGAAGGCGGTATTAATCATCTAAGTACTCAAAAGGTTCAGGGGGTTCGGGTTCCTTCTCCTCCTCGGTTTTGGGCCCGAAGGCGGCGACGGGTTCTACGAGGACCTGCTCACCGTCGCCGGAGTGGTTCAGCATCACGATGCCCCCTATGGTGACATCTTTGAGTGGTAAGTACCCAGAGCCATCTACCACCAATAGGTTCTTCAGCTGCTGTCGCATCACACGCGCTGGGTTACTGAGGATCTCAAAGTTGGGCTCTGGCTCCTTCTTCTCTTTCGTTTCCTTTTCTTCATTCTCTTTTTCTTCTTTCTTTGCCTCTTTCGATGGTCCGGCGTCCTTGTCGGACTTACCGTGGACCGTAATATTGGGGTTTGGTGATTTCGATGGTTTCTTCTCCTCCTCATCGACCTCCATCTTGGACGCGGTAGAGGAGGTGGCACTTGAACTCGCGGAGCCCTCAGTACCGTGCGCGCGTCTGCGGGCGCGGGCTGCCGCGATACTGAGTACTGCAGTGGTCACTCTTTCCCTCTCTTCACGTTTCTTTTCTTCCAGGGGTGCAGGATAGGCGTACAGCGATGGCTTGGAGTTTGATTTTAACTCAAGCTGCGGCATTTTTAAGTCAGAGTTGAGAGCAATTAAACAGGTTGGGGTGAAGGCGAGTGACAAACAGTGAGCCAATGGGAACCAGTACCAGTACTGAGTGAACACCAACATCCCGACGACGGCCAACATGTTCATGTGGCCAGTTCGGTTCTGCAGCGACACAGTGACGTTGCGTCCGCCCGCGTCGATGATACCCTGCGCGAGGATAGCCCCAAATTTCGCCATTACATCTTCATGTTTGTTTGATATGACTTGCGCGTAAAGTTGCCTGAAGTAAGTAACTTTTGGGCAAAGTGCTTCTGTTTGCTGAATCAATATCATGGCAGACGCGATGAGAGCTCCTTGTCTCACAAAGTTAACAGGGTCGAATTTAACCATAGGTTCTAGCAAACCAATCGCCTCCCTGTTTCCTGTTCCTGCACATGCAATGCCCAAGGCCATCGCGGCGCCATAACGGACATGAGGGTTATAAGATTCAGCCAAAAGAGACACCACAGAGGGGCATTGTTCTGGTGTCCTGAAGAGCAGGAAACCAAGTGCAGTAACGGCAGCGCGGCGCACGTCGTCGTTAACGTCGGACACCGCCACGTGCAGCAACGTGCGGATGGAGTCGTTGTTGCCGGTGCCGCAGTACGCTGTGGCAATGGTGTAGCACCCGGCGCGCCGCAGTAAGGGATCCTTGTCTCTTAATAATTGCTGGACGAGAGCGTCGGCTTCTTCCAAGCGTCCATACATCGTAAATGCGATACCAACAGCCAATCCTCGTAAGATTTTCTCATGCTGAGTTTCTTGAGCATATGCGACCATGTCTTCAATGGCTGCCGCGTGTCTAGAGCCTAACATCACCATACCCATAGCGATACCAGCAGCTTCACCAGTAACGGCATCATCTTGATACAGATTGAATTTTAACTGTTCGTAGACATCTTGCCTATGGGTACCCATAGCGGCCAGGCCCAACCCGAGACACCCACCATGACGTACCATCTCATTCTGAGCATCTTTTAGTTGAGTTAAAAGATAATCAATGATATTGGCACCATGATTTGCATGTATCAAACCCAAAGCATATAGACCCCCACCCTCTGAGTAGCCTGAAGAAGGACCTGCTTCTTTTGGCAAATAAGACTGCATGAGAGCCAAGGATTCATTTTCGTGGCCGCGATGTATGACGCCCAATGATGCTGTCACAGTTAACTTGGCCCAGTTAGTAGCTCTTGCTAACCACTCCAGGTTATCTCTTAAAAATTGATCACTAGTTGTTCCTGCATGCATAAAAGCATTTGCTATGACTGTTGCTGTGTGACAAATTGATACTCTGATGGCATCCTTTGTATTTTTCAAAATTAACATATCTGCATGATTGGACCTAATTAAAAATTGTAATTGTAAACCTATTGATACATCCCCACCTAAGATTGATATTAATTTTTCCACCCTCCTCTGATGTTCCTTTTCTTCATCATTCAGACTGTCTATATCTCTCTCAGGTTTTTTAGATTCATCTGAAGGTGCAGGATCTACTTCCATTGAAGATTCAGGGAAGGGCCCACCTTGAGGCTGTGGTTTACCTCCTAGAGCACTAGGTATAGGTGCTGTTACTCTGAGTGCCTGTAATACTCTACCAAGAAACTGCTGTGTGGCTGAATCATACAAATCAAAGCCAATTTGGTATGCCATTAAAACTGATTCTTGTGGTCCATGTGTCAACTTATCAAGAATTTCAGCCACTGAGAGGGGATCTTCTAGAAAAATGAGGCACTGACACATGTTGACATAATCAGGGATATTGAGTCCTCTATATAATCCTACTAAAGAGCGTAAGACTGTGCTACGAAAACCTCTATTTTGGAGGAGACTCATTGCCACTGTGAAGGCATACTGAAGCATACCTGTAAAAGACAATATTTAAAATTATTAAGTATTAACCCACAAGAAGTAACTTTTATTTATTTATTTATTGTAAACTAATTAATCAAAACAAATGGAAATAATACCTTTATTTTGAATAAGTTAAAAGTGCTTTTTGCTTAATACTAGAGTGAAGAAATTGAAATATTAATAAATAATAACTCATTTCTCATGAAACTCATAAATGTTGCATTACAGTCTCGTGCTTGTGCTCCTGACCCACAATGGCCTGCATTAAATGTGTGATGTTTATTTATATAATATGTTTTGATTTTGTATTGTGTTACGTATATGTTACTATACAAAGTAAAACAAACAAAGAAATTTACCAGCTATATCATCAGATTTCATTATAGACTCCTCGAATATATCCATGCGGCGCGTCTCCAGCGCCAGTCCCAGTGCCTGGCGATACTGACCGTCCTCCAAGCATCGTTGGAACATGCGATTCACAATAGCCTCCAAGCGAGGGTCGATGGTCTCTGCGGAACTGTCTACGAACAGAGCTTTCCGTTTTTGTGTGTAGAAATCGATA
Source organism: Heliconius sara (assembly GCA_917862395.2). Lineage (NCBI taxonomy): Eukaryota > Metazoa > Arthropoda > Insecta > Lepidoptera > Nymphalidae > Heliconius > Heliconius sara. Next base: position 12,774,631 of record OU860795.2, on the reverse strand, counting down.
GCTTTTGCGATTGTCGTGTCGACATATTCATTTCTCGCATTCACATCAAATAAATCTCCAGCGCCTAAAGCATAAGTAAGGGAATCTTCAAAAGCACCCAAGTGATAGTATACCTTACTTGCAACTAGAGCCGCCAACTGGTGTTGTGAAAATACTTTGTCTTCATGTAAAATTTCAATCTTTTCAATTGATTCTGATATTTCCGGCCAGAATTCATCAACTATGTTATCTAGTCTTTTCAAAGCGAACTCTTTAACTTCGTGCATAGGCTCGTCGAGCAGGGATATTATCCCTGCGGCCGATGTAATGTTCATCTTGATTTAGTTTGTCTTTTCTATGTTCAATATTAATATATCCTTACTTTCTTATTCAAAATCTTCTTAATTTCTGAGTACAAATCACAATAAGTTCACGTCTTCACCATGAATTGACAAATTTGTTTTGTCCATAGACTAGAGAAGAAAAGGGGTTCCGTGTTATTCATAATATATATAGATAATAATTTTTTTTTAAGTTACTACAAAGTATTAATCAGCACATAATCAAGAAATCATACTTATGATAAATTTCAACTTGCGAATGCTAAATAAATTAAATTTTATTTATAAACTAAATAAATGCGAATCCAAATAAAAAATATATTTAAATTGTCTTTTATAGAATGACTAAGTACAAATAATACAAAGGAAAAAATGCAATATTTATAACATATATAATAAATATGGGATAGATAATAAGATTTTTTCTGTTAAATATACAACTTATTTAGTAAATAATATTTACCGTAATGCCTAATCTATTAAATAAATATATATAATATTTCTGAACGTAGTCCTGGCGGTGACTGACTTCGTTATCAGCGTGAGGTGTCAATGTACTGTCAAGCCAAACAAGATTGCTACAGCTACGTAAATTATAGCACGTAGTAAGAAACAGCTGCTAAGAATTTTATCAGTGTTCAATTTATAACATAATTATCAACAATGTTGGATCTATTTAGCATTTTCAGTAAAGGAGGCATTGTGTTGTGGTGTTTTCAAAGCACGAGTGATATATTTTCGCCTTCTGTAAACGCGTTAATAAGAAATGTTATTTTACAAGTAAGTCCATTGCCACACAAGAAACCTTGGTCGTGTTTTAATTGTATTAAAAAGAGATTACATTATTTCGTATTAATTAGTTATTTACAAATGTGTAGTTATTGTTAATTTAATTTTCTATAAAATAACAGAATGGAAAACATATATTTCATTTGAATTATATTTTTTTGTAGGAACGTTCAGGCAACAGTACGTTTAACCATAACTCGCTGAGTTTACAATATAAACTTGACAATGAGTTCGAACTAGTGTTTGTTGTGGCGTACCAGCGTATACTGCAACTCTCGTATGTGGACAAATTTCTTAACGATGTACATTTGGAGTTTAGGGACAAATATAAAAATGAGCTCCAAGGTGGCAAACACAATATGGATTTTGATTTTAAAGCTTCCTTTGAGAGTGTCTTGAAGCAATGTGAACAATGGGGTAAGTAAAGCAAAGCTAATTGTTTTTCTTCTTGATTTAAACCACACATAGCTAGGGTAGACAAATGAAATGTGGGGACCTAGTATTACCACAATTCAATTGTCCACTTTCTGTAAAATTCTGGAAGTATTGCATGTTGAGTGGTAGAACTCAATGGAATGCTTTGCCTTGTTACCTGAGAGAGGATATGAATATATCAAATATTTCCTTTCTTCAAGTGGACTAGTGGTGGATGTTGAACATGCTATTGCTTTTACATTCACCGGCTTGTTGCCTTGCCCCACAACTGGCCCCATAACTAAAATTTGGGTATAATTTTATAAAATAATCTTAAACTGCCTAAAGTATACCCATTAATGTCAAAAAAATCTATTGCAGCTAAATCACAGGCTAAAATTCCAAAACAAATGAGAACTTTCGAAGACTCACAGAAATCAAAAAAGACTGTTGCATCCATGATAGAGCGTAAGGGAGAAGAAAAGAGTAAGAAACAAGGTAATTATTGTTAAATAGTTAATGTTGGCTATACTTTGTTTAAAATGAATTCTGCCATCCAAAATATAGCATAAAACGGGAAACTGAAGAAAAAATATTTTACTATAAATTTATAGTAGGTATAACATATATTATATAGTTTTTATATACTTCTAATCTTAGAAATATGCATTTAATAGACTTATAAGCCTTGCAACTTGTATTACCTAATAATCTTAATTTCATTATAGTGTAGTATGTCACAAAATTATCAAACTCAAGGATTATTTTAAATTTGTAATGCAAATATTATCTGTTAAAGTAATTTTCTGTAATCTTACATTAACTGTTATGAAAATATTTACTTTGTTTCGGCATTTTTAACAACAACAACATATATTGCAAAGAAAAGTTTCAGCCAATTTAATAAAACATTTATTTATAGCAATTTTGTTGAATAATTTTATTCTGGTTCATTATCTGGTACTATCACGTCATTAAATGCCACCACCACATACCAATTTTTTCTTGTACATATATCTTCCATGTACAGATATGTACTGATTGAACATTAAATAAAAAAATCTAAATTACACAATATATTTATTTCATATATTTATTTATTTTTTCAATAACTTTTTATTAATTGATACAGCTGTTAATAATTATATGAATATTGCTATTAAAACAATTATAGGGTTTTATAAAGTTATTATAATTTACAGTTAAAATAGTAGAAAACAAGAGCATTCCCAATGGTAAAGTGGAGGAGTCTCCGGACACTGATGACGATGTGATCGCCGCGAACAGGGCTAAGCTGGCCCAGAAGCTGGCTGCCAAAACCAAGAAGGACACTAAGTGAGTAAATAATTTATTAATTTTATACATTGATATTGATAATCCTGAAGAAAACTAAGAAATAACCTGGTGTATATTATGTAAGTTGAATATATTTCAATTAATACTTCTAAAACATTACAAATCTATGCTATTTAAATTTATAAATCTGAAGTTTGTTCTGTTTGGTTGAATGTGCTAATTTCAGAACATATTGGTTCAAATTGAAAATTATTTTTGTATATTTAATACAAAAATAATTTTCAATTTGAACCAATATGTTCTGACTATTTAAGTCCACTTATAGAATAGAATGTTATATTATTTTACATTAATAATTTCGAGGTAACCTACATAATACAAAATTAATATAGATAATTTATATAGAGTAGTTATTTGTATTTGAATGCAGCCCACTAGTGCAGCTTTAGGTTAACACTAATATTCTAAGAATATGTTTTTAAAAACAAAGCAATTGTTACAGGAAATCCCCAAAAAGTCCCAAATCCCCCGAAGTGAAGGTTAAGAAGCCCCGTGTGTGGTCTCTGGGGGGAGACTCCCGCGACCTGCCCTCGTTAGACTTCAGCACCGACAAGGAGGTGGAGGGACAGCCGCAGAATGAGAGTGATGCACGGGTATTTGACGATTACTATTGAGTTATAAAAATATGGAAACAAAACACGGCGTTGATTTGCGGCCGCGATCCGTGCGCAGTGTGTGTTAGCTTTAAGTATCCTTTATCTACCGTACCATCTTTGTTTTCGTACCAGAACAAGGATATGAAACTAATTTATTTCCCTGGGTGGGGATAGAATCCATAGTCACGACGCTCCAACACACACACACGCGCGCACGCACGCACACACGCACGCACGCACGCACGCACGCATGTTATGTTTCCCCTAAAAATAAATAAATAAATAATACATACATTTATTATATATTAAAAATGGTTATTTAAACGCTACAAAACAATAGCAGAAAATAATTTTACAATTGCATTTGTAGTGAATAAATTTGGGACGCTGATACAGCGTTTTTACTAATGTTATTTTCTATTAATATTAATTATTGTGCAATACCCCTACAGAATTTTTATGTAATTAAATTTCAGTTGGTGGGGCGCATGGCGGGCGCCATACAAGACCTGGAGGTGGAGTCGGACGAGAGCAGCGACGAGGAGGAGCTCCAGAAGCAGCCCAGCCCCAAGAAAACTGGGGGCATGTTCAGTATTTTCAAAGGTTAAATTTTATTATTATATTTTTGTTTTGTTAATATTTTTTACCCTGTCTACGCATTTCCGAATCTTTTTTTCATGCTGTATGCTGTATATAGCAGGGGAGGAAACGAAAATCTAGTTTTATGACACATACACCGTTTTCCCACGCAGCGCCTTATTCTTGAGACACTGTGTTGAGTAGCGGAGCTTAACGTTACGCATGTGTCTTCAAGACACTAGGTTCCCTCTGTCTACTCTGCTGTGTGCGGGGGACAGCGTGAAGATAAATAAAAAAAAAACATAGATAAATAAAATTCTAAATATTAGAAAAAATCCCTGACGAATCCCTTTAACACTCGCCTTGAACAATAACTATCGTGCTCATCGTCTGCATTCGTTAGTAACTGATAAATTCTGAAAGTGATAAACTCTTACTCATAAATTGCCTGACTGCAATCCTTCTCTTCTTGACCTCATAGTATAGATCTGCAATGCTTATAACATTGACTGATCGATAGTTACTTGTCGCTATTTCATGTCATTATTCTTAATACAACTATTTGACACGACCTGTTCGACCCTTCCGTATCGCATCTGTCGTAAGATGATTATTCCTATCATTGACGACGTAGCTCTTGTCTTAAGGATGATAGTACGAGTAATTCAAAGTACTCCATAGATGTAATGAAGAAAATTGAAAATTGCAGTTGCCGGGACACGGTGGGTGAGACTGAAAGCATGAATCTATGGGTAGGCCGTCCGTTCAAACTATAGTTTCAAGGATTCGTAAGGGCCTACTGTTACACAAAAAGAAATATTATGTCGGTTGTGTAACTATTAGTGCTTTTGAATTACTACTGTAATAAAAATAGAAGTCATATTGTCTGTAGGTATGTAAAAATATCGTATGCGAAAATGAACAAAGGAAATTCCAATACGTCTGTAAAAAATGTTCCTCGATCAATATGAATATGTGGCCTTTAAATATTATTGTTATCATTTTCGTAATAACTTAACAAAAAATTTGACTTATTAGTATTTTATTTTTACGTGAAGCCTTATATTGTTAAACTCAGATTTAGTTTGAATAAATTGATTTTTTAAAAATAAATACGTATTTTCATCCACCCGTCAATTTGACGGATGCTCGTAAAGATAGGTATATAAGAAACGCCCGTAAACCTAGTGTTAATTGATGCAGCTGTTAATAATTATATGAATATTGCTATTAAAACAATTATAGGGTTTTATAAAGATATTATAATTTACAGTTAAAATAGTAGAAAACAAGAGCATTCCCAATGGTAAAGTGGAGGAGTCTCCGGACACTGATGACGATGTGATCGCCGCGAACAGGGCTAAGCTGGCCCAGAAGCTGGCTGCCAAAACCAAGAAGGACACTAAGTGAGTAAATAATTTATTAATTTCATACATTGATATTGATCATCCTGAAGAAAACTAAGAAATAACCTGGTGTATATTATGTAAGTTGAATATATTTCAAGTAATACTTCTAAAACATTACAAATCTGTGCTATTTAAATTTATAAATCTGAAGTTTGTTCTGTTTGGTTGAATGTGCTAATTTCAGAACATATTGGGTCAAATTGAAAATTATTTTTGTATTAAATAGTCCACTTATAGAATAGAATGTTATATTATTTTACATTAATAATTTCGAGGTAACCTACATAATACAAAATTAATATAGATAATTTATATAGAGTAGTTATTTGTATTTGAATGCAGCCCACTAGTGCAGCTTTAGGTAAACGCCAATATTCTAAGAATATGTTTTTAAAAACAAAGCAATTTTTACAGGAAATCCCCAAAAAGTCCCAAATCCCCCGAAGTGAAGGTTAAGAAGCCCCGTGTGTGGTCTCTGGGGGGAGACTCCCGCGACCTGCCCTCGTTAGACTTCAGCACCGACAAGGAGGTGGAGGGACAGCCGCAGAATGAGAGTGATGCACGGGTATTTGACAATTACTATTGAGTTATAAAAATATGGAAACAAAACACGGCGTTGATTTGCGGCCGTGATCCGTGCGCAGTGTGTGTTAGCTTTAAGTATCCTTTATCTACCGTACCATCTTTGTTTTCGTACCAGAACAAGGATGTGAAACTAATTTATTTCCCTGGGTGGGGATAGAATCCATAGTCACGACGCTCCAACACACACACACGCGCGCACGCACGCACACACGCGCGCACGCACGCACTCACGCACGCACGCACGCACTCACTCACGCACGCACGCACGCATGTTATGTTTCCCCTAAAAATAAATAAATAAATAATACATACATTTATTATATATTAAAAATGGTTATTTAAACGCTACAAAACAATAGCAGAAATAATTTCACAATTGCATTGTAGTGAATAAATTTGGGACGCTGAGTACAAGCGTTTTACTAATGTTATTTTCTATTAATATTAATTATTGTGCAATACCCCTACAGAATTTTTATGTAATTAAATTTCAGTTGGTGGGGCGCATGGCGGGCGCCATACAAGACCTGGAGGTGGAGTCGGACGAGAGCAGCGACGAGGAGGAGCTCCAGAAGCAGTCTTTTCCATAAAAAAAAAAAAAATGACCACATATCGGAATTTCGCAAAAAGCTCAAGTGGCTTCCTATTAGACTTTGCGGGACATCTTCTGTACGGTGTGGCGTTTAATCCCTCACATCCTCCTTACCTAAAAGAATGGTTGGAGTTTTTAGGTACATCACACGCTCGTTTTCTGCGATCATATCCGATCCGATGAAGATATTTTTTCTATAAAATATCTAATATAAATAATCTAAAGACAGCTGCGACACCATTTACCCGTCCGTATAACTAAGTCACTGTTCTTTATTTGACGTGGATATGACGCCCTTGTCACGCTTGCGTCCTCGCAAGCGGCCACATAGCACTTTATCAAAATTTTGAAAAACTATTGAATGTATAAATTATATAATCAATTTGTTGGCATATGCAGCATAATTATATAACTATTGGTAGTATGCGGGCGAAGCCGCGAGTAGGCCACTAGTTTAAAATAAACATATAAGAAAAATCAATTGTTTTTTTTCTGAAATATTTTAAGGTAATTAATGTTTGTCATCATGTTGTGTTTTATGTTTAGTTTTTTATTAACTTCGGAAGTATCTAAACAAATATATATATAAAAAAAGTTTTGGAAGGATGCCATAGATGAATTATTTTCTTAAAATTTAGTGTTTAATATGTTTTTTGTATACAGGTTTGGTGGGTTCTAAAGCGTTAACTTCGGAGGCGATGCGTCCCATACTCGACCATCTTAGAGACCATTTGATAGCTAAAAATGTGGCGGCGGAAATCGCTAATAAATTATGCGACTCCGTGGCTGAGAAACTGGAGGGCAAGGTGAGTGTTGGATGTGTTCTTTGAATTTAGTGGGTTTTGTTATATCATTTTGGTAGAAATGCTTACTTGCTGAAAGATTATGCTTTTGTTTTTATATTTTTTTTTTAAATTTAGAAGGTTTACGGTTTTTTTTCTGCAAAGCAAGGGAGAGATAGAAAAATAATTGATAAGACAATTCGTTTTCCATATATCGCCCAATTTTTAAAACGTTACATGTGTGTGTTGTTGTGGCGAAACGCAAAGTCGCGCTATGTCAAACAATTAAATTAACAGCTATGTTAAAAATTAAAACCCACTACCGTCGCGTTAAAGTCACACGCTGTTTGTGAAACAGTGATATGGGAGTGATAGTAGGTGACCTGAATGTGAATTGCCTGCTGTACGCAGATGATGCAGTGCTTATTGCATCATCAGAATGCGAGTTGCAGGCATTGGTCACCACTCTGAGAGAAGGGTGTGAAAATAATAGTCTAAGCCTCAATGCGTATAAGACAAAGGTTCTGATTTTTGAAGGTAGTGGCAATATATTTGGGACGTATGTTCAGTAGAGGTAAGAAATGGATGTAGAAAGGCGTATTGCTACCGGTAACAGGGTTAACGGAGCCTTAGCTGCATCGATGAGACGGGGGAACGTCAGCACAGCTGCGTGTTTGGCCGTACACAATGCAGTTTCGGTACCGACCCTGTTATACGGCAGCGAAACGTGGGTATTACAGAAGAAGAATGAAAGAAAGATAAATGTGCTTCTTAGGATATGCGGAGTCAGCTTAGCTGATCGAATCCGCAATGAAGAGGTACACAGAATGGCAGGTATGCAGGCAGGCATGGCTAGCGAGGACGTCACGGTGAGAATGAAGAAGAACGTGCTCAGCTGGTTTTGGTACGGCGAACGAATGAGTGATGAAAGAATGGCAAAAAAGATTTATGATGGAAAAATGAGTGGTAACAGAGGTAGGGAGAGACCTCGGTTGACCTTGGAAAACACAGTATCAAAGATCCTGGAGGTCGAGGCAAAAGAGGTACGTAGAGACCGTAGCGTTTGGCACTTCGTTCTCTCTGACTACCCCGCTAGCGATAAAGCGTGAAGTTGAGTTAAGTTAAGCTATCTATGACGATAACATAATGAACGCCATGTTGGTGTGCAGGTGATGGGCACGTTCGACACGGTGTCCCGCACGGTGCGCGCGGCGCTGCACGCCGCGCTGGTGCAGCTGCTGTCCCCGCGGCGCCGCCTCGACATCCTGCGGGACTGCCTGCACGCCAGGGACCAGGGGCAGCCCTACATGATAGTCTTCTGCGGAGTCAACGGAGTCGGGAAGTCCACTAACTTGGCCAAAGTGTCCTTCTGGTTGATGGAAAATGGCTTAAGAGTGTTGATAGCGGCCGGCGATACGTTCCGGGCCGGCGCCGTGGAACAGCTGAGGACGCACGTCCGTCGTCTGTGTGCCCTACATCCCGGTGCCGTGGAGCTGTTCGAGCGAGGGTATGGCGCTGATGCCGCAGCCGTTGCGGCCGCCGCTAAGAAATACGCCATTACAGCTGGGTTCCACGTGGTGCTGGTCGACACTGCTGGGAGGATGCAGGACAACGCCCCGCTGATGAAGGCACTCGCCAAGCTGGTGACGCTCAACGAACCGGACTTGGTTCTGTTCGTGGGGGAGGCGCTCGTGGGGAACGAGGCCGTGGACCAGCTGCTGAAGTTCAACCGGGCGCTGGCCGACCACAGCGACGCGGGGGAGGCGCGCCTGGTGGACGGCATCGTGCTCACCAAGTTCGACACCATCGACGACAAGGTGGGCGCGGCCGTGTCCATGACGTACGTGACGGGGCAGCCCGTGGTGTTCGTGGGCACGGGGCAGACCTACGCCGACCTCAAGGCGTTGAACGCCGGCGCTGTGGTGCACGCGCTCATGAAGTGACCCGACACGTACCTAAATATACTGTTCTATTTTTTGTCCGTTATCAATAAATTTTGTTTTTATCGAGACTCCGAATCCCAAACAAGTAAAATAGAGTTTATTTATTTTATCAATTTTATTTGTAAACAATATAAAACGTTTTAAATATATCTATATTTTTTTAAAATTTATTTGGCATTAAATGAGTCACAAATACGAATTAGAAAATGTATATTGTTTAAAAAATTATACTAATTTAAATGATTAGAAAATATTAATTTCAACATGACACAACGCAATAATGCTAAGTATTAAAAAGAACACCGAAAAACTATGTATATAACTATTGCTTCCAAACATATTGTAAGACCACCATAAATTATAATTTTTATTACAGAAAACCGTATAATTTTACAATAAAGTAGACAAAATTGTGATGTTTTTATTATCTTATTTATATAAAAGCAAAAAAATATTGTTAATCATTTTATAATCTTTACATGTAATGTAACCTTTAAAACATTATTCACACATTAAAAGAAAATCTTTATTTCGCTTAATCTGACTGTAAACAGTTCTTATTTTGGCTATTGTATATTCTGTATACTAACTATAAAAAACTTCCATTGTTTTAGAAACTAATAATTAATTTTATTTTGTCTGTGGTTACCTTGTTTAATCTATGATTATCTAATATTTAAGTATCTTCAGTTAAAGGTGCTGGGTAAAGTCGATGAGGACCCAAGAATTAGTGAAAATATACAATTAGTGAAAGCGTAGAGTTAATTTTACAGTGCCTTGTCCCAATGTTGAAACTTATTGTGACCTCTAACCACTTCCGATGGCAGCCATTATTAAACGTAAACATTTTTTAAATTTATATTGGCTTTTAATAATAAAAGCCAGGGTAAAATAAGGCTTTTTCCAATTATGTTTTGATCATTTTGTGAACTGTTACCACCGGAAGTGTATTAATAGGCATATAACGAATCATTTAGCAAATTTTGTAAATGACACTGCCTTATTGACATGCGTTGTAATAAAATCACGTTTAGGAAGAGTTTAATAAATATATTCTATTATAATTACAATTTGTTATTCAAAAGATGATTACTTAATATACTGATCCCAGGGCCCTCAGACCTACGTCATTTTGACAAAGCAAAAATTTTGAGGATTAATAGTTTCTTATGTAGTTAAGCCGCTATGCGTACTTATTAACTTGAAAGTGGGGCCCTTTCTGAGATAGCGTCAACTTAAGGTACACCCTCACCTACGTTAAAGTAGAAACGCTCGTATTTAAATATGTTGTTAAGAATAATATAAAAAAAATGTTGTTAAGAATAATTTATTATTATCAGATCTTTAACGTGGGCCTTTATTCCAAACGTCCTAAAGGTTATTTAAGGTTGGGGCAAAAACGTTATACTAGCAAGCTTTATTTTTACATATCTTATTTACGGACTATTTCAAGACCCCCTATAAGCACCCAGACTAATCCGATGGGTCAAACATCCTCCCAGACAGATATATACTTTTATTTGAAGCTACCTCTGAGAGGGCCCCATTAGTGAGTACGCATACTGTCTTAACTACATATTAGATTAATAGTCTTCAAAATTTCAGCTTTGCTTGAATGACGTAGGTATGGCCCTGGGATCTTGGGCTATACGTGTAGAGTAATCTGTAAGATATCGGTCACTACTGACTGATAATGGTCTTATATTTTTTTGTTTTTTTTTCGTTATTATATGGAAATAAAGTTATTTTTTTGGAAATCAATATATTTTTCATTCATAATTTTCCCTAGTGTGTAGTTGTATAGTTATTATAAAAATGAAATTCATGACAGTATCAAAAGTAATAACATTTATAATACTATGATTTGAGCCATCAAGATAAGCACATCAAGATCTATGTAGAAAAAAAAACACTGATAAATCACTTTCTTCTACTATTTCCTGTCAATTTGAGCTGAAGCTCGTCACCTAAATATAGCCCAATATTATAAATATGGATAAACACAGTAATAAATATTTGAACCCCCAGTCATGACGGTTTATCAGGCGATACGTCTACTGCACCACAACGGCGTCACATAGTCGCTTACATATTACAATGTACAACAGGGACAGGCGCTATCTAACTATAATTGTAACGGGCGTCCATTAAATGTGGAATTGACCTTTTTAATCAGCGTTTCCTAATTATGTAGAATAGTTTTTACGTTTTGGGACATTTCACACGAACAGCAGGCGGCGGAGAGTCGCGGCGATGGACCAGGCCTACGAGTGCGCCAAGTCGGCGCTGCTGCGCTTCAAGCTGGAGAGGTGCTGCTGCCTCGCGCCCATCCGCGTGGGGCTACTTATTGTTGGGTACTTCAATTTATTTATATCGGTGAGTGTTTGGTTTCACTTGCTACGTCACGGTGTAGTTACAGAGCTAACGAGTGTCCAGATGGTTAGCTTATTGTATTGCAGATCGAAGGTCCATGGGTACGGGTCCCAAACGAGGTGTATTGCTGTTAGGAAAATAGTAGTTTTTCACGCTGTTTGGACTCGTACCTGGTCTCTTCACTGCGTTAAATCTACGTCATGGCCACACCTTTCATAAAACTCAATTTATAAAATGTTACATGTATAAGTCATAAAATCAGTATATTATAATTGTGAAAGTATATATCTAACATTTTAATCCGGCATTTAAAACCGGCGTGAAGTAGTGGCTTTATGCCAATGCGTTTCGCATCAGGTAATGCCGGGCCCCGGCGCCCATCCCACCTTAAAGACCGGCAACGCACCTGTAGCTCCTCTGGGGTTGCACGGGGCCATGGGCGGCGGTAATCACTTACCATCAGACCCGTACGCTCGTTTGCCGTGTCTTTTCCATAAAAAAAAAAAAACATTGAGCATGTTTATGTCCCAAAGGTGCTGTCCTTGGTGGGCACCGCGGACGGCGGCATCACGGCTCCACTGATGGAAGTCCAGGAAGCCTTCCTCGAGGACAACGCGTCGAAGCCTGTGGGAATCCTTGCGTACTCCTCAGAGCTTGCTTTTAGTATTGTGTTACTATGTGCCATGTATCGTGTAAGTGACATAGTTCAGTGGTATTGTATTGGTCTCTGTGCGTTGACGGCGGCGGCGGTACGTGAGATCTCTCTACGTGTAAATTTGTATAGTAACAACGTGGTGTTTAAGTTTAACAGGTTGTTTACTTGTTTTATCAATTTTAGGTTGGTATATGCTGCTGTTGTTTTTTTATTCATGCAAATTAAAATTAAATCAATCAAATTTTTATTTAAGTGTAGAGTAATTTTCTATCACTTTCAATGTTTTCATTTATTGACATTAGATGTTAATTGGCGGAATCAGTATTTTGACTGTCTACATACTGACAAAACGAAAATAATTAATAAATATATTTTTTGAGGCTGTCGTGGCGCAGTGGCACGAGCGTGTGACTAGAAATACGACGGTTGTTCGTTTCTCACTCGAGGAATGAATAATTGTGTATTAATATTTTCATTTCCACACCCTGGTAAAAAAGGCAAAGTGAGGCGGTGAGTTTCGACATTCAACACGCAGTGCCTCGAAGATTTGGCTGAAAGTGGTGAAATACACCATAAAGCCGAAAATCCAAAAAAAAATCTAAAAATAATATACAACATGAATTACCATATAATTTGTAGAACGACAGAGTGCTGCTCCGCGTGTACGTGTGGTTCGTGGTGGCGGAGGTGACGGCGGCGGTGCTGGTGTACTCGATGGTGATCGTCGCCATGTCGCTCCTCACTAAAATGGTCATCATTGGGAACATTGGTGATCTATTCACTACTATTCTCTTTTTTGTTGTTTTATTTAAACTTTGCTAAATTCTTTTCTCTAACGGAAAAGAAATTAATCGTAATTACATTCGTTTAAAAGCAGACAAAAATATATATTGTAAATATATATTGATAAAGATTTTTTAAATTGATTAATAAAACATATAAGCTTTTCATATTTTGACTAATGCGGTGGTCTGTCATGTGGGTTGTGCCCCAGGGCCAGGGCTAAGGCCAAAAGTAGCTAAAGGAAATTCTAAATATTAAAAATAATAAAGCCTCCCATGTACAGACAGACAGACATACTGACACCGTTACTTTCGAATTTACAATATAAGTATGGATTCCTATATATTTGCAGACAAACTCACGCCTTGAGTTGATTTAAATAACGATATTTTTAATGAACCGATTGAACTGGTGAAAGTTTTAAGTAATCAGTTCAATACTTTCAGGAAAAAACGTGACGAAAAATTCAAAATTTTTTGCTTTCTATTATTCTGTTTAAGCTATCCATTTCAGTCAAAAATATTAAATATACAGACAAAATATTTTTACTGTTTTATTATACATACGAGTATATGCATATTATTATATGTATAGATATTAATATATATTGTTCCAGTATTCAATGTCTACGTGATACTACTAGTAAGGAGTGCTATAGTAGAAATTAAGGAGAATTCTATCGACGAGCAGAACGGTCACGTCACTCTGTATTCCCTCTCGAAGTACCCTGAAGACAACAAAGTCCCCGACATCGAGGCCGAACCCGCTGCCACCGTCCAAGAGATCACGACCGATGAAAAAACAGAAGAAACGCAAGTGAAACTAGAAACAGTGTCCGAGAATTCTAAGGAAAATTAAATAAATGTTTTGTACGTTAATAAAATATAGTTTTCTGTTGTATGTGTGGCGAGTAATAAATACTTTTGGGTTTAGTTGTTTTAACTTTAAATAAAAAGCACTTGAAGACTTGATTATATATATTTTTAACATTTCTTACAAAAAAATTTAAATGCGACATACGTAAAAATATATTTACATAAAAAAAATATATAAAAAAAACAATTAGAAAAGAATAATCATTTATTCACATAAACTTTACATGAATGAGATTACAGTCACATTTACTTAATAACACCCTATGGCTCAGTGGTAGCCAATACAAGCACTTCGAAATAGCATTGCCATTTTCACTTCAACACAGTATTTTACACTAGAGTAACAAAAATTACAATTTACAATATAATTAGTAACCATCAACACATATGCATATAACAATTTACAAAAATGAATGAACTATACTTAACTAAATGTTGAAAGCTTCATACATTCATTGACCTGTATAGTATGCAATAACTCAATATGTCAATATGAAGAAATAGTTCTTAATCGATGATCGTTCAAGAACTATTTCCTCTTGTATTCTCCCACAAGTACATAATAGCACCGACCACATTACAGTATAAACTTCAATCCTCACCTCCCTAAAAGTTGGTTTACACGTGTTTCCGATACAATGTTCCTGGTAGCGACTGAAATGTACGCGTAATGTACGTATTCTAAGTTATAAGAATTTATACTGTACTTGTGTTATAAGTCTGCTCAAAAATAACAGCAGCTGTAATAATGACATACGCTTTAGTGTTTTGAGTACTAAATAGGGAATAGAAGGAAGAAAATGACTTAAATATTAGTTGTAATTATAACCGTGACATAACCGTATTCTCATGATCCTATGAGTGAATCATAAGGATACGGTTATGTCACATTGATATATTTTTGAGAGATACCATGTGTGTATTTTTTTGTTATAGATATCAGGATTCAAATTCAATTGAAATGTAACATTTGAAATTGTATCATCCGTCCATTCTTAGTAATAGGTAGTTAGTTATAATTTTTTTAGATGTATGAAGCAAGAACTAAACAAATCTGAATGATTACTGGCACAATCATAGAATTAATTGTAAGACGCCGCATACAAACTAACTAATATAAAATCATATATAATGTCATTTATCATTAATTAATCGTCCATGTGCCTATAAGTATTTATATAAGTCAAATTGGTCTTAAAGTATTAAGAAAAAACATTATCAAAAAGAATATCATTATTTTTACCACAGTTCTAAATATCACATTGATATTATTATTTAGAATGGTATCGATTATATCGATATGTCAATTGAATTCAGTATCAAAATGGTAATCGATAAATATAATTGTAATAACATTTGTGTTTATAATAATTATAAAAAAAATGCAAACAATTGTTTAAAAGAGTCTTCTAAGATATCTTACATACAAAATTTAATATGAAAAAATGTAATCATCTAAATAAACATTTACAGGAATTTGAAACCAAAAATCATTTTATATCTATGTAATTAACCAACCCAATGTGTTTTGTACTGCAGCAGAAAAAAATATATTCATAAAATAAGTAGTCAAGCGGAAAACGTGCTACCACGTCAAATTATTTATGAATATGAACTTATGAATACACGTAATAAGTAATTACAAGTATTCATTAGGTTTTTTATGTGTTAGGAAGATGGACAAGGTAACTCTTATATATGTATATATTTGTAGGACGTAGATAGTCAGTATATCTATGTATTTACAATATATACATGTATTAACATGTAATTTAAAGAAAAATATATAGATTTACTTTCTGCCTCTTCCTCTAGAAGAATGGCCGCCACGTCCTGGAATTAAAATAATATTATTCATTAACAATCATCATAAATTGAATTAATTGCGAGATAGTACAATACACGCAATGGTTGTGGGTTCGAATTCCATTTGTTTTTATATCAGATTACAATAAATCAAAAGTTATACTAATTTAATTAAAATTGGAATGTATTTAGATACAATGATCATTATAAATGTCCCCAGGAAGTCGTCACTTGAATTTCAGATATCAAAGGAAACATAGTCTACTGTGGGGTGAAATTGCAGATATATTGTAGAATATAGTGTAAAGTTACCGCCAAGTCGAGGGAATTCCTCCTCAGTGAGCTCCGGAGCCACGCGGATACTCTTAGAATCTGAAATACACAATAATATTATACTACTGACTTAAACACGGCTTCGCCCGTTCTGATTTATTGTTATATTATAGAGAAATTATACAAAATGTTTACATAAATAGTAGTCTATGTTTTATTCTGATGTATGAGTTGGATCACTGTTCAGTAAGTTCCACCTTCACTTTCCGCCGAATTCTGGGGAAATTGCGTGATGACTAGCAGAAATCAACGCAGCGTGTTAAAAATATAAGCTTTTGAAAAAATATAATATAATAATACAAAACAATAGATCGTTACATAAAACAAACGAACAACTTACAATCAGTGACGGGCATGCGCTGCGGCGTGTAGGCGCGCTCGCGGCGACACACTGCACACAGAGGAGAGGTTCGATTTGTAATTTTAGAGTTCATTGCAATCGAAATCTTTAAATAAATTATATATTTATCGTTTTTTATATTAACATTTATTTTAAATTACTAATCTAATTAAATATGTGTAGGGTTCTGTATTTTTTTTAAAAAAAAGGAACCCTTATAATATTACTCTGTTGTGCGGCTATCTGCCCTTCTGTCTGTCTGTCGAGACCGAACGCTTAGAGATAATATATCAAATCAAATCAAAACGCTTAGAGGATATTGAGTTGAAATTCAAATCATATACTCATATCTCAAAAAATCCCTTTTTTACCTACTTGGAAAACCGTACAAATAAAGAAAAATCACAGAGAGAATCATAAATTGGCAACTCCTAGTTTATCTGGAGGATCATCGATTGATCATTGACCGTCGCCGTCGTCGTCGGCTTTAAAGGGGCGCCCGGTATCCATTTGTCACGTGGGTCAGTGGTGGGGGTAACTTATATTCATACGCAGTACGCACATTCCAGAGCATTAAGACTGCTGGTAGTGGAGTCCAGGGTGGAGTCGTGGGCGACGGACGAGTTGCAGGACGATGACGCCGCCTGGAACCGGTAACAGTATTATATTATATATTTAACCAACATGTTCAGAAAAGTAGATGGATAGAATAGAAGATATTCAATTCTTTGTTGTATTTTTTATATTACAAATAATTTATATATAGATAGACTGTTCAATATAAAATGCAACAACTAACAATATGTTTTAATTAACTAAACATTAAATGGGTATTACCATGAATGCAGCAACAGAGGGCAACGTTCTGTCTTTCTTCTGTTCTTGATAAATTTCTATGCCCTGAAAAATGTAATATAGTAAAAAATATCGACTTCAACTGCATATAAAAATAACAAGACGCAAAAATCAGGGTAAATGGTTTAGATTTGTTGTCAGGATATTATTTTGTATAGTCAAATAAACATGTCGCTACCGCCGGTCCGGAAGGCCGTTCTGCTAGTATTTAAAGAGGTTTAACTCTAAAAATTAAAAAAAATGTTTTAGTATCACGCTGCATCGCTAGTATAAGTACAGATTGGAGTCGTTCTCTTGTCTTGTGGCAGTGATTATAATGTGAAGTACGGTCGAGGAAACATGACCGCTGTACTATTGCGTTTTGTACACTCTGGTGCCGGGCGGGCACGGGCGCGGTGCTTGCAGGTGGTGCTATGGTATACCACACACGGGTGGTTAGCAAGTAGTGTGCCGGTACCTGCACGTCGTAGTATTGGGGCAGGTGCCGGGCGGGCACGGGCGCGGTGCTTGCAGGTGGTGCTATGGTATATCACACACGGGTGGTTAGCAAGTAGTGTGCCGGTACCTGCACGTCGTAGTCGTGGGGCAGGTGCCGGGCGGGCACGGGCGCGGTGCTTGCAGGTGGTGCTATGGTATACCACACACGGGTCGTTAGCAAGTAGTGTGCCGGTACCTGCACGTCGTAGTATTGGGGCAGGTGCCGGGCGGGCACGGGCGCGGTGCTTGCAGGTGGTGCTATGGTATATCACACACGGGTGGTTAGCAAGTAGTGTGCCGGTACCTGCACGTCGTAGTCGTGGGGCAGGTGCCGGGCGGGCACGGGCGCGGTGCTTGCAGGTGGTGCTATGGTATACCACACACGGGTCGTTAGCAAGTAGTGTGCCGGTACCTGCACGTCGTAGTATTGGGGCAGGTGCCGGGCGGGCACGGGCGCGGTGCTTGCAGGTGGTGCTATGGTATATCACACACGGGTGGTTAGCAAGTAGTGTGCCGGTACCTGCACGTCGTAGTATTGGGGCAGGTGCCGGGCGGGCACGGGCGCGGTGCTTGCAGGTGGTGCTATGGTATATCACACACGGGTGGTTAGCAAGTAGTGTGCCGGTACCTGCACGTCGTAGTCGTGGGGCAGGTGCCGGGCGGGCACGGGCGCGGTGCTTGCAGGTGGTGCTATGGTATACCACACACGGGTCGTTAGCAAGTAGTGTGCCGGTACCTGCACGTCGTAGTATTGGGGCAGGTGCCGGGCGGGCACGGGCGCGGTGCTTGCAGGTGGTGCTATGGTATATCACACACGGGTGGTTAGCAAGTAGTGTGCCGGTACCTGCACGTCGTAGTCGTGGGGCAGGTGCCGGGCGGGCACGGGCGCGGTGCTTGCAGGTGGTGCTATGGTATACCACACACGGGTCGTTAGCAAGTAGTGTGCCGGTACCTGCACGTCGTAGTCGTGGGGCAGGTGCCGGGCGGGCACGGGCGCGGTGCCGGCCGCGGCGCAGCACGAGTCCAGCAGCGTGTAGGCGCCGCGTTTGACGCGCGCGAGAGTGCACTCCGTCGAGAGGTCCGCCCGCAGATGGTGCTAAGATATACATTGTTACATTTATTATCTTTACCTTATTTCTTTTTACACATTATGTAAAAAGCTCCTACAATTATTATTAAGGTTGAAAATTTCACATAAGTTTCTACTGAAAAGCAAAATAAATATTTTTTTATATTTTTTTTAAATTTATTATATAAATATAATAAAAACTTCTGAATAGGGCAATAAGAAAATTGCAATAAAAATATCCACAATTACAGCAATTCAAAAACATTGTCACTTCTACTTGAACTATAAAATTCACAGAACCAATCAGTACATCATAACTCAAGTTAGTTACAAATTAAAATATCTTTATTAGACAACAATGACTTACTACTTTCTATTAATACTAATAATGGCTTACCCCATACAATTCAAAGAAACTCAAACTCAAATCAAAATATATAGAAAACAAACTACTAACTACTATGGATTCACCTTATGGGTGTGGGTACACTGTCCAAGTTCATCCCCCTGCCTTAAAATATATAGAAAATCTAATTTCTGAGACCACAACTCATTGACTGTACTGTAGATACATACCTCACAAGCAATACCAGGACTGTATTTGAAAGGATCCTTCTTCAACAATATGGTAGCGAGGCTCTCCTTGGGGAAGCCCTCATCGGGTCTCGTCTTTAGAGCATTCATCATAGAAAAGAATAGTAAATCCAGTTTGTAAACACGGAATAGTGTCTCATCCTCACCTAATTATATAATTAAAATGTTAATTCAAACTATTATGGACATAAAGTGTGACTGTAAATGTGACTGGTTGTGGGTTCAATCCCCACTTTCCATTTCTTTGCTCTGGTGTCGAGGAAAACCATTGTGTTGAGTTCCACCACTCAACACACAATGCCTCCAAAATTTGGCACAAAGTGCGGAACAGAGTGTCTTAATACTAGGTTCCCTCTGCCTCCCCTGTGCAGAATACTGCATGAAGCTGATTTTATTTTTATTTAATTTATTTATGAGAGTAACATAACTTATATATTAGACTTATATATATGCATGCAAGGACACAAGTGTGTAAGTTGCAACTGGTTGTGGGTTTGATCTCAAGTCAAGGAAATGAAATATGCAATATTCACATTTTCCCCTGTTTTACTCTTGGGTAAGTAATTCTAATAAATTATTTAAGGATTTAGGCATTTTTTATAGGAGTGGAAAAAAATAGACTATGACTTAATTTAATATATTCTTACAATTATTATTAGTACTTTGCCTAGCTATAAAATGCAAAATAGTAAAATTTTAAAAACAAAAAACACAGTAAGTGAACCCTTCAATCTCCTCTTAACTTAGGGATAAGATCCTTGTGACACAGGGACTTTAATACTAAATTAACAATAAATTGAATGAAAATCATTTGTACAACTCTTCTCTATAACACAATATAGAAAAATATATTAAAGCTACTTACCAGCTCTCAAACACATTCTCTGTATAAAATTTTGCACTTGCTGTATTTTTTCTGGCAAAGCGAATATGGGGGGTAACACTTTCGCTTTTTGGTCTTGTAGCTTCAAGTAGTCTATAATATTGGCAAGTATCTGCATGTAGTTGCTGCAGGGCTGGCTTTCATCTGGCATATCGAGACCAAACTCCTTTGCACCAAGTTTCATTTCATATGAATATCCTATTGGTGGTTGACCTGTAATTGTAGTATTAAAAATTAAAAATGATATATGGCAGTGATTGTAATCATGAGAATAAGATATATAGATTGGGTGCACGAACTAAACCTTTGTTTGCAGTTTCTAAGTTTTAAACAAAATATGCGTCTAATAACTTTGTGTCACATGCATGCAAAAATTTTAATGTTAAGTATAACAACTTAGACTTATTCAATATAAAATTCAATAATTTCAAGGACTGTTTGATGAAACTTTTATGAATTGTTTTTTATTTTTTTTTTGTACTTGGTTAGGTGTCGATATTTTTGGCAGTAAATTATTTGTATCCTTTTGTCCCGAAAGAAAGTTTGCCATTTTTTTGTTTTTTGTTTTTTGTTGTGCATAAATTGTTGTTCTTTAAGACTTATGAGTAAGTAGTTTGTGGAAACTTGATTGGTATGTGTACTATCTTTGTTGTGTTATTAGACTATATATTTAATGTACTGTATGTTTCCCTTAAAAATAAATAAAATAAAAAAAAAAAAATCTACTAGAGGGAAAATGAAATTAATTCATTCCCCCAAGTAGGGCATGAGTTCAAAACCATAACAGTTACAAACCCAATAATCCACTGTTTCACAATGGTGACAAAATCATTTTTTTTAAATAAATAGTACTTACCAGGATTAATAATTTCATGATATGTGTCCTTTATACCATCTTTAATATTAAATCTCAATACTGTGCTCTCTCCGATGATGTAATTTTGATCTACTTTACAGTAGCTGTTCACATCCATTATATAGACATCCATTGTTAAAAGACCTTAATAAGTTAAAATATAGTTAAAAAAGGAATTTTTAACCAACTTCAAAGAAGATAATCAGACTGGAAGATATTTACTTATGATAGAATAGATCTGTTTAGGCTTCCTAGCGTGAATGCCAAATTTCCAGTGTATTTGCCTACAAATATATCATAAACTCAAAGTTATACTGATATCATTTTTATGATTTAAATGTGATATATTCAGACTTAACAGATAATCCACTTTTAAACATATTACAATAGTAATTCATAACATGGGTCTCGCCACCAAGATCACAATTTTAAATTAATACTTTCTTTAGCTTTTACAAATGGAAGTATTATAACTTTTACTTATAGGCAAAATACAAGTATATTATTTCACGTTGGTATAATTATACTTTATTAAAATTATGCTTGGGTTTCTTATTTTATTATGGTAGGTATTAAACTAAAAGATAGCATTAGTATTAAGTGTACTATGCTTGAGAAATAAAATATTTTGGCTTTATTCTGCATCCAGCATAGCAGTAAGAGGAGAGAATTTAGTGTTATGATACTTCATTCACCATTCTCTATCAAAGTTTGCATGATCAAGACATTGCATGTTGAGTGACAGTCAACACCACACACTTTGTCTTGTTACCAGATCAAGAAAATGAAAACAAATCATTTCTTTGAGTAAGAATAAAACTCACAAATATAGTGTTTATAGTCAAGTTCTATGCTTCTCACAAAGGTTTCATTACTTTGTCAATTGTTTTATAGTGTGAATAAGAAAATACACAATCATCTTTCAAAAGTTCATAATAGCTAAGAAATGAAATAATGGTAATAACTGTAACAAACTCACTATTAGTGACGACTCTAGAATTCACCATGTTTTTAATATCTGTTCTTTCAAGTTCTTTATATTCTTGAAGTTCCTTTTCAGCATTTTCAATGATACTAATAGGTATGCCATTTGAAGTGAACTTTTTATCATTATTTCTAAGTTTTTGTTTATGTTTAAGAGCCATATTATCATATTTGGCCTTCTCTGTACTTGACATAGCCTAATTAAAAAAATAAGCGTCTAGTTATTTTTAATACATAATATATACGCTTAGAGACCATCGTAAAATTAGCAAAGCAGTGGTAGGTTTTTATTGATAAAATCAACAGTTGAGATAATATATAACTATTCAAGTAATCAATAGGAAACTTATTCCAATAGTTGGGAAAGCTTGTTTAGTGACTGAAATCTGAATAAAGTTTGAAATAAAATATTTGTCCAAAAACCAAATTACCCGCCACACTGGATCTGCTGCGTTAATAGCTTTATTAATATGATCATATATTACACCTTTTTTCTTTTGATCTTCTCTGAAATCAGCCACAAATAGCATGAAGGCGTTTTTGACTCCTTTTTTAGACATATTGATATACTTATATGAAGCTAATTTCTGCAAAACGCAAGTAGACCAAACAAATAATCTAAATCAAAAAGTACTCTTCTGGCTCATATTATGACTTAAGTTAAATAGTTGTCATTATATAAAAAAAAATATGTTACATAGTGAAATAAAGAATTTTTATTCTAAACATTTGTATATCGTATGGAATTAAATGGGAGTATTAACACAATTTAATTTAAATACTATTAACTGAAAATAATACTATAATTTAAATTAAATTCAGAATAAATATTGTTATCTATTTTTCCATTAATTTCGTAACAAATAATTAAATTAAAATATACTAAGAAATATACATTTGACATTCAATTATTTATGAATTAATCTGATTATATTAAACGTTTTTTGTTAAAGAAAATTTTTAAATTACTTATGGTTGCTATTATTAACAGGCACCACTTAGTTAGCTGGTAATGGCAACATTTATATTAGTATGAGTTGACGTGACGAAGAAGAGATGTCGAATATCGTGAACCAATTGACAGATCTCGATTCATGGTGCTGACGGTCGTGCCTACATGGTATACACTACAATTGACGCGACACTGCAAATCGATGTATTTTGACTTAACGCAGTGCTATATTACTATTAATTTGTGAACTTCATTTGTAAACGTGTGTAATATTCTTAGTAAGTTTTAATTTATACCTCATGTTGTTAAACATCGAGGAAAACCTTGAGTGACAAGTTTTTTATTCACCCGTAATTCATATATCAGACTGCTTAAACATTGATCTTAAAGCACGGTAAGTAAGCTACCAAGCTAGGTATTTATTAATTCGGTTTTTTATATTTATTGTTATATTTGATATACTGTTTTAAATTGAATTTGTAATGTATGCATCGCTAAAATATTCGTAATGTAAACACTTAGATTTGTTTAATCATAATCAAAATGAAATATTTAAATATTAAATTAAACACTAATATTTTTTTCAAATCGTAAGCCTAATCTATTATAAATAATATATCCTTAATATATCCAATAATATTTAAAAAATATTTATAATATTTATGTACAATTACATAGTAAGTACTAACATATTTTATTAGATTCTTAAAAAAAATGTGTAAATGATATATTGTACATCACATAAGGAATGTACTATTCTCTGTATATTTCTAAAATCAATATTGCTTATTTCAAAGACATAGTTTATAAAATTAGTTTGCTGTTACAAAAAAGTTTACTATTTTTGTAATAACAAACAGATTTTATAAATTCCTTTACAAAATAATAGTTTATGAGTTAACTATGTTAGATAACTTGCAATTTAATAGTAATACTAGTATGATTAACAAGAAAATATTTAGCAACAAGGTTTTAGTTCTCAATTTAAACATTAATGTTATAGGTTTAATTATAAAAGACAATGTTATGACAAACAAAATGTTATTTATTAAATTGCTAACATAATATCGTCAAAAATATACATATTTGATCTACAATTTTCACATGATAATTCATTTGAATAGCCATTTTAGAAGCAAGTTTCTAGTGAAGTTCTAAAGTAAATTGAAAACAAAAATAATGAAAATAATTCAAGTACAATATGTAGTTGGTCACTAACAGAGTCGAAGCAATTACTGTTTTGAATAATTTATTATATAGACAAATATGGCATAATGTCAACAACTTAATGCTATATTTATGCATATATTTTTTTCATATAAGGATAGATTTATTTCAAGAGATTTTACAATATAATTTTTTTAGTATTGATTGTGGGAAAATGACTTTTGCTTTTAATTATATACATATACATTCATAAAGAAGGTAGAGGGTGTTACGCTTCGATGGCTCACAAGATGATTGACCTCTTGACATTTGACCTAAGATATGCCATGTTGTAGAACAGAACAGAATTATATATAGAAAAATTATATATATATTATTATGAAAAACCCAATCGTACTTTAGTGTTTGGTGCTCTGTTCTCTCTGACTTTCCTGCCATGGGAAGTCACAAGTGATGCTAGATTAATTATTCTATGATAATCTTATTACAAAATAAAAAAAATGTCATTGATATGAGTAATTCGAAAATCAATCCTCATTCACTTTGCTGTTTGGATTATAACAATAAAAAAAAACATAAATCTAAATAAAAAAGTGATATTTAAATATATTACAAAAAGTTTAAAACATTAATAGTTTGGCAACAATTTCACGAAATATTAAATGACTGTTTTTTTTAATCCAAATGCGAAAACAACAATTTCAAATGATCGCGGCGCAGCGGCTTGTCTGAAATAAGCAATAATTTCTGTATAGAAAAACAACGTGTATAATTATTACAATGAGTGAGTATTATATTATGTTTAAAATATAAGTGCTTCCCTATTCGATATACACACTTGAGTAGTACGACTCCATAAACGTTTATCAATTCAAACAATATTAATCACAAACTTTTATAAGAGTTTTCGGACTGTGTCAATATTAAAATAACGATAAATTTTTGTGTCATTCTTATCTGAATTGTTCAATCGATTTTTTTCTCATATAAAAAAAAACATTGACTTTTTCTTTGAAATTAATTTTTACTTGTATTAATTACTTACATACATAAGACGTTGTGAGTTTTTTGCTAACTTGTTCTGTTTATAGATAAATTTACACATGAAATCGATGATATAATATTTTTTAAAATATTTTAGTTGTTTTTAAAAAATGCATCATTTATTTTTTTATTTAAATTAAAATACTATATTGAAAATTATATTTCGATATTAGCATCAATTAAAGCGAAATAAATGTACTCGGCTACTTAAGTAACTTGTACAGATAAATGTATTTCATATCAGTCGTGTCTGCGACTTCGCCGCCATTGGAAAAAAAAATTTGAACAGACAATATCTACACATTGAAAACTGCCGCCCAGCTTCAGCCAATTCAAACCAAATACTTAAAATGGATATAACTTTCGATTTATGAACCCTTCGATACAGTGAAAACTGCGTTTAAATCGGTTAAGTCGTTTCTGTGATAAGCGACATTAAATGCCGGCATTGATTTTTTCATGTTGTCATCGGTGTACCTATTAATAGCGATCAGACATTATTAGTAAATATTATTTTTTATTAATACATTAGAGCCGCCCGCCTACTAGATACCTATAATTCTATTATGGTACTGCATTTGCCAACAGATAGATTATATAAGTTATACTTCAATCACCAAAATCTTATTTTCATAAATTTGAGAAAGTGCAAGAGCTTCGTGCGGGCTGGCGGCCGTAAACAGATGTTGAATTATTTTAATTTTACATACTGTTATAAAGCCTATAGCACTCCTGGGAAATGCAGCTTTTCCAGCAGTTCCAGAGATCTTAGCGTTTAAACAAACAAACAAACGTTCGTACGTACGTTTGTATCACATTATCTCCACAAGTATTCCTCACTTCGACAACACATCTACATAATTTCCTATTGTTGTTTGTTTCCTATTACTTCAGGGTTACAGAGTCGAGTGTTGCAATCATTGCATATTTTTTATGTCTTGCAATCGCCACGTTGCCATCAATAAAAGTTATATTACATTTTAATCATGTCTATAATTTTCATGCATTAGAATCAATTGTCAAATTAGATTTATTTATATATACTGGGATTTGGAAAGAAGTTAACGTTCCATACACACTAGTCTAATTAAAAAATCTGAGTTATTCTGAAATTCTTCTGTGAAAGTTATATTAAGGTGTTTTTTAAATATGTCATAAATTTAGAAACTATTGAACCGTCCGGAGCAATTTATAATACCATTTACTTGTTTTTTTTTCAAAAAGCCGCGTGTGATCCGTTTTCTTCATTCTGAATTGTGAAATTATTATTATGGAGACTTTGGATTATTTATACTTATTGTGAATAATAACAATAAGTTATGTAACTTATTTTAGCAGCTCAGACAGTTTTATAATGATTCATTCATTTATATCAAAAATCCCCGACACAAAATGTTCTAAAAGGTGAACAAAAAAATAAAATAAAGCTGATTATATTCAAATTTCTTACGTATCTGTCGGTGACATCTTATCTCCTAGATATGATGTCACAGACGCATATACACACACACGCATGTACACGTAGCACAGACACGTCACACCTATAAATCTTCCATAATTAAGAGCGAATAAATATTTTTCCTTTTTATTCATTAATTGACTAACGAATACTAATAACTTGTTCATTATACGAATAATTTTTGTTTAAATAATAAAAAATATTTATTATTTGTGCATGATATATAATATATAAATTTTGACTACTCTGGTAGTAGAGACCGACCCTTACATTATTTATATATAATATTATCTGTATAAGCGACAAAAATGTCGCTATTACAGATACTATAAATTTAGCCTTTTACACTCACAGGTGAGTTCGATCCCCATTTGAGGAAATAAAATATTTACCAGTAAAAAGCGAAGCTCGGCGTTGAGTTCTGTCGCAGACTGCATACTGCGTGAAAAACAGCTTTTTTTTTATTTAAATGATAATCTAAAATTTTTTTTAAACTAGCATAACAGCTTGAAAATATATTATTTTCATTATGTATTTAAAACCGAACGATCACAAAAGTGCTATGGCTTTCTTGCACCAACATTTAGATCTTTTTAATAATTGCCAATTAAATTGACAGTTCGCTTAGCAAT
This sequence comes from Heliconius sara, assembly GCA_917862395.2. Lineage (NCBI taxonomy): Eukaryota > Metazoa > Arthropoda > Insecta > Lepidoptera > Nymphalidae > Heliconius > Heliconius sara. The sequence continues at coordinate 12,747,129 of OU860795.2, read as the reverse complement.
GGGTTCTGAGAAAGAAGCCAAATGAGAACTGCAGTAGCTCCGTCACACCGTACGCGTAGTGCCCATCAAGTTGGAAAAATTAATAAATCAATATACGGTGCGACGTCTGCCTTGCCGCCTGTCTCATGTGGTCGTCTCCTACCGAAATATACCAAAACAGTTTAAAAAATCAATACTTCTATGTAATTTCTTATATACTCTAGATACTCTAGATTGCGTAATCAAGTCAACGTTTTTAAGGTGTTATTACTATTTTACTGAAAATCACTTCTTAAGAAAATGTAAAAATTTTTATTATCCGTATTTATTAGTAAAAAAATTAAAATTATTTTAGTATTTTTTTTGCTAAGTGTGGAACGGCATGTTTAAAACGTTAAAAATATTTCAGTCATGTCAAATGATCATTCTAACAAATTATGTTTGTGTGGTGCAAAATGTGTATAAAAATTAGAGATGCGGACGGACAATATAAATAAAATGTAGCGGACGTTGAAACAATTTAATTTAGCTTGATGAGATCCTATGGCTGAGAAGTCAGTGTACTTGTACGGTGACCAAGAGTCGCGGGATTAAAACCCGCTAGATTAAATGTTTTATACTTCTTAGAAACAAAATCGATATTATACACATATCTTTGCTCTTGTTAAATGTAAAATATACCTTTATATTTACATGAGCAGTTCGTCATTACTCGGTAACAGGACTGTCTGAGTGGGTACTACTCCTTGCAAGCTTAGTGCACGGCGCCCGCCGAAATATAATGGGTTGGTGAATTAGACACATACATTTTGCTAAAAAATATACTAATATACTTGTAAAAACAACCGCTTCACGCTTTATCCCGCACAGTAGACTAGGCAACGGCAATCTCTGTACTCCACGCGGCGCTTATTTTTTTGGATATTGCGTGTTGAGTGGCGGAACAGAACCCTGCGCTTTGTATGTTTTTGTTTTTATGTGTGTGTTGTTTTTATATATGTATATTAAATTAAAAGAAAGCAGTTTAAGGCAAAATCACCAGACTATTATTACTTGTTATTATTTATATATACCTGCTCTAAATGAACTCCTTGATCGTATTTCATCTCATCACAAATTAAATTAGATTTTCATTCAAAATGGGAAACACAATGAAATGATATAGTCAAAATGAAGTAGTGCCTCCATAAAAGAATTTTTAAGCGCGATCATAATAGAAAATATCGCAGGCCTGACAGCTGAATGGCGATGGCCGCATACCATTTTTATGAGGGCTCCGGCGGCTCTGACGCCTATTTAGGTGCTCCGTGATTATGTAGATTAATGCCGCACCAGCAACTATAAGCTGGCGATATTACCACAATAACTGAATTATCGGGTACTTTTAAATAGAATGTCTATGAATAACGCCAAATTATGGGATGATATCTCCATTAGGAAAGAATCATTGACTTTATATTTTGCGGAATTGAAAATATACATTCATGTATGCTTGTTTGTATGTAATGTATTTAAAAAAAATTGAAAATTGTTTCAATTACGTATATTTAGTCGTTTCAATTACGTATATTTACGTATATATTTAGTCGAAAATTTTACCAACATTTTTTTTTATTTTTCATTTAACAGTTTTAGCGTGAACAGAGATCTTATCTTAGCGTATAGATGTAATCATATATTTATGTTCAGTAACTTTCCTCTAGTGCCTTTCAGAATGTTTAAAAAGCGTACATCCGGTGGTCTATTTGTTCATAATCGTATTCATTTTAAAATAGATATTAATTATAGTTCGACCGTAGGTACATAGCAATAAGTAGATACACTGTATTGGTAGGCATATGTTTATTAAATTTGATTTAATGTTTGATATGTAGTCTATACTCTATACTCTAAATTATAAAGCTGAATAGAGTTTGTTTGGTTAAGCACGCTTATCTCAGGAAGTACTGGTTCGAATTGAGAAACATCTTTTGAATGGAATAATCTGTTCATCGAGGATGGCGTTGTTACTATGTAACCTAATATACGGAGGATAGGTATAGAGGCCAGTCGTGGCGCAGCGGCACGAAGTGTGACTGTAAAATCGACTGGTTGTGGGTTCGATCCCCACTCGAGGAGATGAAGTATTTACTTAAATTTATATTTCCATTTCTTCGCTGTGGTGTCGAGGCTAAGCGCGGCGTTGAGTTCTACCACTCAACACGCAATGCCTCCAGAATTCGGTGAAATTGGTGAACGGAGTGTCTAAAACGCTAGGTTCTGTCTGCCTACGCTGCTGAGTGCGGGATACAGCAGGATCAATAATCATATTTTTGTACGTTTCATAATGTTATAAAGGAATTGTTCAAAAGGGGCAAACAATGCGACAAAGATGTCTTGCTCTATCCAAGTTGAAAACAGGAAAAACGTTAAAACAAAAGAGTAGGTATATTCTAATTAGACGAGGTAAAAAACAAGATTAGCATTTCGTTGCGAATTGTTTAAAAGGAAACCGGCAAGCAACCGCCTTTAAAAGAGCAAATGAAGAAATACCAGCTCTTGTGATGACTTCCGTTTCGTTCTAATTTCTTATATAAATAACGTTTCGTCATCTTCATTGGACCAAAATAGTTTTATTCGGCTTCTACTCTATCCTGTTTGTTTTTGTTACCAAATCTATAATGGTTCGCGTCAGATTGAGATTGAGCTCTTTAGTCGTCTAATATTTATAACACATTTCATATATTGTAAGAGCTACTACAATTCGTCTACTTACTATTAATTATTGCGACGACTTTTTGTATGTTCCGTAGCCTTACTGTAGATTAGTAATTAATCTTTAAAAATATACATTTTAGATATTATTCTATCTATACAATCGATTGTAAGGCGCATCTATTTATACGTTTTAGAATATCAGAATATTTATATATCTGCTCTTTATAGATGTAAAATATTTTTAAAACGTTTCATTTTATAAGACTATATAGGTTTATATAGTCATCTTTATCATCTCATGTACTCATAAATAAAATAAAAACCGAAGAAGCCGAAAGCCTTGCTACCACAACGAAGAATTGAAAATTTTAAATATTTAATTTCCTCTAGTGGAAAACGAATTCATAACCTGTTACGCATACAGTCCCACCCTATAGTCCCCTGCGCCACGACGGGCCTTATATTTATATGATATAAAAAGAGAACCTATTGACAGAACACTCTGCTCTCCCTTAACATGTTTTATAATAGATACAGAATACACAATTTTGTTCCAGGTATTCGAACTCGGTAGCAATGTCCTAGTGGGGGCAGAAGGATGCTAAGTCCACGATGAAGCTCTATCCCAGCGGGCCGTCGGGGATCAATGGGCTGTTTATGATGTACCTCTCGAAATGGAAGCGAGTTACCGTCTTCCTACTGCTGGTGTGGATCGTTGTCACCTACCTGGTCATATCGCCGCTCAGGTGAGAAATCATTTCGAGACCAGCTTTTAAGTTATCTAATGTAACACTACAAACACTTTGTATGGTTCTAGTAACATTTTATACATAATCATTTTCCGTCTCACAATAATTCTATAAAATAAAGAACTCAGTGCAGCTTTGTGTTTTTACAAAATTTAAGTAATTCATAATAAACAACTCGTTTGTAGTTTACTTAAAAATTCATATGTAATTTACTTAAATTTATAGTAAATAAATAAACCTTAAGTTACGCCCACGACTTGGACAATGTGCGGTGTTAGGTTCCGCCATTAAACAGTTTTTAAGTTAGTTTTAATGTAATTTATGGTTAACCGCGAATCAATGAAAGAGGAATTTAGTATGTAATAATATAACCTACGATGGGGCAGGTCGTGCGGTGTCACTGGAGAGTGTGTCGGATCCTATCATGTCAGTGTACCTATATGACACAGTTATAGGTACAGTACGGTCAACAAGTCGTGACTACCCTGAAGCTGAACTGTAGATGTGCAGATTAGATTTTAAGATATTTTTAAACTTTTGATTGATTTCTTCCCGAGTGAAGAATATGCAAAACTTCGAAAAATTTAACTTCAGGGCGTCCACGACTTGTTGGCCGTACTGTACTAACTGCGTCTACCATTACTCGCGTCCTTGCGACATTATAATGGTATTAAAATATAAACTAGTAAAAGGTACCTACTGTGTAAACGCTTACATTGTATCAATGGAAATGTAAAAATTATTCGTTTTGAAAGCAATTTTGTGGTCTGTGTGTGGCAAATTTCGTATAATGTAATAATATTATTTCTTTAAACTTTATAATGTAATGTGCGATAACAATTAATCTTCTAATGATAAGCGACTACTTTAGGAACGTAGATACGTTACTAAAATTGTATAATAATCCCGTATACATTACGTTTATATCACACATAATTTTCTCTATGTGACCGTAGACCGTTTTCATTTCCTCGCCTTGGTAACAGTTGAGGTCCGGCACCTTATATATATTTTGCAATATGTCGCTACATACATGTATACGAAATTTTAAAAAATATACAAATTATTTTTATTATTTCAAGTGAGCCTCGACACCAGCGAAGCGAAGCGAAGCGAAGCGAAGGAATGAACATATATATAATTTATTTCCTCGGGCAGGAATCGTAACCCACAACCTGTCGCGATTATCAGTCATACACTTACACCCTGTGCCCCTGCGCCTCATTATTATTATTATCTTAGGTGTTTTTTTATTAATTCAGAATGAGTTAAATTTGTTTCATTATCGAAGTAAATTGACGGCTTCCTTCCGTAGTTGTTCTCACGAATATTTAACTCGTACATTAAAATAGTCCTCCGTAAGTTTAGCACACTCTCGCCCTCCCCCGGCGCGTTCTCCCCTCCCCGGCGCACCCCCTCCCCACATTCAGCGACTGCGGATCGTGCACAATTTGATTTGGCTTCGCCCTCTCTAAGTGAAGCTAGTTGGATAGTGTCCAATATGTATTTATTAAACTAATAATCGACAATTTCTTGAATACCCATACTCCAGTACCTACTCATCGTGTTGTGGATATTATGTTGTCTGAGCTGGAAGGTTGAAAGAGACAGTATAGTGGTACTATTGTTAAAGCACTCCGTTTTCCTCGATCCAGTCGTATTAAAGAGTATATGGAATGAGAATATTTATATATAAAAATTTAAATTTGAACATTACTTATTACATAATTACATAACATTAATAATTTTACTTAAATTTATGTTTCCATTTCTTCGCTCTGGAACCGAGGCTAAGCGCGGCGTGGAGTTCTGCCACTCAACACGCAATGCCTCCAGAATTCGGCAGAAAGTGGCGAACGGAGTGTCTTAACACTAGGTTCCCTCTGCCTACCCTGCTGTGTGCGGGATACAGCGTGAAGCTGATTTTTTTTTTTTTTTTTAATTTGAATTTAAAGATGTTAAAAATATGAGAACAATTATTGTTGAGTAACTAAATCCACTGCCGCGCCATAGAAATGTTATTGGGGAACGCAGTTCCCTTAGTCCCAGTATTAACGCTAGGTTCCCTGGTGTCCTCTTCCTACCGATCTACTGCTATATGCGGGGTACAGCGTGAAGCTAAAAAAATATTTAAAAAAATGGTATATTAAAGTATGAGATTTTGCAAACCTATTGTTTTTAATATAAACAGCGCAGTGGTGCTAGGTGCGGTCTGCCCTGCCTCTTAGTCGACCATCAATTTTGAGTTATTTTAGGCTGAAAATTTAAATACAAAGTAGAAAGTCAAGAATCTATTATTAACTTTGTAAATTTCAAAATGATTGTGTAAAACAATACACTAATATACTATAATAGGTGTTTGGTTAAGGTCAACAACGACGGAAAACAGCTGACTAGTCTCCGGCATCTGCAACATGAGGGCGCATAAAAGGGTTCTTTACAAAAATATTTTGATAATATGCATTGAAGTCTGTTCAATGTCTACGCTTTCGTGTTAGGTCCCGGCTAAATAAATTATGTTTGTTCGTTCGTCGTTCGTCGAAATCTCTTTCTCGTTTTAGTATCAAAGCGCGGCGTTGAATTCCGCCAACCACTAAAATACTGTCTTAACACTAAGTTTTCTATGCTTACCCTGCACATGAGGGACACTACGTGTAGCTAATGACATTACCATTGCATATCAAGTTTCTTCGTAAAATATCAGCACCTATATCAAATAACTAAATTTATCATATGCTCGTGCATATCACCTATATGGCACTCCACAATATCTCTGCAGGGACATTAAAATAGACGTAGAATATGTAAATTGTGTAAATGATATATTTCGAGACTTGCAAATGACTGTACTAAGTTTTTCAGTTAGCTATGCAAATTTTCTCGGCTTGGTTATTAGGAAGCGTTTAAAATTTAATTTACAATATTGGATATAACGAGTGTGGCGGCGCGACGGGCGTTCGTGTATTGTTGCCGGCCGGCGCGGGCGGCGTGCATAATGGGACTAAAACGAAGTTTCACCATTCAAACATTTTTCACTATGAAACTTATATTTCAGAATTCGCCGTGCATTTTGTATGGCGTGCGACTTTTTCAGTGGCGACGTTTATTGCAATATCATGACTAACTTGTATTGTATGCGTAAGAGTAATATAATGTTGATTTTAGGTTTTTATTCATATCATATAAAGAAAAGGCCAGTCGTGGCGCAGGAGCACACACGTGTGACTGTAAACGTGACATTGTGTGTGTTTCATTTACCCTGCCACGTGCGGGGTACATCGTAACGCTGAAAAAAATAAAATCACGCGACATTTAACTTCTCAATTTAACGTTTAACGATTTTTTTTGTATTTTTCATTTTTCTAAACCGTTTGACTAGAATTATAATTTTCCCGCTATGGTACTGATCACGTAATGTCTGACTAAATACGAATACGTACGAGCGTACGGGTCACCTCATCCGGTACAAGTTTCGCGGAAGACTAGTCCCCGCGTCTCGTGTCCATTGGTCGAGGAATAGCACCGTGAGGTGTTAGTGACTATTCGGATGGCCTATATCTGCCAGTCCGTGAGTCCCACATAACCCGCTCGAGTCCCCACTCGGACCGGCATCCGTAATAGGATTTCCTCACGTTTAAAAAAAAAGGTGTTGGGAGACTGACAACTCGACAAATGGTATTTTTCAGTAATTGACGTGTAAAATTCTTGGGGTTAAATTAAACCAAGTTTTTTCACCCCATGAGGGAACAATTCCGAAAATGCCTCAGCTGACACAAATTTATTTGGGCACTGACCGACGTTTTCCCGAGAAAGACTTGCGCGACCGGACTAAACAGCGTCCACTGCAATAGTCAATTAGATGGATCGAAACCATCGCCTTTCTTCGGGATCAAGTCGATAAGAGTGCTTCCATGAGTCTGGAACTACGCTGACTGAGTAAAGGTGCCAAAACAAACCGACACCTTCGCGCAGGTGTCAGCTCAGAAGCACATGAACGGAGTACTAAAAGAGAGATGCCATCTGGCCTGTTTGACTTGTGGATGTCCAAAGAGAACAGAGCTCGCCTAACAGCTTTTTTGTTCAACCTAACTTTGGGTTTGAATTGTTGAGTTCTGGCACCGTGAAATGTTGTTGCGTACGGCGGCGTTGTTGCGTACTTGAGTTCGAGGCAAAGAGAGTGCCCAGAAGATGATGGGCTTTCTCTTTCGCCGTGTGGACCAAGATGTCGTTTCCTATAAATTTGCTAAAGTCAAGTTTGCAGAACGTACTAAACCAAGGTTGTGACTTGCCACCGATTGGCACTACAGTGCTAGAAATATAAAGTTCCATGTCCTGTAGAACCACGTCGGCACTAGCAGCGGCACAGGAACTAGGATCATCCGAAGAGAAGCTAACCGACCCTTTCTTGTCCCTGATAAGATAAATAAAATGTACGCATCCCATCCCAATCTGCTGATTTGTAGTGCTAGACGCTACGAGTTGTAGGTATTCTGCGACTGCCGCTTTCCAGCGACCCGGCATGAAGTATAAAATTATGTTCTATTTTATACAATGTGTCGCTCGGTAGGGCAATCTGAGCCTCCGTCAGAAATAACAAGACCGGCCGGTCGTGCCGCGTCAAGATGTTGGTGGATGGCATTCGGTTTTGAATGTAGACCTATGACTTTACAAAAGTCCACGTTAAGCGTGGCAAGGGTTGCTCTTAGAGCTGCTATCATATTCCAGGGAGAGATCGGTGTTAGGCGCCGGAGCCCGACATTATCTAATGCGAATAGCAGCAACTAAGCCACCACTTAACGCTGCTTTTAAATGCTGAGTGTGGTAATGATGCGACGTGACTCTATCACACGTACTTTAGTCGCCTATGGCATCACCATCAGTACCCGTGTGTGTATCTAGTGATCCTATTCTAAGCTGGGAACACACAACAAAAAAAGGTGTTGATATTTTCACAATTTAAAATTTTATATTCGTTATAGGCAATTAATTGGTTCTCCGTTGCTAGCTGGCTTATCACTAACAAAGTCATTACAATGATACTAAAAGGTAGTAAAATAGTAATAGCTGTGCTAATGAATTTACATTTTATGAAGCATTTAAGATCTACACACCGCGTCGTGTACGGTTAGATTGTGTGTGTTAGATTACAAGGTGTTCTTACAAAAATTTTATTAAAAGGTTTTTATATTTATACAGCAGTTATTATAGGGATTTCAGTGCTGGACGTAGACCCTATTCAGCTCAGTCTTCGGCTTTTGGTTTCCATTTGGTTTTGGCTCATGACCAGCTGTGGTGGTGTGATGAATTTGAATGTTACATAGACAATGGAAATGTATGCCGAGAATTACATTTTTAAATGCAAATAAAAGTGGTGGGGCCTGACATTTCATTTTAGACAACTTTAGTAGGACAACGAAAATATTTTTACTAAGTGTTTTTACTAAATGAAAAATCATTTAGTAAAAACACTTAGTAACACTTAATAACCATATGTTGTAGAGTTAAATACATAACAACAGATTTTACTATTCAAACACTTTTCTAAAGATATAACATAAATAAAAGAATATTAAAAATAAAACTACAACGATCAGAATACGCAAGCAGTATTTTGAAGTTGGTAAAAAAAATAATAAAATAGTTCTCGATCAGAAATTTGCTGCGCGCAGTGACTATAAAGTTACGCAATACATATTACCAATATTATTGAAAACGATTGAAGGATAAATCAATTATTTGATCAATTTTATTATTCAGTAGTCATATCATACCCATCTAAATATATAGTTACATTCGCTTATATTTTATTGCTAAAAAGATTAATTTAGTAGTAACATTGAACAAGATCACGTTTTGCTTAACTGGCTAGACCTTTTGAAAGAACCGAGGAGATGTAGGTTCAAATACAACTCGGAGGAATTCATTATTTTTATTTCTCTATTTTCTCCGGAGTTCCGCCATTCAAAACATTGTGTGGTTTTGAATTCGAGTAAATAGTGGGCAATGGAAGATATTAACACTAGGTTCCCTCTGCCTGTTCAGCTACGCAGGATATAATTATAAAAAAAAAATGAAATACATATGAATCGTAATTTTGTTACTAGGTCACTATACTTCAAGCATATACAAATGAAAAATGTAATTACAGCAATGTATGTATGCAGCCGGCGACGCGCGGCGGTACTAAACAAAGGGTGTGTTTCAGATGTGAGGGCAGTTCAGAAGAAACGGCCGACTTTCAAGAGAGATTAAAAACAGTGTCGCAGCAGCTGGAGTCTCTGAAGCAACAGCACAGCAACCTCATCTCGCAAATAAGGAAGTCCTCCGGGTACGTTTTGGCATAGTTTTAGTTTGCGCCAAATTAATTTTTGCTCAAAGCGTGTGTGCCATCTTTGAGATTTTTTTTGTCTTTCTGTGTGTTATAACATTTTTTAATTCATTATATATACATTTGAAACCTTTTGTACTAAATAGAAAATGGGGATTTGCGAATGATCTTGTTTAATCTCGTATTGTCGTTTATCATCTAATTATGATATATTATTTTTATCTTACAACCTAATCCTCAATAAAAAAATGTAAACCGCAGAATTTTTCAATGTCGTCTAACATTTTTACGATTAAAAGTTTTTTAAAGAATGAACTTGTTTCCATCGGTATTGTTACTTATCATATAATTATCAAATATTAAATATTGTTTATCTAATCAGCCTAATCTTTTATTGAACCACAAAGAGATAACTAATTCAGTAATTTTTTCAGTGTCTAATATTTGTAAATAAATTTAAGTGTAATGTTTTCTTTTTTGTATATTTAGTGTAAACCTTAACGGCATAGATACGTCGGCGTTCCACACCGTGGGCGGCCCCACCGAGGAGTACGAGAACCTTCGGCGGCGGGTCTACTCCAACACGCAGGAGCTCTGGTACTTTGTGAACCACGAGCTCACCAAACTGATCAACGACGATGTACAAACGGACAAGATTAAGTCCATTTTGGATCAAGTTGCTGACAGGAAAAGGTAGTTAAGATACTATTACAGTTCAGAGGTATTACAGTATTTTGTGTAATTTTTACTGTAAAAAGATGTCGTAGCGAGTGAGTTTATTTTCAATTCCATATTTGGACCCCAGCCTATTTATTGTTTTAGTTTTTTTATTCATATATGTATAAGTCGTAAAACGATTCGTTTCATCTGTCTATAAAGTTTCAACTGTGTAGTCCTATAAGACATACGGACGCACAGAGAGAAAGAAACCCATGCTTTATGTATTTATTATGTAAAAAATAAGAAGAATATCTTCAAAATGTTTGCTAAATGCAATCTTTACATCTGTACATGTAATTATGGACATTTATAAATGTTACAGAACACAAAACAATGATACTTTTCCAAGTTAATATTATAAAATATATGATGGTGACACTTTGTCAGGACAAGTTAGTTATAAACAAAATTGTTTCAAGTAACTCACAGGAGAAAATACACCAACACGCACAGCGATAGGGTGGATTTTAGTTGATTTTCGAATGTAGTCGCGAGGTTGGCGCACTTTAATAATTTAATTCGATTATCATAGGAAATACGTTACAGTCATCGAAGTACATGTATGACGTATATGACGTGTATGACGTGCGTGACGTGCGTGACGTGTCACACATATATTATGTTTCATACTGTGTAGCGTGACAACACGCGACTTTTGTATATAGCACAGCACAGGCAGCTATATAGAAGTAGAATCCGCTTACTTAATACGTCCCTAAAGGATTTTACTGCATTTAGTAATAGGTAGCATTTTTATTGTATTTATAAATTTTAATTTGAAATAATTCATAAATTGATTTCGAACGTGTGACCTTCGCGTAAAGTAGATAAGGTGAAGTAAAATAATTCTGATCGGTCATTACCTAGCTGCGTAGTTATTATTATGAGATGTTTTCATCGGAGCCGAGTTAATAACAAACGCTTATTAAAATTTAACTACCACTTTAATAGTGGCATAAAACATTTTAAATACAAAATGTACGTTATAAAAGATTAACAAAGAAATAAATAGTACTTCCGTACCCGACTGCGTCTCTACGAAGCCACTCAACTTATTGATCTAAATTAGCAACGACGCGGAAGATGTCGTGCGTTATAAATAGTCCAAAAGTCATGCAACATTGTAATTTCAACCTGAAATCAAACCTGTAACCGTGGAATACGTATTTATTAAAACTAAAATGAAAAAAAAATTCAACGTCCTCAAGTCCAATAATATTGTCTGTGCGTTGTCACTCACTGATTTGTAGTCCGTTTGTGGATTTTTTTTAATGTTCAGTTAATATGTTTGAGTTCAAATTTATTTCAGGGTTCTAACCGATTTTAATATTGTAACTTTTAAATTTTCTATTTGATGCTAAAGTGCTTATAAGTTATATAAGTACGTATGCGCTTATAAGTAATAACAAAAAATAGTATATTCAATAGGCAGGTGTCATAAAAATGATTTAATTAACCTTTGCAAATTTCAAATTTCATGGAAATAAATGCTGGATGTTGGTTTGCTGTGATGACGTCATTTAGTCTTGTAAATAAATACCATATTGCTATGCAGTATTAGTAAGTTTTATAATAGTAGAAAAATAACATATGAGTAAACTTTGCTTTGACCGGTTGACACTTTATGCGAGCGCTCATGGCGTCACGTCATGGCGTTGTTGTTGTTTGTATTCAAAATGTATTATGTAAGGTTTACTGTCTTACTGTTATCTGTCCTTATAGTATGCCGTAAAACTAGACTCCTCTATTTATTGTTAAAGTATTTAAAGAAAGCCAAAGATAAAGAAAGGAATGATATATTATTATTTTTTTAATTCAGTGTGCTCCGCACATATCATGGTGGGTAGGGGAAAACTAGGTTTAAGTCACTTCGTTCCCCACGCTCTGATCCATATCACAACTCCTATGTTTACCAGCGTAAGGCAATGAACCTAAATCAATTCCCCCGAGTGGAAATCGAACCTAAAACCTTAACGATAGATCCATCTATTCATCCATCAGCCTTTCAAAGCCCACTGCTGGACATAGGCCTCTCGTAATGCTTGCCATTCCGTCCGGTCCTGTATCTCTTAAATCCAGCGGGTTCCCGCTGCCTTCCTTAGGTCGTCGGTCTACTGGACCACCATTACAATTAGACATTTAGGAAATTATTACATAAACCGTTTATTATCAGATCTTTACTATCGGACCAAGAGAAGTTATCGGAACTAGATGGCTACCACGAATGGAGGATCACTGAAGCAGCTAACGTCAGCGACCTCGTGCAGAGGAGGCTCAAGTACCTCCAGAACCCCTCGGATTGCAAGGACGCGAGAAAAGTGATATGCAATTTAAATAAGGTTAGTGTAGAAATTAATTTAAGTCAATTTTTGACTGCATAGCAAATTGTAAGTAAATGATATACAGAATTGTAATTGTTTATGGAATAATTAAACACTGATATTTGCTTTTGAATGTTATGTTGCTTTTAAGGAAAAATGGAACCCTTATAAAGTCACTTTGTTGTCCGTCCGTCTATCAGTCAGTCTGTTTGTCTGTCTGTCTGTCAAGAGCCTTTATCTCAGGAATGCTTGAATATATCGAGTTTAAATACAAACCATTCATAACTGTACATACACATACCATAACAGTACATATATGAGTGTACATATTTACAGTTCCATAATTGTTTAAAAATATATATTTCTACATTTATTTAGAAAAAAGATATGGCCATTTATAACGCGAAAAACGCGTATTTCGACACAGTAAAGGGAATCAAAACTAATTGAGTACTTCCGGTTGACCTATAATTATAAATTTTGACATGTAATTTTGACTATAGGAACTAGTTCAAAAAATAATCTGACACCTATACATTTGTGGTTAAATCCTAAAAAATAATAGTAAGGCTATTATTAAAGGGGGGAAAATGGGTAGAAAAGCCACTTTAAGTGAGGTATCAGATGAAAGGGGTCTGGTTAAGCTAAGCTTGAATATCAGAAAAAGCTCGAGACCTCAAATTTTTATACGGAAACTTCGGTGGACGAGCCCGCACTTTTTTACAAATACAGTGCTGATTATTTTTTCATAAAGAAATATTGTATGGCCAGTCGTGGCGCCGGGGCAAAAAATGTGTCGTTAAACGGGACAGACTGTGGCTCCGGCTCACGCTTTAAGAAATGACATATTTAGTGTTTTCATTTTCATTCGCTCTGAAGTCGTGGCACAACACGCTCAACACGCACACCTCCGGAATTCGGCGAAAAATGCGGACCGGAGTGTCTTAATAGTAGGTTCCCTTTGCCTATCCTGCTGTGTTCCCACACAGACAGCGTTATTTTAAAAAAATATTATATACATCATGTATAAAAATGTTGTATGTACTCATACAAAAGCACATTAACGAAACTATTAACTATTACTATTTTGTTACATAATATTTTCTTATTATTTACTTTCGTTCTGTATTGTTATACTAGCTTGTAATAGAACAATCACTATACGTTGCTGCTTTTGTAATGAACTAAATAATATAATTATTAATTATGGAAAGTCTTAGCTCCTTGAAAGAAATAGACAATATTGAAATAGCGAACTCAGTTATACTAGACATACAGAACCAAAGTATAAATCAAACGATTAAGTTAATAAATAAACTTACAGTCATAACGCAAAACATTCGTAGTATATATAAAAACTTTGATGACCTACAGGTCACTTTATCACAGCTAACGGAGGACTTTGATGTATTAATTCTCACGGAATGTAGATTACATATTACAAAAACAGTACCTTATTTAATAAACTATACCTCATATCAAACTCTAAATCTTTTGAATCAGAACGACGGCGTGGTAATTTACGTTCATAATAAACACAAAGTATTAATATCTGAGCTTCGACTTTCTAATGCTTCTGGCCTACAATTAATTATGAAAAATTTTGCTATTTTAGGAATTTATCGTTCCCCGTCTCACTTGGACGCTAGTACTTTTACGGACTCCCTAGATGAACATCTAAATAGTATTTCAAATCACAAAAATATCTTCCTTCTCGGAGACATAAATATTGACATTATAACTACACCAAAAGAGACATCTCAAGAGCGCAGAAACAGATTACATTACCTAAATGTCCTATCAACTCACGGTTTACTTCCCGGCCATATAGTGCCCACAAGAGATGACAGCTGCCTGGACCATGTATTCTTGAGGATAGATAATATCCATAATGCAGCTTCTATCATTGTTTCAAATACTACGGTTACTGACCATAAGTTGGTAATTCTGAATATAGCACATTCATATAAACAAAATAAGAGTCATAAATATAAAATTGTCACAAATTATGAATCCGCTTCCACTGCCCTTGTAAGTATGGATATATCTAGCTTCAAAGTATATAGAGATCCTAATAGATTCGCTAATGCTCTAATAGAGAAGGTTAGGTCAGTTCTCCTCTCTAATTCTAAGCAAGTCGTAATCTCGTCCTGCAAAAAAGCACTGAAACCGTGGATAACGCCAGGTATTCTAAGATGCATAAGACTACGTAACAACATGCAAATGAAAATAAAGAATGAATCCCATAATTTAATTTTAAAAATCACATTTAGACGGTTTAGAAATTTCTGCTTAAATCTTATAAGAAAACAAAAGATATTATATAATAAAAACAAAATTAAAAAATCCGTGAAAAATCCCAGTAAACTCTGGCCAGTAATTAATGAAGTCACTCAATACAAACCATGTAAAATACCTAACACAGATTTGCTGCATATAATGCCTTCGCCACAAGCTTCAATCAATAATATAAATAATTTTTTCATTAACATAGGCAAAGAGTTAGCAGAAAATATCCTGAACTCTGCTCCTGCTCGAAACAACATTTATGCTACATGCGACCACCCATCGTCATTTGTACTGTTAGATGTTACTCTTCAGGAGGTGGACACTGTGCTTATGAGCTTGGATACGGGTAGTGCTGCAGGTTGGGATGGGATACCAACAAAATTCTTAAAAATGTGTAGAGACGTCATGACCCCGCTCATCTGCGCACTGTGCAACCTCTGCTTTAGCTCCGGAGTCTTTCCAGATGCTCTTAAGCGCTCCATTGTCACACCTGTTTTCAAGAGTGGGGACAGAACGGAAGTCAACAATTACAGGCCAATATCAGTTTTGAGTTCTATATCTAAAGTCATAGAAAAACTACTTAACGCTAGGCTAATGAGATATTTAGATAAATATAAGATCTTGTCCCGCTCCCAATACGGATTCAGGAAAGGCATATCTACGCAAGATGCTATCTTGGACCTTACGTCTTTAATTGTTAGAGAAATAGATAAAGGTAAAAAAGGTTTGGCTATCTTCCTTGACCTAAAGAAGGCCTTCGACACCGTATCTGTCCCCATTCTTGTCAGCAGGTTGGAACGCATAGGTATAAGAGGTACAGTGCTATCACTTTTTGCTAGTTACCTACAAAATAGGAGTCAAAAAGTAAAAATTGACGGGTGCTTCAGCGATGAATGCGAGGTGATATACGGGGTGCCGCAGGGGAGTGTCCTTGGCCCAACGCTATTCCTGATATATATAAATGAATTGTGTAATCTTGAGTGCGCTGGGGGAAGGACATTCTCTTATGCGGACGACACTGCCATAGTATTCACTGGAGGTTCGTGGCTCGAGGTTGAAAATGTAGCAAATCAGGGACTAAGTAAGGTTTACAGATGGTTGACAGATAATCTGCTTACCCTTAATATACAAAAAACTAATTATATTTGCTTTTCGACTTACCAAAATTTTCAACCAGAACCGAATTTTGTCATAAGAATTCATAAATGTTTACATCAGGATAGTTTAAACTGTAACTGTCCCTCTATAGAAAAGGTTAGTTTTACCAAATATTTGGGAGTCATCATTGATCAAAGGTTGAGTTGGCATCCACATCTCGAATTGTTAATGTGTAGGGTGCGTAAACTCATTTGGATCTTTAAATCTCTCCGACATATCATGGACAGAACATTATGTATTAAGATTTATGTTGCCTTAGCACAATCAGTCATCACATACTGTATTCCTGTATGGGGTGGAGCGACTAAATCTAAACTTATAGACCTGGAAAGAGCCCAGCGATCCCTCATCAAGGTGGTGTGTTTCAAGTCCTGTAGATTCCCAACGGACCACTTATACACCTTCAGTGATTTGTTATCAGTTAGGCGGCTTTATATAATTAACCTAATCTTAAATTGCCACAAATCGTTACCGTATAATTCAAAGGTACTAAGTAAAAGACGACATGACATCGTAGCACGCGTCGAACCTGTTCGTACGGTGTTTGCTAAGAGGCAGTACGAATGTCAGTCACCTTTCTTATACAATAAAATTAATAAACAGTTAAATATTTACCCTATGACCTTGTTTACGTGCAAAATTACCCTAGATAAATGGCTGAAGAAACTTACGTTTGAGGAGGTTGAGCTTTTGTTGCGTCGAACTGTCTAATACTGGCTTAAATAGGCATGTACAAACACACACTTGCACACACACACACTCACACACACACTCACACACAACAAACACGCACACACGCCCATGCACACGCCCATACATACTGCTGTATTTTCATTTCCATTTCCAGAATTATTATGTACTATAACTGGTGTTCGATTTGGGAGTTGCGAGATATTCCCAACACAAGTGTCTTCTGACTACTTACTGGGAGGTCTCAGTGCATGTAATCTGTATGTTATAGTTCTAAATAAATATTATTATTATTATTATTATTAACGAAAATTAAATATTAAAACTTTAGCAATTTGCTGCTGACACGTTATCAGGGGGAAATTGATTGCTGTTAAATTGTTCTACGAAATTAAACGATTTTCTCGAAAAAAGCGATGTTAATTCTACAATTTCTACAAAATATATATATAAAAAAATTATAATTCATATACTGAATGCACTTCGTCCATATACCTGTGAATGTATTAACTGTTGTAAAATTAAGAGTATTTTACTTTATATGTAGATAGATGGTGGCGTGAGGCCAGTCGTAGCGCAGGGGCACAAAGTGTGGTTGTAAAATCGACTGGTTGTGGGTTCGATCCCCACTTGAAGAAATGCTGTGTGCAGGATACAGCGTGATTGAATTTTAATTTTTATGTAGATGGTAAATTTCTATAATTCAATTTCATAAAGAAATCTAAGGGTATTTTTAAAATAAAGAAGATCGTTACAACACATCTCTCTGCATTCTACATTGTCAAACCAAAACTAGTAAAGAAAATTCTATAATCAATACAAACGTTTCTTCCACGCCACCTGCACCGCCGCAATGTGGAGAAGGACGTCTTTTAACACTAGGTTCCATCTGCCAACCCTATAATCCCCTGCGGAATATAGTATGAGACCATATCACTCTAAAATGTAGTTAGTGGTCTTGAGTTCGGAATTAGTGGAAATTCATCGGATAGGTACACTGTACGGCTTGCGACAGTTGTTCCATTTGGGGGGTTTCGTCGTCACGCGCACGTCTTGACGCTTGGCCATATTTGAAGCTGGAGTCTTACTAGCGTGTGTGTGCGTCTGTCTGCTTTTATATCAGGTACTCGAATATTATACGCCTAGATGTACTTTTCTGATATTGTACTGGGAATCGAGCGTCCTACTTATGAGAAAATTAATAGAATGAATCAATGGGATTATGTACTAAAGGCTTTAATATAGATATTGTGCTAGTTATTAAATTTTATATTATATTTATTAGCTGCATATATTTTGGCATTAAATAATTACCGGTAGAATTGATGGAGAGAATTGCGTGACAACTACATATGTGAAGTGTTCGAGCGTGCTCGGAATGTCAATTGGTCAATAATTTAAATTGTGAAGAAATTCGAAAAAAACATCATTTATTATCTAAGTTGTGACAGAATATTATATTATATTCTTAAAAATTTAATTGTATAACCATTAAATTAAGCAAATAGCAAAGCTGCCAATAAAATGTTTTAACTATCTCCCATAAGTATGGGGAATCCTATTTACTAATAAATTAATTACGTATTGAGTGACAATAAAGTGTTGAGTTGAGTTAAATAAATATTTCATCTCCTCGAGTGGGGATTGAATCAACAACCAGTCACGTTTACAATCACCTTTGTGTCCCCGCGCCACGACTGCTCTCTAGTTAGTTATTTCGGTGTTATTATATACCTACCATAGTTATGTTTTCACTGAAACGATTAGACAATTAGGTATGTGTCACCGCTATATGAGTACATCAAGGTGATGAATACATACAGTATATTTATCACGTAAATTTGTATTTTATAAATACAATTATTTTACTTTGCGTTATTTACACTTTGTAATTTTATCAAATAGTAATTTAGTTGAGCGAAGCGAAGCTCTTACTGGTCTAAGGTGCGTTTCGTTGACGCTACTACTCCTACACGACGACGCGGTGATCCCAGCGAAGTAGTTTGGTGATAATTGAAATTGCAGTTTTTGAGTAAATGCTTAAAATGTGTCCCGTAGAGTTGAGCTGTGGAACGTTTGGACATTCACGCGCACAGACTCAAATTTGACTAACCTCGCCCAGCGCGTGCGGACTAAACAGAAAATTTTCACAAAAAGTTCGCAAAATTTTGCACAACATAACCTTAGCATGTGGGGGATCCTAGTATATTTTTTTTAAATTGTTATGCTTTTAACATGAACATTCGCGAAGTGTCTTTTAAAAGGTGACTTTTTCTCCTTTTCCGAAATGACGTATATTACGTGTAGCTGGACGAAATGTACACATTCCCTGAGTTGGATATGAACTCACAATCTTTATGCTAATAGTGGACATATCTTATGTCTAAAGTATCATACGTTTTTGTCAAGCGGCTATACACTTTATGAATAGATTAAAAAAAATCTGCTTCACGTCGTACACAGTAGGGTATTCTGAGGGGACCTAGTGTTAAGACACTCCGTTCCCTACTTTTGCGAAGGCATCGCGTGAATAGCGGAACACAACGCCGCGCTTTACCATGAAGAAATAAATACCACTAAAAACAAATATGGTGAGCTCTATGTGGATGTGAATGTCTATGTGAATTCCAGCTATAGTGTTTGAGATTATAGCTCAACACTTTAGCTACTCTATTTTGTTATGTACCTCACGAACGCCTATTAAATCGTAATTGTCGTTAATTCATACACGTTACAATTAAATATTTAGCTTTTTGCTTGATTTTTGTGTTATTAATTATAATTAACGAAATTGGAGCAAATTTTTAGATTATGGTGATAATAACACAAGGCCACGTAATTATTTCAAAACCAACTCTTTATCACCTTTATTGATTTATTTCAACATGGATAACATTTTTGGTAGAAAATGATAACAATTGTTAGAAAATGATAACAATATTATTATATTTATTTGACAATTGTTAAAATAATCGAATCGTGTCGTATGAAATTGATATGTAAATTAAGAGATAGACACGTCTATCTGTTTAATTTTTGCAATTACTCTGTCGAGTACTTTATAACGCTTAGGATGAAATAGTTAAAAGTTAATTAAAAATAAATAATTACGGTACTCAGTAAATTTTATCCTCAAAGCATCAAAATTAGATAAGATCTAAATTTTATCTATTTCTCTTTTAAATATATATATTTTTCGGTGACGTGGATAAGATATCTTTTTAAAATGTAGCAGTATAAAGTATATATATAGTATTTTTTAATTGCCATGTCCATTTCTAGCCGGCGGTTGCAGTACGTATACTCGTACGTCGTAGCCGCTCGCCGTCGCCAGTGATTGCAGGAAGAATGCTATTGACACGTCCCCTTATCGAGATCGCTATTCCATACGGGCTTAGGAGCGTTTGACCTTTGTTGGAGATTAGATACTCTCTGTTTAGCACACTCTGAGGTTCATTGATGATGTTTACGTCGATTACTAATGTAGAACGTTCCGTAGCTGAACTTTTTATTAGAAAAATATCAAGAAATAAAATAGTTTAATTATATGAGCAATTGGCAGGGAAAAAGAAAATGAACAAGCCCAATAGTTTATTAATTGTTTAGTTTTATGCACTCAGGGTTTTTGTTTTTATAAATATTTTTTTATGTTTCACTTTTTTGTTAGGATTCATTATGGTAATGATAATCATGATATACCTTTGTGAAATCCTCGTATTGAGCTCTTGAATTTAATACTCATATTATACTATTCGAAACGATTTTTTTTTTCACAATGTACAACGTCCCACAGCCGTCATGATTGTTTTATTTTTTAAGTAAATCCCTTCAGCGGTTCCGGAGATATGAGGTAATAAAGAATATTATATACATACATACATACATACATACATACATACATACAAGATACGCTCGATGCACATAAGCCTTTAGGAACGTTTTTTTAAACAAAACTAAAAAGTTAAGGTTTCATGTAGCAATGGCAAGTTTTAATCAGTTACTTAAAATTTAATCTAAACATATTTATACGTTTGTCCAGATTCGATGACAATACGAATCTTATAATAAGAATTTACAGAATTTTGAAGCGTTTTTTTGTAGTTTTCCTTACCTACGTTATAAGCAAACAAGCAAAAGTAAATAACCGTTATTGCGTCGGCGGTCGTACAAATATAATGTAGTTTTTATCTGTCATGTAGTACAAACTAAACACACGCTAATTAAAGCAACTTGGTGGCATTATCTCGTTATCGGGGTATTCGTCACCACACTACGGACACTACGGTCCTCTACAGTGCTGATAGCGGACGCTGATTGTTAATGCTATTGATTTAATTTTACTTTTTAAAAGTCATAATTTGGTAAATATGAGCGTATTGGTAATATATGAGGTCGTCGTGGCGTGGGGCACAAGGGTGAGACTTTGTGGATTCGATACCCACTCAAACCAGCTTCACGTTGTATCCCGCGCACAGCAGGGTAGGCAGAGGGAACATAGTGTTAAGATACTCCATTATTCATTTTCTGCCGAATTCTGGAGGCATTAGGTGTTGAGTGGCAGCTCAACACGAAAAATTCTCCAGAGTTCGGCGGAACGTGAGGAACGGAGTGTCTTAACACTAGGTTTCCTTCTGCCTGCCCTACTGATTAATAATTTAAATATAAACATTTTAATAATATTTATTTTTGATGCTAAACACAAAGTATCCTTATTAATTTTCCTGTTGAAAAGTGTCCTCGTTCGATTTACTGCTCATTACATTCGACAATATGTAGGTAAATAAAAATTAAACAATTTACATTCTATTACCTAAAGTATAAAAGATGCATTAAAGACTGAGATCCCAAGACCCCCAGATCTATACATAAAAATAAAAATTAAATCAGCTTCACGCTGTATCCCGCACACAGCAGGGTAGGCAGAGGGAACCTTGTGTTAGGACACTCCGTTCCCCACTTTCTGCCGAATTTTGGAGGCATTGCGTGTTGAGTGGCAGAACTCAACGCCGCCCTTAGCCTCGACACCAGAGCGAAATATAAATTTAAGTAAATATTTCATCTCCTCGAGTGGGAATCGAACCCACAACCAGTCGGTTTTGCAGTCACACTTCGTGCCGCTGCGCCACGACCGGCCTCACCCCCCAGATCTACTTTTGAAATTTTCAGAATTAATAGTTTAATATGTAGTTAAGACGGTATACGTACTTACTAACTTGGAAGCGGGGTCCTTTCAGAGGTAGCGCCAACTTAAGGTACACTCACCTATGTTAAAGTAGAAACACTTGTATTTAAATATATTGTCAAGAATAACATAAAAAAATTATACATATATATATATATATATATATATATATATATATATATATATATATATATATATATATATATATATATATATATATATATATATATATATATATATATATATATATATATATATATATATATATATATATATATATATATATATATATATATATATATATATATATATGTGTGTGTGTGTGTGTGTGTATGTATATATATATATATAAATATATATATATATATATATATATATATATATGATTACCAGCCCTTTTCGTGGGCTTTGACTCCGTCCAGACGTTCAAAAGATTGTTTAAAGTTAGGGCAAAATGTTTATACTAGCTAATATAAGCTTTAATTTTACATATATTATTTAGGGACTATTTCAAGACCCCCTACAAGCACCCAGACTAATCAGAAA
The DNA here is from genome assembly GCA_917862395.2 of Heliconius sara. NCBI lineage: Eukaryota > Metazoa > Arthropoda > Insecta > Lepidoptera > Nymphalidae > Heliconius > Heliconius sara. The sequence continues at coordinate 12,724,470 of OU860795.2, read as the reverse complement.
GGGCCCTCACTTTCAACTTAGTGAGTACGTATTAGACCAATATTCCTCAAAATTTCAGCTTTGCTAAAATGTCGTATGTCTGGCGGCCCTGGGATCTTGGGCTTAAGTACCGCTAAAGATTAGGCTATGATATTTGTTATTGCTCGTACAAGCCCGTCGCGTGGCCGCGCTATAATTAGCTACACAAACAAATGCACCGTTTACAATAACGCGGTGGCGGGTCGATCACCTCACTCTAAATTTTGTCTATATGCTTATAAATTATGAGAATCTGTGGGGTGTTCCATGTTAAATTATAGATTTTTATAGTACACTGGCACTTAATAATAACAATAATTACGTGGTATTTTTTATTGTTTATTATTTTGCGACGTCTACAAGGGAAAAACGTGATCAACAACATTGGTATTTTAAAAAAATATAATTGCAATTTTTTTTTTTAATTTCTTAATTTTATTCGGAAATACGAATATTAACCGTGACTATGCTGACCTTTTATTTATATTAGCATAAAAATTTATATATTTTTAATTGCTATCAAAAGTTACTACATCTACATGTAGACAGTGTTTTATGGTTATGCCTAAACTTGTTTCATAATTACACTTAAATATAAAAAAAACTACACTTTTATCGTGACTTCTAATACTTTTAAATTATAGACGCGTTTGATAAAATAAGAATATATTTTATAAAAAAGAAAATAACAGCCATTACTTTTAATGTAGCATATGCAAACTAAGCCACCATGGCTAATAATTAGTTATTACTTTAGAAACTTTAGAAAACATAAAAATGTTAACGTAACGGGATTTGAACACGCTTTTTGGAAATCATTAAAACTGAACGTACGAGTATGGCTCGTATGGCTTAGTTGGTCCGAGCGCTAGGACGGTTTCCAAAGAGGCTCAGGCGGAGGTCGGCGACGCACCTGTAGCTCATCCAGTGGACACGAGGTCGTAAGCGATGATCGCTTACCTGTGATGACCCGTACGCTCGTTTGCCTTGTCTTTTCTATTTAAACAAAACTTAGTGACATGACACTACTTTCTCCAGTTTCTTGGCAATGTGCCCGAAGGCAACCTTCAAGGCAACCTCTAAAGCGTTGAGTTTGCCTTGCTACACTTGGTTTTATAAAATGAACATACGTCATTCCACCGAGTAAGAATCGAATTCATAATTATTGCATGACAGACAGACACTTGTGCTGCTGCACCATGGATGCCATAACATGACATCTATGTATACAATTTTTCACTTACTGAGTAATTGACGCAACTCTTGGACTTATAGACTTATAGATATTGGACTTACAGAGAAGTTAGGGAGTGTAGGAGAGTACTAAGAGAACATTTTTCGAATGGCTTGGTAGTACCCAAAACTGGAAAGGACAGGATTTTCCATTTTAGCTTTTGAAGTCCACGCAAACCGAGTTGCGAGTGAAGACTAGATTGTAATATAATACAATACAAAACGGACGCTATTAATATTTTTATATATTGAATTCTATGTATTGAATTTATAATTATGATATAGAACGTATAGTCGTTTACAAGATAAATTAGATCCTATATATAGTAGGTATAAGAATAGAATAGTCTATAGACGAGTGCTATTATATTATATAAACTTATGATGAACTCTTTTATTCAAATATTATTTCTTCTTACCTTTTTATTATAAACTATCGCCCGCTTGGACCATATCATTATTAATTGTATTGTCTGTATATAATTAAAGCAAAAGAAGTAATTTAAAAACAATATTTACCTTATGTTGAAAAGTGAAGTTTCAATTTTAGTTCTATTTCGTTAATATAATAATAACATAGAGCTTGGCTTTAGCGGTTTCGTCCTCGAAGTCACCTGAAGATGACACCTTCTAAATATATAACATAACTCTAGCTGCAGCAATAACGTATTGTTACATAGACTTTTAGCCTTACTGGATTAAAGGACACAATAAGATTTTTTTATTATTCCAACTAGTAGTTTCTAAGATAAGCGTAGTCAAATAAACCATCTCTTCAGCTTTTTCGTATAAATTTGTAATTATTTCAAATGTAATAATACAAGGTATTTATTTAATACAAGAGAACACGATTTCAAATTATTCAATTTCAATCGATACTTTCATATTAAATGTCAATAATGAATTCGTAAATTGACAAGGCAATCTAAATTGTTTCCAGGGCTGCGGTTTCGGCTGCCAACTGCACCACATAGTGTACTGTCTGATATTCGCCTACGCCACGGAGAGGACCCTCATACTCAACTCCAAAGGCTGGCGGTACAACAACAAGGGGTGGGAGTACGTGTTCCACCCCATATCGGACACGTGCGTCTCCGTGTACGATGATAAAGTCGTACAGTGGCCAGGTATTGTTCTGTTGTTGATGTACTTTCTTTTGTTCTAACTTGTCTTTTGTGAGTGGACGCTGTTTCTAGGATGATGTGTGCTTTAAAAGAAGATTTTTAGTGATTATTATGGTAGATTAGACGCAGAGGCGGTCGTGGCGCAGTGAAAATCGTCTAGCCCTTAAACATGTTTTCTCTATCACTTACCTTGCAATACCTCGAATATATCCGAGATATACACAGTATGAAGCGGCTTATTAGATTGATATCATATTTATATCTCGTCTGATTCTGCTTTGTTATAATAGAGAGAGAAGGAGAGAAAAAAAAATAGTTTTTTTTTAACATATGTCTCATCTTCCGAAATGAATTCGATAGCGGAACTTCTTTGTCTCAACAGAGAAAGCGTCCAAAAATATTTTTACAAAAACATCTCCAAATGTGAAAGAAACATTGCCACGAACAGTCAGACAGTTCGGAACTACAGTGATGTCATGTTTCATATGTTTAGCAAAAAGTATAAATCCATATACAGATATTTTAACAGCTTATTTGTGCTTCATTAGTGATAGCAGCGTGCACGCAGGCGCACTAACCACTATGTACTCGTATAATTGCTCAATTTGTTTCTAAACAACTTAATAATGATAAAAATAATGGGTATCCTATTGCCTTTGATGGAGATTACGTACATTATGTTGTTATAACCAGTTATGTTTACTTTGATTCAGACGTGTAGCAACGGGATTGTGTAGCTGATTTGAACTCAGGTTCAAAATTATAGAAAGAGCTAAATTTTTAACTAAAACATATTGTTTGTATTTATGAAGCGAAAACTAGGAAACTTTGTGATTAGTATACATTTCCCTTTTTTTTCATTCTAAAATATTGGGACCCTTGTGTGAGTATCAATTTCCGGGCTAAAGTCGATACTTTAGCCCGATATTATAAAAATACGTTCCCTAAAATGGAGCTAGAACAACCATTAGAGAAAGTTACAGCAAAAAATGTTATTACCATATAATATTGCGAGTGGTTGCTCGAACAGATAATGTAAAACAATCACATTTAAATATTCCATGTGTAAATGATTGCAGTTTAAAACATCTTTCGATAGCAAAATAAGCAAAGAGGTAGGTTTTTATTGAAAACTTTTTCAATTGTAAGTTCGGGGCGTCGCAAAGTTGTAGCTCGTGGGGAACATTCCGGTCTGGAGAGGAGTCAGACCATAGGTTTTTTTGTTTGAAACTTTATATTTATAGTTGTTTTAAAATGTAACTATTTTAGTATTATAAAGTAAGAATTATAGTTAATAATGTAATAATTACTTTAAATTGTAGCAATTTACATTTTTCTGTTTGTGTAGTATGGTACTTGCAATAATGCTCGAAATGAAATAAATTTTAAATTCCGTATAAAACTTTCAAACACAACAGTCTAAGAATATGTACTTCTGTATAAATCTTAAATTTAAGTACAGTTACACAACCATGTTGACTGATTTTGTAAATTTGATTATTTTGTGGTATAATTACAGCTTCCTACGATGCAAAGGTGGTGTCTCTGCCTTTCATCGACTCCATCTCTCAGAAGCCCAAGTTCTTGCCGCTGGCCATACCATCGGATTTAGCGCACAGGTATTATCTTACAACATAGGCAGAGAGAATTTAGTGTTCTGAGCCTCTAATCTCCATACCGCAAAATTTACAAGGCTTTATTACGTCGTTTGAGCAGCGGAACTCAAACCCATACAAAAAAAAAACATGAGAATCAGACCTACAAACTCTACGTTTTCACACGCTATGTATGAATATTCACCCAAATGATAGATTAATATGGTCTATTAACACGATATTCGTTTTTCGATAGGATCGTCCTCTTCAACGGCGACCCGGCATCGTGGTGGATCGGGCAGATGCTCAAGTACGTGCTCAAGCCGAAGGAGGAAACGCAGAGAGCCATCAACGAGACGATAGCCAAGTTGAACTTTAAGAATCCTATTGTTGGGTGAGAATGCTATTATAATTATTTATATATTACTATACATTTAACAAATTTAATTGTTAATTTTTTTTAAGAAATTTAAAAAACGAACGCTTGTAAAAATCTCTTTTTATTAATTTTTGATTTTAAATGAAATTTTTAACCGGATTAACCGCGTGTAATTAGATTTATTTATACATTTTTGGAAACCTGACGTATCGATTACTCGGCAGTAGTCCGTGGTCGCGGGTCAACGATTATTAGAAAAAATAGTTTTATGTTGTGTGTGCAGCGTGCACGTGCGGCGCACGGACAAGGTGGGCACGGAGGCGGCCTTCCACCACCTGCACGAGTACATGCAGCACGCGCACCACTACTACCAGCAGCTGCAGCTCACGCGCGACGTGGACGTGCGCAGGGTGTACCTGGCCACGGACGACGCTGCTGTGAGCTTTTCTTTTTTACACAGCCTGTAGGATCTACAGTGACAATGTGTGCTTCTGCGCAACGATTGAAACTGAAATTATTTAATTATTACTTCGCCTAATGGGAATCAAACTCACAACCGTCACGCTTACAGACACGCAGCATGCCTGTGCATGTCGTGTAGTTATATAATAATAATAATTAATCGGTAATTACATAATAATGAGATATTATATACTCAAATGTGATATCACATTGCCTCTTGACACACTTCGAACACTTTATTAAGCTCCTATATTTTCATAATTACTGTGTAATGTGTGTTAAATATAAACGAAAGCATATTTAATTAATTTAGTTATTGTTTTATATTTTATGACAATTTTTAAGTTTATTGTATCGCAGCGGCACAGCTTTTAAACGGGACGATTTCGAATTCGATTTCTATTTAAAAATTAGACGTAGCGTAAACAAAGAGTCTCAATAGGTTCGTTCGGCCTGTCCTGCTACATATGGGATACATCGTCTCTATATATTTTAAAATAGGAACGCTTTTCATCTCTGTCTGGCCTTTCTAAGTCTTCTCCTTCTAAACCACCCAACGGATTTTGATGCCGTTTTCACCATTAGGTAGAGTATTTCTCAGGGCAGGTTTATATATATTTTATTGGGATTTGACATAAATATGATAAATGTGTATAAACTCCTACCCGTTGACACACTTTCACGCATGCGCTGCTTTAATGGTAAGTCCTACATGAAAACAATGTACTAGAGTAATATTTCTCTTAATAAGACCTACAAAAAAGTCAGCGACAGCATATTTGTATCTTCTAAGGATAACATACAATGAGCATATTTCTGTCTAAAAATAGTAATTTGAATATATTTTTTATTGTGAGGGTTTTTTGTCCATAATGGTATTAACCCTTTTAAATACTTTATTAATTTTCTACGTTAAGTGAAGATAAAATTTGCTCTTTACACTAATTTGAAATTACGAATAGTTTTAGAGAAAAACGCGTTTAATTGTTGACACCTCACGCCGGCGATAAGCCGCAGTTTTGGCTCATGTTTCATTTACCCTCTAACTCTCAGCATATAAATAAGTATATTAGTTACGTTGGCCATTTAATGTAGATCAAAACTGTCTAACTATTTTTCATTTTAATAAGTACTTTAGAAATTGTTACAATATCAAAAAATTCTTGCTCCGAAATGGTTCGCCACACGCCATCCGTCCGTTTTGCTTATAGAAGCGCGTCCCCCGCGCTCGCCTGTCGATTGTACGTATTGGATAACTGGAGTTTAATGTATTTCTAGGATAGAAATCCTCCAAATCCGACTCATGAGCCTCGCATTGAACCTTGTTTGTTTAAGCTGAACCTCCCTCAGGAAATCGAGGGTCTCACCTGACTGGGTTGTTCGCCTAGATGGCATTTGATAATCGTTCTAATCGTTCGGAGCCACCACAGAGGTGGACGAGAGAATGCTTCAACAGCAGAGGTAACTTGGAAGCGATTGCGCAGGTGCTGGAGGAGGCGCGCCGGCAGTACCCGGCGTACCGCATCCTGGGCGACGCGGGCGTGGCGCAGACGGCGGCCACGCACCGCCGCTACTCGCCGCAGTCGCTGCGCGGGCTGCTGCGCGACCTGCACCTGCTGGCGCGCTGCGACGCGCTGGTGGCCACGTTCAGCAGCCAGGTGGGGCGCGTGGCCTACGAGATGATGCAGGCCAACCGCCCCGACGCGTCGCAGCGCGCCGTGTCGCTCGACGACATCTACTACTTCGGCGGCCAGAACGCGCACCACCGCCGCGCGCTGCTGCCGCACGCCGCGCTCGACCGCCACCAGATGGACCTGCAGAAGGGCGATTTGATAGGCATCGCTGGAAACCACTGGAACGGTTTCGGAAGAGGCACCAACAAACGAACTAATCTGGTAAGATTTTAATATTAATTATTTTTCTCTTTTATATATTCTATTGCTTAGAATGGTAACTTTTGAAGTACAAAATATTATATTAATGTATCATTCACTATAACAATTTACACAATATGGAAGTGTCCGGAAAAAAAAATCTAACGCACATCTAAAAATAATCAAGATTCCTCAATAGCCTAGACTAGGAGTATTATTTTTATTTCATGATTTTCATCCATACTGTATAACGTGTGACACGATTGCCAATAACGTAAACAACACCTATTACTAAAAAATACTACTAAACGTCGCCGATTTGCCATTTTTCATTCTTAAAAACATACCAGAACGAGGACTGAGTATCTCTTGTTCTATTTTACGCAATTACCTACTTTTTATAATAAACATAAACAACGTTCAACTTCACCGCTAATACCTACGACATAATTTCTTGCATGCAATGTTTGAGGCGTATGCGATGTTTTCACTTAGATTCTTATAAATGCGTTTAATCTTACAACAATAATTTTATTATTTATTTTACTTGAAAAAACTTACATTTTCGTTTTTGGCTAAGTCTCCTTCGTTTTATGTACATTATGCTCTTATAGAGTAGTTAAAACTGTACTTTCATTTAAAGTGGTGAAGACAAAAACACTCTGTATAATGTTGAATTTAAATTAAAAAACAATACCTTCATTGAGAGCAGATACATGATGTTATACATTATTTGAATTAATTGAGCTATGAGTTCGGTTCTCACTCATGTGTATATAATAAAGTATGATTCATTCATCATCATGACACTTGGGGAACTAGGTTCTATGGCAAAGGTAACAAAAACAAAGATAAATCGTATTATATATAAAGTGCTTATTCTTAATTCCAGAACGGCCTGGTCCCGTGGTACAAGACGGCGGACCACCTCGTGCTGTACCCCTTCCCGGAGTACCGACAGGCCAACACCGACTCGTAGACTGCCGGCACGGCTGGCTGGATGCTACCTGATGGTTGCTGGATGATTCTGTCTTTTTCTTTTACACTACTAACTGAAAGGGACGGCAACAAATAAACTATAATATTATATGTACCGCTGTCCTTACCTGAAAGCGACGGCAACAAATACACTTTTACGTAATATGTATTGCTGTCCTTTCCTCTACCCTCAAAACAGAAAAAGATAGAGATAGCCTCCCGGAGAAACAATTTTCTGCCAACTTACTAAACATAATTATGCCTGTATTTATTGTTCAATGAAGTTAGAAAGAGACAGTCAATGTTTGTACAGAAATTGTTGTCATTCGAGTTAACTTGATTTTTTTTAAAACTTATGAACTAGATCTAGACCATTTGGTGTTGTTTTATATATAGAGAGAAAAACAATGTTAATTTATTTGCTTTGTAAAGTAAAATAACATTTTATATTAACTGTCTATTTTTTTTAGTAAAAATTGAATTAAATTAGTTTTTTTATGTATATTTTTAGCGAATTCATGTGACGGCATTGATTTAGTATATATTTTTGGTGTTTTGTAATGATTTGTGGTCTAGACTTTAAGCCGAATTATAAAACTAGAGTTTAAATGGAATTGGACCTTTTGGTCATAATATTAAGATACAATTTAATTTTTTAACTCATTTCAGTGACAATGAAAATGAGGCATACCTATACCCTCTTTTATTAAAAATCAGTTCAATTAAATAATGTAAAACTTGTGTTTATAATTTAAAATGTCAATGTGTATTTAATATTTTAAGAAAAAAAATACGTTTTGTTTTAAAGTTAATAACTTTAAATAACAATAGTAACATTAAAGAAGGTTAAATGTTTTGACAGTTATGAATTTATGGAATAATAAGTTTAACCTTGTACTGACCGTTGATTTCATAAACAAGTTATGAAATTGTTGAAATATTATATGAAAATTAAAATTTTCTTGTTAATTTTTATACATTTTTTAATTAGGTTATAATTTCTTTGTGTATGTGTATAATTTAAATTTACAAGTTCAAATATTGCATTTAGTTATTGCACAAAAGTTTTTTGCCAAATTATACAACATTTTATATCGAAACTAACTTCTTTACTGTAACTTAAAACCCATAGTGCCAATAACTTTTTTTTTTTATTTTTCCTTTTTATTAATTGTTACATTTTGAAAACCACATCTAATAAAGAAATAAGTAAAATCTACAGGATTCGGTTTTTTAGACATTTTGTTACGATGTTTGTTTTTTTCACATGTAATAATAATGTCGCAAATACGCTCATTTGCTTAATAAATAAATACTAAATTTGATTATTTGTAATCTCAATATCTTATAGCTTTATTTAATCACCATTTTGTATAATTGCGACAAAAATTGTATTCTGAAGTAGTGCGTTTTTTAATTGTAAACATTAAAATGCTATTTGTATGTAGTTGTATGAATATTAATTGTTTATAATGGAATAATTTGACTGTACGTCTGTATGACACTTGACAAAAGGAAGTATCAAATAATTATTATTACTTATAGAAATATAAGTTGTAGTCCTCAGGCCTTCGTTCTTCTTTTATGTTCGGGTCTTCGTTCTTAATAGTAGGTTCCCTCTGATCACTCTACTGTGCTCGTGATACAGCGTTACGTTGAAGAAAAAAGAAAACAAAAATATATAATAAATTTTAACAACATATATAATATATATGTATATTATTATATTTTTTTCAAAACTATTATGGTAAATTGCAATATATCTGCAATAATAAACTATAAAATTCTCGTTTAGTATATAACTTGTGTTTACACATAAAACAATCAAAAGAACATCATTGAGATTATTGTGGCATATTTATACATATAATTATTATTTTAAGTAAAACTTACATTTCTGATAAATTGTCGGACAGACAGACACACTGGTTTAGGTGTTGTTTTTTTTTTTTTTTATGGAACTAAAGTCACTTTTAAGTTAAACCAAAGTACTTTTTTGGTGAACGGTGACATTCATAAGAGTATTTGGCCGTTTGAGTCTGCATTTTAAAAATATTTTTGTATTTTCGATAGATTTTTTCTTATTCTAGAAAAATTCAAGAAGTTTTATATAAATAATATAATTGTGTCAATTAAATTTGTTTTTCTTCTTAAACAGTGTAATATATTTGTATCGTGAATTAGTGCTTCATCAGTCATATTTCTATTACTGACATTATTCGTTTATTTAATTAATAATGATTTGTCTAAATGAGAAATCGAGTTTGAATTTATTACAAAAAAAATATGGGTTTCATCATAATTTAATAAAATAGTTCTTTTTATATATAAAAGAAGCTTGAACCTGTTATCTATGTATGTATAATGTTACTGCTATAAGGCCTATCATATAGACTTATTAAATACTGTATTATATGTATTTATACTATACTATTAACAAGATATGATATTAACTCAACTCAAGGGCAAAAAAATATATAAAAATTGCAATTTGGTTTTATGTTTATATGGACTATGTATTCGTTTTTAACGTATTTAAAATGTTATTTCACACTTAGGAAAGAAACTATATTTTTTTTAGAAAACATAAAAATTTGAATATTGATTAGAACCCGCACTTCTTGGAAACTGTCCAAGAGGTGTCAAGTAACATTTATATATATATTTACTTTTACTATAATCATTGTATGAATTGACTGACCTCGTCCTAACTCGTGTGGACGTGAATACTGCCTATAATCGTGTCACAGATATAAATCCCTCATAAAATTATGACACAGTATAATGACAAAGAAAAGAAATAGTACTGTTGTACTTTTCTCGACTATGTCTTTGTTTTATTAATATATTACATTAAATTGACTATTGATCAATGTTAATTTATATTATGTACAATCAAGATCGTTTGCGGGCGCCTGACTGATAATCGGTCGTGGGTTTGATTTCCACTCTGCAAAATGAATTCTTTTTTTTTTTGGTTCTGGACTATTCATTGCGCCACTTAACACGCGATTTCCTGAAAGCTGAGCAGTGCGTAGGTACCCTTCACTGCGCGGGTAAAAGTGTGAAGTTGTTCAAAATATATTTTTTGTTTTAAATTGATTTGTATTTGTATTACCCATTCTTACATTCCACATTAGTTTTTTTGTGTGAAAGCAATAGTCGCAAACGAGGCGACTAGCCTCGTCACATCACTAGTGTAACAAAACAATACTTTATTGAATATCATATTTTTATATTATAATTGTTTTATAATAATTTAAAGTGTTATTTACACACTCAAATAAATATCATGTAATTGGTGCATAATCTGTTTTCCTATAAGACCTCATTTTTTTATATATATTTTTTCTTAATTCCCAGTAAACGTAAATATATCTTTTTTGTTATTGGAATTATCCTAAATTTAATTGCTTTATATAATAACAATACTTATAATATATGGCCTAAAGAATTTTTTTTTTCGTTCAGTAACTTCTTACTTACGATCTCATATAATGTGCAATTAAATATACTTTTAAAAAGTAGTTATGAATTTTATAGTAACTAATAGTTGTTACATAAAAAAATGGCCCTTTTGTTAAACGCGTATGTTTTAAATGTTAATGTGAAAATGACACTTTAAGTTAAGTATACCGTTATAATTATTTATATGTAGGTATATACAAAAAAAAATGCAAAAAGCTTTTTATTTGTAATCGTGTAGCAACCCTTATTATGAACGTTGGGAGATATATACTTAACATAAACAATTATATGATTATTACCAATTTGAATAAGTTCAGAGAGTGTTTTGTCACTTTTTCTTTAAAATATGTCTCTTTTTTCTAGTAAACTGGTCTCCCAGCCGCTAATCTGTTAACTAAGTACTGTATGTATCTACTGTTATAATTGGACGCTTCGAAATGTATAACATGATATGGACCTAAACTGTGTGTATATATGTAGCTTTAGTGTAAATAATAAAGTAATATAAATAATTAAATAAATCATTTTAAATAATTTTTATACTTTTTTTTGTTCTTCAACTCTTTTGTGTGTCACAGATACAATTAATTTATTAATTAAAATTATTAATAATTATATTTCGATGAAATTCACAGTAAAATTTTGAATAATGTAAGAATAACAACAATAAATGAAAATTATTATTAAATAACTTCTCAATTTTTATTTACAATACATAATTGCTTAGACTATTTAATAAAATGTCATGGAACATTGGAAAAGATATGACATCGACGACGAAATTAAGCTTAATGGTGGTAAGTTACATGTTTTTGGATAGATTAATTAAATATTATAAGACAGCATTTGTCGGTTTGCAATTTTAAAAGTTTTACTCGGAGAATTTTAAAAGTTTTGCCAAGTGATCCCGGCCTAGAATAGGATCATCCTGGTACTGGTGGTGTCGTAAGAGGCGACTAAAGTACGTGTGGTAGAGTCACGTCGCCAGCAATGGCAACACGCATGGGCAGACTCGACCGGATCATTACCACCCCCGGCATTTAAAACCGGCGTGAAGTAGTGGCTTTATGCCACTGCGTTTCGCATCAGGTAATGCCGGGCCCCGGCGCCCAACCCACCTTAAAGTTTCGCTCGCTCGTTTGCCGTGTCTATTCCATAAAAAAAAAGATAGCACTCTCGAGCAGATTAAAAGTAAATTAACTAAAAAATGTATATTATAAGAAGAGTAGGTTTGAAAAATTATATCATGTTTCTTTATTGCACTTCTGTGTTATCGGATTTTTGAGAAATACATAAGTAGGTATATTTACTTTTAAAATATAAAAAAACATTTTTAAATATAGATAAATATTCAGCTAGCTGAACCACAGCTCATTCCCTCTGAAGTGACTACTAACAAAACAACCTAATTTCCAATACGATAGGATTAAACAAAACACAAATACCCTTAGTTAACTCAGTCATTTATATACATCCTGGTACAAAGTAGGTTAAAACGATACTTAAATTTACAAAGAAAGTATAAAAGTGTACAGTTACAAAAAGAGCGTGCGAAGTTCCTACATTGTAAGCACTAAAATACATTATTTATCTTTTTGCAATCACCTAGTTTTGAGATCTGTATCAAGCTCGCCTCGTTCTTATGTTCTCGTCTAAAGCTGATGCCGGCCATTAGAACAGCGACTATTTTAATACAGCTTTACTTCGAAAATTCAAATTTTTTTATAGGGATATAATTTTTTTAGTAACACGCTGTATCCTGCGGAGTAGCTAGACGGACTAGCATACATAGGAGTAGGAATTGGGTGACCCTAAAAGACCCTATATACAAAAAGATCAGTTCAAGGAAATACAAAAGAATCAGATACTGCCCCTAGGTGAATATCTCTAGATACGTGAACCTAGTGCTAATATAGTCCGTTCCCCATTTACCACCCAATTTTCGGGACGTTGCGTGTTGAGCGGCCGCGCCTTTGCGCCGCGCTTTGTGTAGTTACTAGAGGCAATCATTAAACCCCTCTCATTTTCATTTAAAATACCTTTCTTTTCCTATTTAATTATTTTCACGCTCTATCTTGCATATGGCAGGGTAGGCAGATGGACCTAATGTAAGACACTGTGTTCTCCACTTTCCGCCAAATTTTCGAGTAATTGCATGTTGAGTAGAGGAATTCAACGCTACTCCCCGTTCGAGTACCCGGATAATAGCCCGAATTAATCCGGGGAATCGAACCCACAATCGTTAGATCACTTACAGTCCGGTGCTGTGGTGCTGGTATTTAAGAATTGTCACGCCCCACTCTAACATACATACTTGTATCTTCATTCAAACTATGAATCATTTTTGACCTTGATATGGTTCGATATTTATTCTTAAAATAATATTTTCAAGGAAAAAGTTTCTAAAAGAGACAAAAGAAATGCAAACGTAGTTTAGTAGCCCGAGCCCGAGCGGCGAAAGTAGCCTCTCTCAAGTTCAATAACACGCCCGACAGTACAACCAGTGTTCTCGTATCACGCGCATCGTCCAAACTAAACTATACAAAAACCTATAAAATCTTGATCTCTACGATATCTTTAAATTAACTTAATTTATTTATAATATTTAGGATGGTTTAAGAGCTATTTAAATCAGTAAATATATATTTCCAAAATGAAATACTTAATTCTAATTTTGGTAGTATACTGTGTGACCCCGGAGGTGCTGCCGGCTAAGTACGTTCTGCCGAAATGGAAAAGACAGGTGAGGCTTCTATTTATTTATCAGTAGTTTATAATAAGAATAATATGAATGTAATTAATGTTTTCTATACCTACTGTACATTTTTATTAGTAATATATAAAAAAATGCAATAGTATTTTTGTATAGTTTATATTAGAATAACCATGTTTCCACAATTATCCAATTCCCTAACTATTTCCCATACATACATATTTAGGGACAATAAAAATATTTAACATTATTAACTTCCGAGTTTGCGCAGCAAGAGAAAGTTGACCCACGATGACCTTATTGTGGTCTCGCGGGTGAACTAATCTGAGAACTCACATGTTGGTACTACATCTTCAATGACCCATTCGGTTAAAAAATCATTTCAAAACATATCCATTCATTACAAAATATACCCATTGTATATCATGTTATATTAACGTTCTAATTATTGTTATATATAAGGAATAATATATAGCAATGTATAAATCTAAATTGTACGTAGTTTTCTCTTGTATGTTGTATCTATCATAATAATTATTTTATAATTTTTCACGTTGTATCCCCCGCACATCAGGATAGACAAAGGAAACATAGTGTTAAGACACTCCATTCTCCACTTTCTGCCGAACTCTGGAGGCATTGCGTGTTGAGTGGCGGAACTCAACGCCGCGCTTTGCCTCGACACCAAAACAAAGAAATGAAAATATAAATATGAATAAATATTTCACTTCCTCGAGTGGGGATCTAACCCACAATGAGTAGATTTTACAGTCACACTTTGTGCCCGTGCGCCACGACTAGCCTTAAATAATACTTAATATGTCATATTTGCCCCAATTTCATACTACTTTGCTAACCTTGTGTATCCCTAGCGGGAGGCCAGAGAGGGCGGAGCTCCGAGCGCTACGGTCATTTCAAACTAATCTAAGCCTCTGTGCGGAAGTTTTGTAATACTTGAATATATTCTCTAACCGTGTGGTTGCTCCACGAAGCACTTTTTCGGTAAATAATTAGAATTTAATTAGCATTCGCTTATGGTCACTGTCCTCAACGAGCTACTCCCCACGGCTCAATGCTCGCCCCATACGAGCATATCTTATATATACTTGTACTTGCAAATATATGTTAAAATGTGTGTAAAAAATATTATACGTATATTTTTGCTTTAAAATATTGACGTCGCTTGAGATGCAAGAACAACTAAAATAATATTAAATAACGTGTCTAAAGATAATGTAATATTACAACTATAATTAAAGTGAACTTATACAGAAATTAAATAGTAATGTACAAAAAAAGTAGAGAATATACTGTTTTCTTCAAACATCGTATTGCTAGTAATAATCATTTGAGAGTTTGGGTTATTGTTAACCTACATCTGTACTTACAATTAAATTGTAACTGACTCGCCTTTACGGATTTAAGTTCTGTTTTATTTTTGTATTTTGAAACTTCCTTAGCTTTTAGTGTTTGTTTCATTTAAATCCGATCAAATATAAGAAAGTAATATCAAAATAAAGTATTTGATTTGACAAAATTGCTACAATTTTGTTTATTGAATTGACTTAATTTTTTGAGGCTCAGCTCTAGACACCCCGTTCCCCACTTTCCGTCGAATTCTGAAGGCACTTCGTGTGGAGTGCCGGAGCTGAACGCCGCGCTCTGCCTCGACATCAGAGCGAAGAAATGAAAATATTAAATATTTCTTTTCCTCGAGTAGGAATTGAACCCACAACCGATCCTGTTTGCAATCACGCGCCCCTGCCCCTGCGCCACGACTGGTTATTAAAAATGATAATGTTACAACAGGAACGTTATTCATTCTCCTGCTTACAACATTTATCTGTTTAGAGTCATTCATTTAAAATTTTATAAATAATAATTAATTGTATAGATCTACTTTAAGATCTATTCATTCATCATCGTCATCATCATCATCATCTTGCACTGATCTGATTAGTCTGTCCTTACTCTATCAGCACAGTTTCCATTTTCCGAATAAAGTTACGTATCCGTTGTGTAAAAAGTTAAAACACATTCTATGTAAATACTAGATTTCAAGTAATAGGCTGAATATGTATTTTAGACACTTAATAGGTCAAGTACATTCAATATTCTTTTATTATATAATTCCGGCCGTCGTGGCACAGTGACATAGGCGCGTCATTGTAAAGTCGACAGTTGTGGGTTCGAACACTTGGAGGAATAAAATATTGCATATCTTCATTTCTTCAGTTTTCGTTGAGTTTCAACACTCAACACGCAATTGAACTGAACTGCTATTTGCGGGATACCGTGTGGAGTTGAAAATTATTTTCAACTGACAACTTTAATAAAATTATAATTAAATTTAAACTAAACATTGGTTATATATTCGACTATTAGAGTATAATTTCTTTCAGTTTTTTCTTATATACAGAAAAAAAAATCTTTTTTAAATATTTTAAGTCTTTTTAAAATTTTATCAATGATATGTTTTAATTGAGTGCCAGTATGCTGAGTATTTGGGCTGTGGGTACGAGTACGTCAATGATTGGCGATTCATTAAATAATTCCTCGATAAAATACTGTAGCAAAGTTGCTGGGTTTTTGGGTTAATTTTTATTTCTTTATTTATATCTTTCATTTAACATGATAGTATTTTATTATTTACTAGACATTATAATGTAAATAATAAAATTTCATGAACATTGCATTAAGGTAATTTATATTTAACTAAAAATTGATACTAAAGGAATTAGGAAACTGAAGTCGTCGATGTATCATTAAATATTATTTTTGATTGATCTGTTAATACATGTTTTCCCGTTTTCTTAGCTGACGCTGTATCCCGCATATAGCAGCGTAGGCAGGAGGAACCTGACAACTCACTGTTAAGACACTCCGTTTCCATTGGAATATTTTCGTTTCTCACTTTCCAAATTCTGAGTCATCACGTCTACAGTCACCCCTTGTGCCAACGGGCTGTGACGGCTTAATTTTTATGTTTTTTGGCGGCTTAAAAGAATAAAAATATCAGTTTGATCCTGTATCCAGCACTCAGCAGGGTACCTAATGTTAAGACGTTCCGTTCCTCACTTGCTGCCGAATTTTTGGAGGTATTGCGTGTTGAGTGGCGGAACAACGCCGGGGATTTGCCCTGGTGCCAGAGTGAAGAATTGAAAATATTCTTAAATAATAATTCATTTCTTCGAGTCCCACAACCGTCGCGATACAACCAGGCCTCGAAGTAAGATATATTTTCTTAAATATTTGTAGCAAAACGCAACTCGAGAATATACTGTATACATATACGAGTATAACACTGTCGATAGTAAAAACCAAGTGTGTGAATACTGGGTCAACCTGTAACCTGTAACCTGTCGATTCACTTTCGAAACTCTGCGTCACTGTGCTGCTGTGCTGTGTAGGTACCCTCTATGTACCTACTCATCAAATCAAATCTATCGACGCTGCCTAAGCACTGACTGTTTTACGTCTATTTTATTAAACATATAAATATGAAATAGTATTATGACAAGTGCTTAGCGCGCATGTATATTAATTTGATATGTCCGTGTGTAAACATTTATTTAGTGCGCGGTTTCTCGCGGCACACTTTCACGCTGCTTTCACGTTGCTAGAAAGTTCCCTGACTCACCTGGCACTGGCACTGGCGCGTCGGCGTCCTGCGGTCTAAGGAACACATGGTTTTTTTATCTGCTTATAATTTCCATATCTCTGGGTAAAATCTACCTCTCTAGAAAAAGAGAAATAATCTATTCTCAATTTTCTCCACTTTCCTTATTTTTAAGTAACGGAATAATAGGGCATTGTGATAAGAATGTCCTATTATTCCGTTTAGTTAGTAATAAGTATGTCACCTCAAACGCAACATTGTACAATAATTAATATCGCATTCATAGTAAACAGCGTCATCGAAAATAAACTTATTTTGTTAAAACCATTCAATATAATTAAATATCATTAATTAACTTTCACATACAACATGCACACCGGATCATATCGTGACGTTATATTAATTAAATATTACTTACATCGTTTATTGCTTAAATTAACAGATTTAAGTTTAGAAATGAGGAACTGTATACTAACTTAACACAAATATTGTATGAATTTGTCATAAATCAACAATATACAACGCTATCTAGAGCATAGACAAAATAATAAAATTTGTAAAAGCTGTTTCTGAACATCTTATTAATCATTAAAACCGCATGAGTGTCAAATATGTATGTAATGTATGAGTGTTACACAGAAACCTTACCGTTAAAATGTTCCTTTTACACAATCTATTAATTATTTTACTATCAAAGAAACTATTTTTTATAAAATATCAAATAATTGCTACAAAAAAAATATATTTTACAAATGTCTCTTCTCTTCTATACCTGCGTTTATTATCCAAACCATAAGTGTTAAATTAGTGTTGCCACTAACCTATGTCACTAACCACCACCGAGTGCACCAGCATGCGCATGTTGGCATGTCACCGCACGTCCACGCTCACCAGCATGTGACTCTCCCCTAGAGTGGTCTATATCAGAAGAGTGTCCAGGCGTGCGAGCTGCCGGCGGTGCAGAGCGAGCACAGCCACTACGTGTGCGACGACAAGGGCGAGCCCAAGTGCCTGCCCGGCTGGCAGGGGGACCTGTGCGACGTGCCCATATGCAAGAGGGGGTGTGACCCCATGCAAGGTTATTGTTATATTTTACTTAACAACTTACGTAAGGTGGCCATGATTCCTAATGCATGAAATCAAATATTTAATCTTTTAATTTTTTCGCTCTGGTAACGAAGCAAAAGCGCGGCATTGAGTTCCACCACTCAATATGCAATGCCTGCAATGGAATGAAATGTGTCTTGATGATATAAAACCTTTTTGGGATGTCTACCATTGTACGTTTCTTAAATTGATTGTTCTTTTTTTTTAACTAACAAAAAAGCTTCATAAATGCTGTATTTTAATTCAGGTTACTGCAAGAGGCCGGGCGAGTGCAGATGCAAGCTAGGCTTCTACGGCGAGCGCTGCAACAAGTGCATCCCGCTGCCGGGCTGCCAGCACGGGTACTGCAACGTGTCCTTCGAGTGCGTATGTAGGGACGGGTGGGACGGCATCTTCTGTTCGGAACGTAAGTACCTAACTATTTATAGTTTTGTTATCTTCCCAAATTTTTCCGACTCGGGGAAAAAAACATATTAATAAAATTAAACAAGGAAGCCTCCATTACAAATTCATAGTTTCATAGACTGACATAACGTTACATTTTATTTGTTTATCCTATACAGTGTATATAAAAAGATACAAAAAATATTTAATCGAATTCCTCTTTCTATACACTACACTGCTTAATACATTTTAAATATCTAATCAATATGAATAATAATTTTAATCTCTACAAAAGCAAACGTTTGCAAAATATAACTAAATAGTTATTTTTTCTTGCAACTGTCGTGGCGCAGTGGCACAAAGGTGGGAATGTAAACGAGAAAACGGTTGTGGGTTCGATTTCGACTTGGGGTATGAATTATTTTATATTTTAATTCCCTCGTTCTGGTAATAACAGAAAACGTGGCATTGACTTCCACAATTCAACACTCAATGTCTCAAAATATTCATAAAAAAATTGGGAACGGCGTGTGAACTCAAATATTAGGTTCCCTCTGCATATCCCATGATATATGTGGGATCCTTTCACAGCGATTTGCCGCTCCGACTGCCACGCGACACGCGGCTACTGCGAGTCCCCCGGCGAGTGCCGCTGCAAGCTGGGCTGGGCGGGGCCCACCTGTAGGGCCTGCCAGCCGCTGCCGGGCTGCCAGCACGGCTACTGCGACAAGCCGCTGGAGTGCAAGTGCCTGCCGGGGTACACGGGGCTGCTTTGTCAGACGCGTGAGTGACGCTTTTTGTTTTGTTACTGTTGCTAAAAAATATTCGGTAATGTTACTAATACAATCTTTTATCTTTGCGCACATTTTATATTTTGTATAGCAGCGTAAAGAATCTAATGACAGACTACTGACATTTTATTCTCGACATAGAAGTATCTGTTGGCTAACAGCATCTAATAATGGATTTTGTTTAAAAAGAATTGTGCAGAATAATAAAAATATTAATTATTACTGGATTTCGGTGGAAATTGGAATGTCTTAATGGGGACGGACTGTGTTACCATTAGGTTTCCGGATTTTACTTGTATGCAATTTACAAAAATACTGAACCAGAACCCCATCCAATTTAATCATCATGTGTTTTAAGCCGACTAAAAATGTATATAAAACAAATATTTATATTGTAATTCTACAAATTGATATTCTAAAGTCAAAACGTGTAACAAAGCTGACATTAAATACAATTAACAAAATAAAACGATTTCCAGCGGTGTGCGCCCCCGGATGTCACGGCGAGCGCGGCTACTGCAGGCGGCCGGGCGAGTGCCGCTGCAAGGTGGGCTGGACGGGGCGCAGCTGCGCGCAGTGCCACCGCTACCCGGGCTGCGTGCACGGCACTTGCAATAGGCCCTGGGAGTGCATCTGCAAGACTGGCTGGGGCGGGATGCTGTGCGATGAAGGTAAACGAATTGAATTTTCAACTTCCAAAAGTATTATTTAATATAAACATACATAATATTGTGTTCTTACAAATTAAGTAGATGCACATTATAATGCAATCAAAAATCCTGTATGTTCTTTCAGAGTTAAACTACTGTGAAAAGAACCAAGATACATGCAAGAATGGCGGCAAATGTCAGTCCCTTGAAACTGCTGACGGCTCCTTCAGATGCCACTGTCCGCCGGGCATCAGCGGCAAGCATTGTGAGAACCTCCCAGAGAGCATGACCACTCCCGCCACTAATACTACAGAAGTACCTGAGGAAGGAAATGGTGGAATTGATGAGGTCGACGAAGTGGAAACGACAACAGTAAGCTTGGATTCAGCGGAGCCCAGTGACGGCGAGAATGAGACTGAATGATATATTTCACAATTTTGTCATAATTTGTAAGGGTAGTGTGTATGATTGACAATTCAATGTCACAGGTCATTATACGTCACACGTCATTCATATCGACATAGTTCGACAATTACTAAATTGTAATAATGTTAACTTTCCTTTCCTTATTATATTAGCATTTAATTCATATCTAACTGACTGTGCTTGTATGTGAGTGAAGATAGTAACCACATATCACTAAAATTAAATCCCATTTCATATATCATCATTGTCATTTTCTCACCATCATCATCATCATCATCACTGTTGTATTTAATTAATTTAACATATATTGCAATGCCATGTGACAAAATATTTTTATTTAAGTTATTTCATTTGTTATATTGTCGTAAAAACAAAAAATTTATAATTTTTGTAGCTTTTTATCATTATTCTCTTTTTTTTTTTTCTTTAAACAAAGACACGGCAAACGAGAGTGCGGGTCACCTGATGGTAAGTGATTACCGCCGCCCACGGCCCCCCCAACCCCAGAGGAGTTACATGTGCGTTGCCGGCCTTTAAGGTGGGTTGGGCGCCGGGGCCCGGCATTACCTGATGCGAAACGCAGTGGCATGAAGCCACTACTTCACGCCGGTTTTAAATGCCGGGGGTGGTAATGATCCGGTCGAGTCTGCCCATGCGTGTTGCCATTGCTGGCGACGTGACTCTACCACACGTACTTTAGTCGCCTCTTACGACACCGCCAGTACCAGGATGATCCTATTCTAGGCCGGGATCACACGGCACAAATCATACATACATCGCCCATATTAAGATTTATATTGTCATCTTGTATTGCTTTTTTCACTAAAACATCAAATATTCGGTAAGTATTTTGTATAAATAACATCAAAATATATAAAAAACACGTCATCCATAATGATCAGTTGTGCGTTCATTTAGTACCATAATAGTTCCATTAATTGCATTAGTCGTGGCGCGTACACGCTGGTACTACACGCGTACAGTAGTGTAGTTTGTACGGACATTCCTTTAGGCTAAGTATTTATTTTAGTTCTAAGATAATAAATTATTTCGAACTTGAGGCTTTTTTATTTTGCAATTTATTTTTAAATATTATTAAGAAAATGAAAATGTTAATCTGTAAACAGTATAAAGTCCTATGTGTATGTTTTATAATATGCATATGAAGCTATTTAGCATGTCTTTATTTGAACCAGAGATTCAGGAGCGAAATTTTAAAAAAAAGTAATAAATGAAATAAATTCAAGTATGGACTTATAGCAAAACTAGCGGCCCGCTCGCGGCTTCGCCCGCTTAAAATACATTGATTATTGATTTAATAAGCGGTATTGATTGATAACTATAAATTAAATTAAAATTAAAAAAATAAATTAACTTCACGCTGTATCCCGTACACAGCAGAGTAGGCAGAGAGAACCTAGTGTTAAGACACTCCGTTCCCCACTTTCTGCCGAATTTTGGAGGCATTGTGTGTTGAGTGGCAGAACTCAACGGCGCCCTTCCTCCGCCTCGACACCAGAGCGAAGAAATGGAAATACAAATTTAAGTAAATATTTCATCTCCTCGAGTGGGGATCGAACCCACAACCAGTCGGGTTTATAATCACACTTTGTGCCACTGCGCCACGACTGGCAGTTCGATCATATTAGTCATTGACAACTATAGTCATTGACAACTATAATGACTTCTAATATGACTTTTTTACTACATTATCGTAATTTCTATAAGAATTTTTGATTGTTTGAATTAAAAAATACGACCAATGTTGATATTTATAAAATATACATAAAGCTAATTTTTATTTTTGTAACATTACGTTCTTTTTACCTATGTAATATACGTCTCATCATAATTTTAAAACTCTGTTAAATGTGCTGATGTCAGTGAATAATTTAATTTTCATATAGATTTATTTGAAACGAACGAACAAACCTAACAATTTATGTATTTCCTAGATATTTCCTTCAAGATCAAATCGTTCTTTATCTGTGTGTTGAATTAAACAAATATAAATCAGCTTCATGCTGTATCCCGCACACAGCAGGGTAGGCAGAGGGAACCTTGTGTTAGGACACTCCGTTCCCCTTCCACTTTCTGCCGAATTCTGGAGGCATTGCATGTTGAGTGACAGAACTCAACGCCGCGCTTAGCCTCGACACCAGAGCGAAGAAATGCCTTGAGTTCATTCAAATGACGATAACTTTTTATTTAATGAACTGATTTTGATGAACCAGCTTTAGCAGCTAAGTTGAGTTAAAACAAAGCAATTGGTGAAACTTTTAAGTAAATCGGTTTAGTACTTTCAGAGAAAAATGTGAACAAAAATATATCGACAGACAGACAGACAAGAAATTCAAAAAGAAATGTTTGCTTTCTATTATTCTTTTTAGGTGTCCCTCTATCCATTTCAGTCAAAATTACTAAATGTACAGA
The DNA here is from genome assembly GCA_917862395.2 of Heliconius sara. Classification (NCBI taxonomy): domain Eukaryota; kingdom Metazoa; phylum Arthropoda; class Insecta; order Lepidoptera; family Nymphalidae; genus Heliconius; species Heliconius sara. Next base: position 12,701,216 of record OU860795.2, on the reverse strand, counting down.
CAAAATATTTTTACTGTCTAATTATATAGCAAAATATTCTATTGTAATCGATCGATTGGAAAATATTTATGTTAACCACTAGGATTTGAATCTATGTTCTCAGTTACGCTATAACGATTTGTATATTTAAGCAACTTGGTACAGCAGTGGAAGACGATTAAATTCGTAAAATATCTAAAATAATTATTAATAATAATTTCAAAAACTTTGCCCCAATTTCAACTAAACATTAGGACATAGTTATTTGACGATTATAACTTAAATATTTTCTTTTTTCATCCAACTCTAGCGACGCTAAGTGACGCTACACTTCAGTAATTAACGAAGTGCAGTCTACAGGTAGAGTACCTACATACGTACCTAACTACTAACTCGAAGTAGGAATGCAGGCCGTTTATGGAAAAATTAAAATCATCGTGCAATCGTGACCTACAAATTATGCTTTAAAATCTTACACTCAATAACGAGATACGAGTACTAGCAGCGAGTAGAGCCCTCTTGCACGTATATAGACATGTGTGCATTAGTGCTCGCGCTAACTCATATTAAAATATTTGACTCTACATGAAAATGTATGTATTTCGAGTTACGAGTTACGGTTTTTTTTAACATTATTATATAAAATAGACTATAATTTTCAATTGTAAATTATTCAGACTTTTGTACCCCTGGCGATCATAATATCGCCTTGGATCGCTAGTCTCAAGCATCCGCTCTGAGTTGCTCACCTACAACGCAATGGTATCCTGCATAGTGAATCGTGATTATTATTTATGTCTGGGACAGATTTAAGAAAACTGTAATGAACGACACCAGCACCACTCCACCAAACGCTTACAAATGACTTTTCTGGGTCAATTTCCGCTCGGTACAGGATTTGGCTAACTCGCCAGGATCCAGCGCTGCCGATTATCGTAGAGACTCTTCTTTTTATCACAGTTAATAATTCGATTTAAAAATCCTTCATTATTGTGCCTGTTTATTACTAACCTGCAGCCAACTTGGACGTTTGCGGTGGATCCGCTTCCACAACAGTCTTCAATTCTTCATTATCAACTTGAGTTTTCGGCCTTTCACGAGGTTTGTTTTGCAGGTGAAAATTTCCAGAACGAAAACGTTGAAACCAAAATGGCATTGTATTTTATTTTGCGACACGACCGCAATACACATCAATAACCCTTCGAACTATTTCCACAGCACTGATGCCACGGTGGAACTCGTACTCGTAAATAACGCGATATTTCAAGTTTTCCATCTTGCATCCATAGCTGTATAAATTTAAATTTTGAAACCAAAGAAGACAAATTTGTGATTAAAGTGGCCAGTACGATCAAACACCAATTTCATATGTAAGGACCTAATGTAATAGCTCTCTAGTCTGGAGCCCACCGGGAGTTCCGTACAAAAATTGGAGGTCTCGAGCTTCTTCTAAAATTCAAGCTTACTGTAGCCAGAGTCCTTTCATTTGATATTTCACTTGAACTAGATGCTTTAAATTTTACCCCCCATTAAGGCAATTATTTTTTAAGAATTTAATCATAAATGTACAGTTACAGGTTTATTCCCGATTTAGTACTACCTGTAGATGCCAGCTGCTAAATTTCCTAATTCTCGGTTTATCGGAAGTAGTCTATTAATTTTGATTCCCTTTATACTGTATTTTTTTAAGTAAATATAGAAGTATTTACTTTAAAATGTTTTTTTTTTGGAAAATCATAGGACCGTAGATCTAAGTATATGGTTTGTATTTCAACTCGATATCTCCAAGCGTTCCTGAGATAAAGGCTCTTGACAGACAAACAGACGGACGAACAACAAAGTAATCTTATAAGGGTTCCTATTTTCCTTAAAAAGGTACGGAACTCTAAAAAACTGCTAGTGTTATTTCTTTCATTATTTTATTTGTATAGTCACACTTGTTTTGAGAGTAAATAAATGTCATACTCTGTAGTAAAAGAATTTTAATTTATAGGCAAAAAAGGGCCTACACTTTTTCTGAGTTCAGCGAAACTAGTCTGATTATGCGTTTGAATCGTAAAATGTTATATACTATGTATGGGCGGTATAAAAGTCAAACTTGATTTAATTCGACGCATACATTAGCGCAATGAGGGCTTAGTTAGCCGTAATGACCAAAACGAGCGCGCCGGAGCCAGCCTTCGCGTGACTGAAATAATCGGAGATGGAAACTCGGTACAGAATCTGGATCATCCAAGGATGCGACAGACGTAGTCCGATAACGCAAGTTGACTTCGATCTGCATCTCCAGCATGTTGTTTTAAATAGATAAATCTACACAAATGTAAATATTTAAGTGTAAAATTGAACTGATAAGCTAATAGCACTATTATAATGAGCTACTAAGATGGTGTTATGACCTTCTTCTTCTGTCACAAAGTTATGACATTTTCGTGTAACTTACATGTAACTTATAATCAGTTTCATGTTTTATCCAGAGTATGTAGGTACTGTATGTAGGCAAATGAAAACTATTGTTAAAACACTGCGTTCCCTTTTTTAATTTAAACCCGAACCCACAACCAGTCGCGTTTACAGACTCATACTTGTGCCGCTGCGCCACAACTGTCTTCAAATGTAACTTAAGTAAGTTTAAGCTGTTCTAGGATCCAGAAATATATAGATGGTGATAATAAGTACACATGCAGCGATTCATTTTAATTTCTTCGCCTATATATAAAAAAGCTCTAGATAGTGATTTCAAGCGCGTTTATTTTTTATATGCCGTTCCACATTAACGACCAGCGTCTGCGAAACGCTGCGTACAGCACGTCACCTAGAGTTATGGGCTCCTTCCGTCAAAGTGAATGTTGGGTAGTTTTTATCTGCATATTTATTTACTAAAACCTTTTGCCCATTATGTAACTAGTTTCACGCTGTTTCCTGCACACAGCAGAGTAGGCAGAGGGGACGCAGTGTTAAGATACTCCGTTCTCCACTTTCCCTTGCCTTTGCCTTATTTGCCTTGTTGCCAGAGCAAAGAAATGAAAATATAAAAAAATAATAATTCTTTTTCTCCAGTGAGGATCGAACCCACAACCATCACGTTACGGTACGCGGCTCGTTTTGAGTTACTTTATATATGATTTTACTAAGTTTATATTTTTTCTAGTTAGCTTTTAGTGATTAGGTACAGCGTAAGAGGACCTACTATTTGCCTGTTATATAGGATTCAGTGTGACGATAAATTAATGAGCAAATGCACGGAATTACATTCATATATATATATATATATATATATATATATATATATATATATATATATATATATATATATATATATATATATATATATATATATATATATATATATAAAGAAGCCACTTACATAGTCCTGTGTTTCCCGCATATTTCATTATTCCCAGAAGAGAAAACTCTTACAATTGTACATAAAAATTAAACATGTGAATTCAATTTTAATTTAGAAAAATAAAAAAAATATTTACTTTACTTTATATTCATAATCTGATCAACCGGTGACGATTACATCCGTACAAGGTAACAGGTTCAGGTCCAGAATGAGTTCAAAGTTGCTCAAGTGTGCTAGAGACTCGCTTATTTGGTTAATGTCGAACGAACCTACATAAATAATGAAATATATACTTACGTGCAGACTCGCCCTAGTGCTCAGTGGATTTAAAGTAGTTGACACTGCTTTAAAAGACAAGGGTTCGAATTTGTTTTAAACGGAATTTTAAAGATCCCTCCGAGTGGGAATCGAATCCACACAAATTCAATTAACAAGAAAATTATTTATTTATTCGAAATAAACATTTTTTTTTTTATGGAACGTACCACACGTACTTTAGTCGCCTCTTACGACACCACCAGTACCAGGATGATCCTATTCTAGGCCGGGATCACACGGCACAAATTTCATAGTCTAGACTTTCCTTTAAACTAGAAAACGTTAAAATCTGTCTACATTCCAGTTCACAAAACATATAACAATTTTTATGTTCGGTTTCTTTACTCTTACAGGATGCAACGCTATATTTAGTTAAGGCAATAGAATTACAATTTAAATTCGTCATAACTAGTTCGTATATAGATAACTTATAAAACTCACATTTTTTATTTGAATTAAACATTAATTACATAACAAAAACTTCGACAAGCAGGAACCGTGCTTTTAAATAGAAGGCTCAATAATCAATATAAATTTGCTAAATTTGAACCAACATTTTAGCAAGTTGGTTCACGATGTTTAAGGAAAATCTTATTAGTACATAACGTAATTTTTACTAATTTTGACTCTCCTCACCCTCCATGTCACACGCAGTAACGTGTTACTGAACGGAGTCTCGTACCCTCCCCTCCTCTCTTAAAATTCCATAACATTACAATGATCAATTTTAATTTAAAAAAAACCAGTTTCACGCTGTATCCCGTACAAAGCAAGGTAGGCAGAGGGAACCTAGTATTAAGACACTCCGTTCACCACTTATCGCCGAATTTTGGAGACAATGCGTGTTGAGTGGCGGAACTCTACGCCGCGCTTATAAATTTAAATTAATATTTCATTTCCTCGAGTGGGGATTGAACCAACGACCAGTCGCATTTACAAGTCACAGTTTGTGCCCCTGCGCCAATTTTACTGATTCATAATTACGGTAGTATTGCCATTTTTATGTTAAAAAAGGCCTTGTAAACTAGGAACAAAAGGGAATTGTAAGATGTTAATTCAATTATTATAAAACCTTCTCTTCCACTGTAATACGTGGTAACGTTTTACACGATAAGCGCTACTTAGGTTCAACATTTTATTAAGTAGATGGTAGTAAGGACTAGAAGCTCCTCTTTGCTCCTCTTTCCATTATGTCGTTCGTGAAGGCTCATTATACAAAACAGTTTGACGAAAATTACATTATTTTGATAATTACGTACTTCCCATTACCACAACAATTATATTACGAGTTATTGAAATATCTAATGTATTTTCTGATTCTATATTTTTTTCATGTTTGACTAGCTTGTGCTCGCGGCTACGGCCCTGCGGCCTCATGGAAATTGCTAAAAGTGGTCTATAGCGAGTACAGTGGGTCACGTATAAACTATTAACATGATGTAACCTCAACTGTAACATGACATAACATATATCTTTCCTTGATAACTGGCTTATACAACACAAAAATATTTTTCATTGGAAACAAGTACATACTTCCTGAGATTAGCGCATTCAATCAAACAAACTCTTCAGCTTCAATATTAGTAAAGATGTATGGATTCCGAACGAGGAACAATATAAATATGTAGATGGAATGGAGGTGAGAGGTACATATAAACATATAAATATATATACATATATACATATAAACAAAAAAAAAATATGAAACGCTAATTTCTATTCATCTGATTAATTGCATTTAAATATATTCTGATTTCTTCAATACCTTCTTTAGTAGTTCCAGTTCCTTTTGCCACCCCTGTTATACGAGCAGCGAGATGTATCTCGCACACTGAAGCGTGAACCTGAACAATAAACGTTCATAATTTTAATATTTCAAAATCTTCATACATGCCCTTATATAAATTAAATACAGGATCCAAAGAAGACATACATACGCAACATTCCACAATTCGAAGAGGTGACATAACGAGAACTGGAAAAGGCAATTTTAAGCAGAACACACAGACCGACGAGGCTTTCTGCGTGAAAAACTAAACTTAAGGCGTAATTAATTGAGATTTTTGCACATTTAGTTGATTACATAGCGAGTGTATGATGCGTCTCTAAGCGAATGAGAATAGAGTTCTGTCTCGAGTGGTTCACATCGAAGAGTGGTTTCCGTGCATATGTGAGCCGGTGGTGACTGTGGCTGTGGTGATAGTGGTATATAAGACGGGCTCAGGGCGGCAGACCTACAGAACATAGCAAGTCGGTCGGTCGGCTGAACTCAAATCGGTTAAAAGTAATGTGATTTGGTGACGGGATACAGGAGCTTTCTTCGTAAAATGGCGGCGTTACACGTTTTTATGGTACGTTTGCTTTGTACAGATATATGTTATTGAATATTATTTAAATTATTTATTTTGTATATAAATAAAAATTATATCGAGAAAATTGACCGAACTTTTTTGGTGTGCTTTTAGAGGTAGTTAAGAATGAGCCATAGAGAGACAAATTGATTATTGTCAAATTATTAATAATTCTAGCGACTTGTATTAGACAGCCAGTGGTCGTATTATTTAACTTAGAACGTCTTTTAATAGCTTCTCTCTCTATCCCTCCTGGGATTTAAACCTGGGAACCTAGTGTTTAGTCAATTCGTTCTCCGCGTACCACTCAATTTTCCAGACATTCTGTACTCAGTGCCCATAAGAGAACAGTGCGCGTTGTGATGACATGTTTTTAATCTAAATTATAAAAAAAACGTCGAGTCTTTGAGCAAGTTGTATTTAATTTTTATGATTGGAGGCCGACGTTGCGCAGAGGTCCAAGAGTGTGATTGTAAAAGCGATGATTGTGGGATTTCATGCCCACTCGAAAAACAAGCAATTCTTCGAAAATTCGGCAGGATGTGGTGAACGCAGTGTCTACAGCACTATGTACCCAGATTCCCAGTGTCTACCCTCCTATGCTTGAGACACAAGCGAAGCTAAAAGACAATAAAAAATGCTAGTTTATATTTTAACCGCACGAAAAGTATTTATTATGTTACTAGTCTTTTAGTTCAGCAAATATTAACAGGACTGATCCTGTAGTTATTAAACATTTGGGTCACGGCGAGCGCGGCAGCCTTTGTATGTCTACACATTCGAATATAGCTCCTAATTGTCTTGAAGTACTATTTATAAAATCATAATTGATATCGATATCTTAGATAATGATTCGTAGTTGCTTGGACCAAGTTTTATAAATGTAAACGTTGATCACGTTGACTGAATATAACTTACCTAATTTGTGTTCTGCAGTTAAGTTGAAGCCATTATTATATCGACGACATTATCATTATTAAAAATAAGGTTACTAATAAAAAAAATTGGTTGAGTGCGAGTCGGACTCGCGCAGAGAGGCTTTAGTACCAATTTCAGAATTACAAATGATAAAAGTTGACTAAATTTGTATGAAGTTAACTACACATATAGGTTTGAGTTTATTTTTTTCGACGAAATACCTACGAAGTTTCTATTTCCGCAATTTTGCTTTATCTCTGCTATAAGACGTTGCTACGTACCAAATTTAAGATTCTGAGTTCACTAAAAGTCCCTTTAGGTTTTGTTTCAATTGCGAGTTACGATAATATGCGGAAATTTGCTGGTGCAAATTTTACGACTGTATTTTTTGATTGCGGTGGCTTAGAAGTTTTATTTTTTTATAGCTCTAACGGACAGTAGACCTGAGTATTTGATATAAAAATTTAGTTCGATACCTCCACACGTTCCTGAGAAAAAGACTCTTGACTGATGCAACGACGGACGGACAACTAAGTGACCTTATAAGGATTCTGTTTTTTCCGTCTTCGGTTAAGCAAATCCAATAATTAATTTTCTTTAATATATAAGACTTATGCAATACAACCATCATGTCGATATTCATAATCAAGTGCAATATATTTGTTCTAATGGGCCGGAACGTGACTCTTCCTGCAACGTATTACGTATAGTTTTCAGGTCTTGAAAAGTATTACACGTTCGTCTTGATTAGGTGTTTTGGAAATGTTCCATTGTAATTTTATTAAATTAAATGTATGCTTCTCATTCTAGATTCACGCTATATTCCGCATATCACAGTGTTACGATACTCCTGTCCACACACACCAACCGATTAACGAGTAATTTTGTATAAAGTTTCAGAATTCATTTGCACTAATATTCTACAGCTGAAGAGTATGTAACGATTGAAAAAAAAATTGTATTGGATAGTCCACTTGTGGAGGAAGACAATGGACTGTATTCGTTGTGTGACATATTACATTAACGATAATGGTTACTTCAGGCACCTGGGGTCCATTATGTGTCAACACATATTTCAATCACTTTGTCTGAGACCGAGAGCGGTCCACGTGTAAAAGCTGGTCCATAAACATAATATTAAATATAGTGAATCGGTGTCTGTGTATGGAAGATAGATCAGAAAAACTATGATTGGGAGCGCTTATTAGTGTAATAACATACAACATAAAGATTTTTATTTTTTTGTCCGCGTGTCACGCTAATCTCAGAAAAGGCTAGCCGTATCGGTTAAGTTCAGTTTTCACTATATCTGTCAAGTATTAATTGTTGTGTTGGGGTTGTGGAGCAAAATATAGGCTATTTTTATCCCGGAATTCTCACGAGATCAGAATTTAATTTGACAGATGTGAAATAACTAATATTGTTCTCAAATACGATAACTTTACGTAACGTAAAATAAAAAAATTCCAAAGGACTTGAATTACAGTTAAATACAGTGCATAACAGTATGGATCTTCAATAATACTAAAATAATTTATATTTTTTTCTTAAATACTCTTAAATAAATATTCATATAGTTAAAAGTAAGAAAGTAAGTAAGAACTCTTAACTATACGCTATGGGTTCGATTATCAATCCGGGAAATTTAATATTTTCATTGTTTCCCTTTGGTAACGTGAAAAAACGCGACATTAAATTCTGCCACTCAATCTGCAATACCTCAAGCATCCGGCAGATAATGGAGAACGGTAGTGTTAATGTGGAACGGAGTGTCTTAACTTTCGGTACTCTGGTTCCCTCTGCTTACCATGCTTACGGGATCTGTATCTCGTACCGTTAGTATGTACGGTAAAAAAGTACATATATGCATTGATTTTTACCTTGAGATGTTCTACTGTCCTGTTTTAATTTGTAAAGACGTTATGGGATCATTTTTGTTCAGCGTTTGAATATAAGCGTATATTTAAGCGTTGAATGGGATGAATTGAACTACCGCTCGGGATTGAATGAGTGCATAAGGTATTATTATATTCTCGCTTTGGTAAGAAAATAAATGTAGCGTTGAGGTTTTATATAGATTAACTTAAAAAACAACTAAAATATTATTGGGATGGCTATTGCGCATGATGTAGGAGTAACTAAACTATTTCGAAATATTTCAGTTGAATCAAGATCGGTCAAGAGAATATGTCGCCATTAAAATTAACATTTCAATTCTTTTATTTAGCCAAGGGCATGGGCTTATTCATGATGCGTTCGAAGAACTGTTTATTTTTGAGTTTACAATAGATTTGGTAATTTCATAATTTTACTATATGTTAGGCTTTAAGAAGTTAAATGAAAATACTTTTTGTCACGTTTCAGTAGAAATGTCGAGCTCTTCTAACTCAAATATGTGCCAAATTTACATAAGTTCAGTGGTCGGGACAAGCCCAAATAAATATACATTATTTAGCTACAACAACAAAAATATTTTAATCATTGTCTAATTAGTAGTATTTTAATTGATGAAAGTCGTTCACGTTCCTTAATTATGATTATTATTTTGATTGATCAAAATATAACATTACAAAATGTTTTAAATTAAATCCATAAAAATAGAAGCTTTTTATCTCGTATTCAGTCTAGATATTTAAATATCATTAATTTACGATGTTTTAAGACTTTAGTATGACTAATGTGGCTAAGTTGTGATGCTACGTCATTTGGTGCTTGCAGAACCGATTTTTGTTTTCGGAAGAGTTTTTAATTTCTTTCTTTATATTTTTCGATTTAAAAAATAATAATGAAATTACTAACTACTAAATATATATTAATCTGATTGACATTTCAACCTGATCTCATGGTGAGCCAATATAAATACACATGAGCCAACTAAGGTGCCATTTAAAGTTATCCTTTGCACAATCCACATAATATATAGTTGTACTCATAATTTGAGTCGACGTTAGAGTCGCTCTGACAGATCTAGCGCGTCTGGTGCATGTGCGTGTGCGCACCTCGTGTGACCAAACTACCGTGTTTGAGGGCTCGAAATCTAAAATATCTTGCAAAAGTCGCCGCCATCGAAATCATTTCGATAATTATTGTAATTATCTCCAGTTTAGTTTTTGTATATTTTATGTCTTGAGTCATTTTATTTTATAGTTACGGAATATGGAAGGTGTTTGTAGGAATTTATGTAATGAATGGCTTTTTGGTTCAATCTTTTTAATTTTAGTTAAGAAATGTTCTATGCTTTTCTATTTTCATTTCTTCGCTCTTTTGAGGCAAAGCGCGACGTTGAGTTCCACCACTCAATACGCAATGCCTCTAGAATTGCTGTGTGAGATACACAATTGCTGTGTTAAGATCAGATATAAATAAATAAATTAGCTATATTCAATTTCATAATAATAAATCATTCCTTACTTATATTTATAATTACTTCGATCCGCTTCCTAGAACTGAATCGGGAACCGGAAACGGGAAACCGGGTTTAAAGATAGGTTAGCGTATTATAATGTCTCCCTAACCATAGCAAGACGCATACAACCGTGGAAACACGAAAATCATAAATATTTTCATTATATTCTGATCTGTACTATATCCAGAATACCAAATTACAATATAGGACTTAATAGCTTTGAAATTGTACTTAACTCTCTAAACTTAAATTTGGTTAAAAATTATATATTGTATTAATCTTTATATGGACTAAAGTATTATCGGTGTAACCGGACCTCGCCTTGACCTCACATACCTACCTGCAGGTAGACATTGATCTACACCACTGCATAGCACTGCTACGCTCTAAGGGTTGTTACGCATTAGGTACCGTAGGTAGTAGGAAGGTAATTTATTTTACACAAACACAAAAAAAAAAAATTTATACGATAATATTCGTATTTATTAATTAATTAGATGGGAGTAACGTTTTACACTAGCTTTCGAGCTTTCGTGTCAGATTCCGTTGCGGCAACGGCAAAGCGTCTGACGGTGACCGAATGGTAGTTCTATTTCTACTAAGGATATTAATTATTTTTATTTACTCCCTTGACCAGTAAGGCAAAGCGCACATTGTCTTGAAAATTAACTTGTGTGTAGAGAACGGAGTGTTTTAACACTAGGTATACTTCTATAAAAGCGTGCTTTTCCTTACCTTTCCACGGTATGTTTTACATATAGAAGATTTCGTGATGATAAATAAAATTAAATTGATTGCTCACACAACACATCACGCCATTGAAAAGAGAGATAATAAAACGATCACGTTTAATAAATGTATTTTAAACTTATTTTCTTATTCAAGTAATGTAAATATACTTATACTGCAATATTTTTAGTCTGAACATCCCCTTATAAGATTGTATCTATTCTGCGTCACAAGCATACTAGACATTTTTATGATCGATAAAAAAAGTCTATTCGCCTCTAAATGTACAAATGTAAATTGGTGTTTGATTGAGTGCTGCGCGAGGTTGTTATGTTTGTTTTCTTTAACTTATTTTATTTATTTTTCAGATCCTGCTTGTGGCAAGTAGTTTATCAGCAAAGGAGGTTGAACAAAAATCTAAAGTCTCCGAGCTCCTCGAGAATGGAATAAAGGATCAGCCATCAGGCAAGCTGGCCAAGAGAGGCATCATCTCATCTGGTCTATCACATGGTATTGGCTTATCACATGGTATTGGCTTGTCACATGGTATTGGTGTGTCCCACGGCATCGGCCTCGGCTCAGGAATTGGATATGGTTCAGGAATCGGTATTGGTTCAGGAATCGGTATTGGTTCAGGAATCGGCATCGGTTCAGGAATCGGCGTCGGTTCAGGGATTGGTCTTTCATCAGGAATAGGTATCGGTGGTGGTGCAATTGGTATCGGGGGAGGAGCTATTGGTATCGGCGGTGGTGCCGTTGGTATTGCTGCCGCACCCGTCGCGGTTGCCGCTGCCCCCGTCGCAGTAGCAGCAGCACCTGCAGTTGCCGTCGCTCCTGCTCAAGTTCAAACTTCTGTATCAGTTCAACCAAATCCAGTCATTCTCCGCCAAGAAGTACCCAGGTTCATCACTAGAACTATCACCAGGGACGTCCAAGTTCCTGTTCAAGTCCCTGTACCTGTTCCAGTCGACCGCCAAATTCCAGTACCAGTAAGAGTACCAGTCCCAGTTCCCGTCGACAGACCCGTGCCAGTTATTCACAAAGTACCTGTAGAAGTTACCAGACAAGTACCTGTATACTACGAAAGGAAGGTGCCATACCCAGTGAAAGTTCCAGTATCAGTACCTGTGCCTTACCCAGTAACAGTTGAGAAGCAAGTCCCAGTTGACCGTCCAGTGTACGTTGATCGCCAAGTGCCTGTACCATACCCAGTGCGCGTAGACCGTCCCGTCAGCGTACCTGTGCCGGTGCACGTCGACAGGCCTGTGCCTGTTCCGCACCCAGTCGTAGTGGACAGACCTGTGGCTGTACCCCAACCGGTGGTCGTTGATAGACCTGTTGCAGTGGCTGCTGCAGCCGTGCCAGTAGCATCAGCAGGCATAAGCATTGGTAGCTCTCTCGGTGGCTCACTAGGTGGTTCCCTCGGTGGTTCCCTCGGTGGCTCCCTCGTTGGTTCCCTCGGTGGCTCCCTTGGTGGCATATCGTACGGAGGAGGATACGGTGGCGGATACTCATCCGGCATCATTTCATCTGGAATTGGTCACGGTTTGTCTACTGGGATATCAACTGGTTACGGACACGGATTGTCCTCTGGCATCTCAATTGGTCATGGATTATCCGGCGGCTACTCCAAGATCATCAGTAGCCACTAATCTTAATATTATAAGAGCAAAATGTGCAAGTTCATTTATAATGGATATTATTATTGAAATAAAATTATAAAACTTTTAGTCTTTATTTTATGTTTATTTTCATTTATACAAAGAATATTCACACAAACTTATATATTTCGAGTTTTTTTTAATTGAAAATCAAAATCTCACCTCAATCGCTATCGAATCTATTTATTATTAAATTACTATAAACTGTATATACAAAATACTATTTATAAATACTGATAAGATATATTAATTTATGCTGTTAATATTTGAAGACCAATTACAAAGTCGGTGTTTACTTGTCTTTCAATAGGAACCATATAATATATATTATGTATATATATGTATATGACTATTTTATATAATATATTTTATATAATATACTTTATTGTCTTTTCGTTGTTTATAATAAAATGAATGAGTTTATAAATCGTTTTGTTCCTTAGGACTAAGATTCCCTTATTAAAGCTCTTAAAAATCCCGAAATATTTGTACAGATATTTTGATCTAAGAAAAAACACTCAAAGATAAATTACAAAACACTAAATAATACCACATCATGTAATTAAAATATCACACACTTTTTGCTAGGATTCATGGGGGATCCTGGTGGACAGTGCCATATTTTGGCAAAATCTCTGTTGTTCTGAAGAGCTCCACGAGCTCTGAACTGTTGAGGCGAGTGTTCGTCTTCTAAATCCAATTTCAAATTGTCAATAGTCGATACTCCACACCAAAGCTGAAAAAAAGAGGTAAAAAATAAATGTCTTACAAATATTTAAAGTTGTCCTACATTTTTAAAGTAACAAGAGAAGTTGCTAGACGGTAAAAGTTTGCCAAAGAAATAATATGAATTAGATTATAAAATACATTATATTATTAGTTATTAGTTCTCAATAATATATAATAAATACACATACATTGCCAAAAGATAAAAAGAATAGTTGCTCTGATGACATGTGTTCAAAACCTGGTAGTTTAGGTTCGGGACCATGTTTCCGAAGGCGCTTCCTTAGGGCTTCCAACGCTTCGCGTACACCACCATTGTCAGCTATGTTCTCTCCTAAAGTTTTTTTACCATCAACCTGCGGTGCAGAAATAGATTGTTTAGAATTTTTGGATTTCTTATACAGAGTATCGTAATGTTTAATACTTTAAGTGAAAGTGTTATTGTAACTACTCTTTTTAATCCAGATATAATTATAAATTAGATATTTTTTTCAAAAATTTAAATGTCTTTATTTAACAGAATAAATAATAAAATAATCATTACAAAGTTATTCATTCTGTGTTCAAACTATTGACTAATCTTGATTTCTTAAATACGTAAGAGGTAAGAGGTAAGAGGTAAGAGTATCAGCAAGAGTCGCGATCATGCGATTAATATACCAGGCATTGCATAAATTTTAGTTAATATTTATAAATTTACGTAACGTATTCCTTACGTGTTCATCTAATTCTGGTACATAATAATTAGAGTACTGATCGACGAAGCATTTTGTCATATTGACGTATGACTCAATCGTTGCGTTTGTCCACCATGGTAACAAGTTGCCATTTTTGTCAAACAGGCGACCTGTAAAATGTAACGTAGGCGTTTGGTTCACGTACACATGATTCAATATATATTTTAAGTAGAACTTTATACAAGGATACATTTATATTACCGAAATTATCAAATCCATGAGTTATTTCATGTCCAAGCACAGATCCGAGGGAGCCGTAGTTTAAAGAGCTGCGTGCAAAATAATATAATTATATTCACAATAAAGAATAGCTATGGCTAATACGTATAGCTGAATCACAAAATCACCTATTTTTAGGGTTCCGTAATTCAAAAGATGAAAACAGAACCTTTATAGGATCACTTTGTTTTCTGTCTGTCCGTCTGTCAAGCCCACTTAACTTGAGATCGCGTAAAGGTAATAAGCTAAAAAATAATGTTAGCACAGAATAATCAAGCTTTTAAGTCAATGGAATCAATAAATAGGGGCATTCCGGCATCGTTTTTGTTGCATTTTGTATGATATTCGTTGCGTAATCGACTTACAGTTATGAAATTTGGCACGGAGCGAGAACTTACAATACAAATAAAGGAAAAAAAATGCAAATTGAAAACTTATAGATATTTTACAGGAAAAAATCATAAAAAACTTATAATTATAGTTTATATAATATAAAACGAGTGCATATGCCCGCAAACGTAAGTTTGTGAACTTTTATAAGTTGTAATTTTCCTTGACCAACAGTTCTGAATTTAGTACGAAAGCGCGAACAAGTTTATTTGAACAAAATACATACTCAAGTCCTAAGTCGAAGAAAGGGTGTTGTAGCATCACCAGGGGCACAGCTGCGTCCAGCGTTGCAAAACAAACGTAAGTATGAATGTTAGAAAGATTTTTTTTACGAACGACTAAATGAAATAAAATCTGTTACTACTTCTAATAGTACGTACTTATAGTATTTTCTTGAAATGTGTGATATGCATTAACTTCAGTGGGATCTGTTGCCCAAGAACCATTGTTACCCACCCTGAACTTACTCAGAGCATTTTTTATTTTAATTTGTATTATATTTATCATATTTTCTAAATGTGTTTTTGGGTCTAACACAATTCCTTCATAGTATTCCTCTAACTTCTTTGAATCAAGTAACCAGTCAGGGAATCCTACTAAAGTCTTCATTTTGATTATTTTTTCATAAGTTGCTAATTTTGTATCATCGTCCATCCACTTGACTTGGCCCACGAGATGTGCTAGTGCATTTTTTATATCGTTTATAATAATCTCGATCTTAAATTAATGTTAATAATAAAATTAAAATTTACCTCTAAGATTAAAGAAAAGTTTTAGTAAAATATTGATATACAAAATTATGCGCTTAAAAATATTCATTTACAGAACTTACTTAACACAAAGTGTGACTGTAAAATCGACTGGTTGTGGGTTCGATCCCCACTCGAGGAAGTGAAAAATTTATATTGATAATTTCATATTCGCTCTGGTGTCGAGGCAAAACACGGCGTTGAATTCCGCCACTCAGAACGCAATGCCTCCAAAATTTGCGGAAAGTGGGGAACGAAGTACTTATACTTACTTTTGGTTTGGTGTCGCTTAGAAATCGTGAGTCTGCAATGGCATACGATACAGCCATACCGAGCATATCATTTACTGCACTAGCACAAAGTTGGCTCCTCGGAGGCGAGTATAAGTCGTGTTTCCCCAAAGTTTCGTAAGATCTCTGGAGTAAAATTCGTAGTTCTGTTGATGTGTGAGCGGCCATCACTTCTACTACCTTCCAATGCAGTAATTGTAGAGAAACAACAAAAAATATGATAAATAAATAATTATATACTTAGTCTATGTTAGCTTTACCTTTATCCAAACATAGAGTTCAACAAGTATTGGAGAGGCTTTCGATAAGTAAGCAGCCAAAAGTGACATATAAACTAAATCAGGATCTGAAACTAGAATTTTATCTTTATCAAAATCTAATTTGACATTGCTAATATTAAATATGCCTTCCAAATATTTTTTCCAGATTGGAAGTGCGGTTCCATTGTTGTCCTTAACGATCATGTCTGTATGAGCTTGAATCTCAGATACAGTGTATTCAGGTATATCGAGGTACTCATCATCGTCACTTGAGGTGTCATTGTCAGCTTCTAACTAAAAACAAACAAAAGTATTTTTGGGCAGTTCATCTTTTAAATATCACATCAACATATTTATAAATAATTAAGCAATTTTATTTCAAAAAATATTTTCAAAATATGTTTTTTTTAACCGAAAAGTTTTTCTTCTTCTGTAAAAGGAGTAGGTTATCAATTGGTTATCAACTGACTTCAGTAAAAGGAGGCGGATCCATTCTAATGTATTTTCTTTTTCTTTATGTTTGTTACCTCAGAACTTTTGACTGGGTGAACCGAATTTGATTATTCTTTATTATATTTGAAAGCTGATACTTTATGTGTAGTTCCATATTAATTTGGTCAATTTCTGATAATGTTATCCATGATAAAAATAAAGTAAAAAATGGACAAATAAATCAATATCCTTCAAACCGATTTCGACTAAGTTGTTTTTTTTTTAAAAGAAACACAAGGGTAGTTATGAGTAGACATGAGAGTTATGAGAGTTTTGTAGGTTCTGATTATGGGATCCGGTAAACTCGGGGTTTTTGTTAAATATTATTTCATAAACTGTTAAACTATACCTGGTACATATCATCGTTGATCTTATAATATTCTTCCGCAGATAAGAAAATATTTTGATCCAATTCAATTTCAGTCAAATTTGAATTCTTCAATTCAACCTCGATAACAAATAACTTTATAAGTTCTGCATAAAAGAGTTTGTATATGTGAGCAATTTTTTCATCCGCATCTTTATCTTCATCTGCATGCTGAGAGTGTCTTTGTCTGTGTAATATATGAAAATTATAATTTTTGTATTGTTCTACTTTATTTCGATCAATATTTCTTTGATACGTGTGCGGCTTCTTTTCATTGCGCATACTGAAAGATAAAAAAGTACAATTAATAGTTTTATTTATTCTTCCTTACAAAAATATACATACATATTCCATATATCTTATACAAATAGTTATACCTTGGGAAAGGGTTGGTCGTTTCAGGTGCTCCCATCACTAATCGATATACTGAAGAGTTCTTGGGATCAGTAAATATATCGAAACCAATCAAGACGTCCATACCTAACTGTATCTTTATTTTTGTAACAGTCTCTAACCAATCGAAGGTAAAAGAAGAATAATCTATTTTTGTCGCATTGACAATGGTAGGGTAAGGAGGTAAACTCAATGATTCTAATACTTTTAGCACCGGCTTAATACCTCGTTTGTCCAATGTCTCTTAAAAGAAAATATATAGGATAAAATACGATAAAAACGATTTAGGGCAAGTTTCATGGGTTGATAAAGTCCCGGACAGCCTTGTCTGCCAGACAGGCTATAATTTTTGATTTCACTGGTGTCGAATAACTCATTTATTTCATTTTTACATACTTATTAGTATGAATTGTTGCCTACCATTATCGTTCATTAATGATATTTTTTTTTTAAATATAAGAAATAGTTATTTTGTATGTTCGTCCTTTGTCTGCAAGATAGAATTAATTATTAAATAACTATCTGAAACTTTACTCGGGACCGCTGAAACTGGCTATTAGTCTTTTATCTAAAGTATATTTTGGCTCTATTGAAACTTAGTATTTAGTATGAAGTAAATTCATTTCTTGTATCAACTACGAAAATTTAAAACTTAGTTTAAAGCATATTATCTAGCCAGAAACTAAATTACATTGTTTTAAGTATTTTAACCTCTAAAAGAAATATTCACCTGTGTCCATACAAGCAGAGTAAAGGTCCTTAGCTTGGTTCACTGGACGAGGCAGATTGGTGGTGTTTTTACTGAGAAAATCCCGTATAGTTGCATATACTTTTGTTTGCTTGTCTCGAAACCAATCGTACGACCGAAATGCATCAGGTCTAGGGTGTTCTTTCGCCCAATTACCGCAAGCGTACTAACAATGTGGATAATGAAAATCGCAATAACTTTACCATCCGCCTGTTTTAGCATTTTATAGTAATAAACACAATAAATTGTAAAAACGTTATAAATTGTTTATACAAATACTTTATAATTCAAAATATAGACTTGATATTGGAAGGAAGAATTGCACAGTACATATAAAAACTAGAAATACAGGTAATGGAAAATATTTAAATAATAAAATTGTGAATTTTAATATATTGGTTGTAACAATTTTTTCTTTGTTATGAGTTTCGAGCTTAAAATTTTTGAGTAAGTATTATGTACCTGATAAAAATCGTTGCAAGGATCAACTGTCGCGTCTATTGATAGAGCAAGATTAGCCGCTGACCTCAGACACTCCTTACTCTCACAGATTCTAAAAGGCTTCTTGTGTCTTAATTTTGCGTCTAAAAATATTTTACGATTTCAGGTAACATTTTTCTATACAATTTTTACTTTTCACAGGTGAAACAAGATGAAACCAGCACTGATCATATTATAGTAAAGTATAAATTAAATCAACCGTGTTATGTGTCATGCTAAGTATTTGTGAAGATTTTATCATATTCGTTAAAAAAAATACGAGCATCGTGTAGTGCGTGCAGGTGACGCTAGGAGTGTTTAAAATACAGATGACATTGGATTTTTTTTTCTTTTATCGTGAGCTGAGTGGAGATAAAGTGTTCTTCTACTAAGTTTATTAACAATAACAACTTACATAATACTGTCATAGTAATAGCTAAAATTAGTAATGTTATAAAGAATATTACGAAAAATATGTAAGAAATTTTATTTTTGTGTTTTCTTCTAAATCTGAAACATAGATTAAATAATTATTTACAGTAATTTCACTTTTAATGTCTTTATTTAGATGAAAAAATATCCTGAATCTAAGAACTTTGTATAATTCATTAAGTTTTAGTTTCATATACTCCACCTGGTTTACAGAGTGCGATGTTTTGTTCCGCCATCAAAAATAAAGAAATTGGAGAGCGTAGTGATGTCTCTCTACGTATATATTTATATAAAGTATAAAGTTTTGTTCGGTATTACCTAGCTGTCCTGGAGCCAACATCAATCAAATATCCAGATTGACGTAAATCATTGCCGTTTTTTAGAGGTGGTATTGCAGAGTTAGCACTTGCCGCTCCTTAAAACATATTTTTGATCTTGAAATGATCTTTAATAATTTTCGTTTTTATTTTTTATATATTCTACTTGTTAAACGCTTTTATTTAATATAATGTAATGAGTATCTTAATATAGTTGGAAATATTAGGCAACAGTGGGTAAAATATATTTCTTCAACCAAAAACAAACTACAATATTTTTTTTTTATTAAATATTAGTTCAAATCATTTTTTTTATAAAAAAATTAAATGCCTATTACCAAGGTAATGAACACCGAACATATTTTCTATATTTAGGCTTTAGAAACGAGGCTTTGATCCTAATCGCTACGTAATTGCTGTCGCGGTGACTGACCTCAGATAATATTGGATCGATTTTGGACCTATGGATACTTTGATACATGCTTAATTCACTTATACTTTTGGTGAGAATGGTGACCCTAGATTTTTTAAAAGTATCCTATCGTAGTCTGGCTGTCGTCTTTTTTATAGTCTAATTTGAAAGTACTTAGTACCAATGAAAGTGGGTTCCATTTCAGACAAAGTAATGTATTTCAATTTCTTTAATTTGTACGTTTTCGTTCGTTTTGTGTTTGTTCTGTTAGAATCAAGTTATCTATCTCAATAAATGCTTTGCTTTAAAGTAAAGTTTGTGGGTATTGAAAAATGTTGGACTTATATGAAAATTCTACACATGTCAGTATAATTAAATAGCTAAAGAACTTGTACTGTGTTTCTATAAATATATTTTAAGCCGATAATTGTGTAAATCGCAAAAAATATAACATATATTAATGAAGATTATTTATAACTCATAATATTTTGTTAAAATAAAACGCGAAAAACTCATTAATATTTGAAACTTACGAGTGATTGTAGGTCCCATTGTGTCACCATCGTCTTCTGACCATGCGTTCATTGTGGGGTCACTAGAGTCACTAAAGTCACTACGACTTAGTCCCTAGCCTCTCGTACATTACAACTGTCGTAATTGAGCGTAAAGCTTTCTATACGGTTTCGAGGTATTTGCCTTACTGAAAGCTTGCTGTGAAACGCTGAAACGTTTGTACCTGCTGTATTGTTACCATAATATAATGACTTTTGTGGACATTTGTTTTAAAAGTTTAAAAGTTTTGTTGTATGAACTTCAACTTGATTTAATTTTTCTTTTTATTGTCATTGTGACTTTTTTCTATTTATAAAATACCTATATATTGTATTGTAGTCATATGTAACTAAAGGTTTAAGGCAACAAATCTTGATGTTTTTAATTTTTAGTATTAAACAAATTATACCTAATATAATATATATTATATATATATTATTATTAACATATAATATATTATTAACATATTAAATTTTATTATTTTCGTTTAGTTTATCGTTTATTCTATTTCTAATCTATATTAATATAATAAAGAGGAAGAGCTTGTTTGTTGTAGGTTTGTTTAACCGCTGTGATCTCTGGATCAATTAGTGTGATTCACCTTCTTTTTATTTTTTATAAAAACTACATTTCTAAAGAGTACTATAGGCTATATAATATTACTTTAAGCGCATGCGCTGCAAAAATATAATAGGGCCGTTAATATGACAACGCAATTGGCAAAAAATGGTTGTACGTTCCATTCCATTTCGAGGAAATGTTTGTGGTAAAATTTTCGTTCTGCAGACATTATCAACTAAGTAAATACTCTATACAGAGTAAAGCAAACAATGAGTTCTACCACTGTAAACAAAAACAAAACAAATGTTTCTATCTAATGTTTCTGAAGCCTTTTATTGTATGACAAAAATATTCTATTTTATTAGACCTAAAAATATTTTGTTTGACATGGATATTAAAGGTTTTGCGTGAAAATTCCATCATCAAGAAAATTTTATGAAGGTAAGCTTTGGTTTTTATAGTATGTGATACGGTTACTTGTCGAGAAAATGTAAAATTAAAATAATTCAACGCTCTATTTACGGCCAGCCTAGTTCAACTAGCCCAGGGGGTGTCCTTGTTGTTCGTGATTGAATGTGATAATCTGTTGGTAAATACAGAATAATAGAAGTGTTATAAGTAGTTTGCGAGTGGGTGGTTACTAATAATTTATTTTTTATTTTACAAATAAAAGTAAAATAGTTATCTATTTTATACAAGCCTCATGGTAACTCTACTATTTTTTTTATTTTTTACCTATAAAACTCTATTAATTTACTAGTGGCCCACTCACGGCTTCGGCCGCCAACGTATAACACTTTTATATAACTATTTCACGTTTATTTTACAAATAAACGTAAAACAGTTATCTATTTCATATCAGCCTCATGGTGACTCTACTCTCAGAGTCAGCCAACGGACAGTGTGCCGCACGCGACTGTTAGTGATGTACAATGTTATCGATTCAACAATACTTACTATGATTTACGATCGAACCTCTCTGTTTACATTTGCGCGGGATTTCAGAAAGCGTACCCACACACTTATATTTACATATAATGATGTACCTTCCTGACTGGAGTATGGGGTTATGGGGTTATTTTTTCCTATAAAAATACACTCAAAGTAGAATAGTTCACAAAGTCAAACACATCACTAAGGTGATCGATATATTTCACTCGTATAGTATTTTATTGAATTATTAAATATAATCCACTAACATAGTTTACTTACTGGCACCGGAGAACTCGTCAATTACGATACCTGTACCTGTCATATAATCATAGTAATCACCATATTTGCGTTAACCTAAATTTGAAAATTTTGTACATGTAAATATGTAATAGTGTAACTTAGTGATTGAATGACTTTTATTTCCAGTTAAGTCAAATCAAGTCAAGTCAGTTTCACGCTGTATCCCGCATAGAGCAGGGTACGCAGAGGGAGCTTAGTGTTAAGAGGCTCTGTAAGTGGAGAACCACTTTCCGCCGTGTAATTGTAAGTGGTGGAATTGAGTTCTGCCACTTTACACACAATGCCATGGCGTGTTTTTGTCTTAGTGGGAGAGCGAAGAAATGAAAATATTAATTAATAATAATTCATTGCCCGATTAGGAACCGAATTCACAACCATCGCGTCACAGTCACACCCTTCTGCCCCTACGCCATGACGCCCTCATATACATAAGTTTCAGTTCTAAAATTACGTATTAACATATATTCGTATATATTCGTTGTTTCCTTATCATCATATAGTTTGTATGACAGTGTAGTCGACATTCCTCCAGACTGCAGTGTCCAAATAAAACAAGACATTACAAATACTGATATAAATATTTATTTGCACCACCCGACAAATCGGGCATGATCTCAACGCGCTAACGAACATTAATTAATTACGAATAAGTTAACTACCAGCCATGGCCCAGGCTGCTGATGCCGATACCATGACCCAGTCCGCCGATGCCGATACCATGACCCAGCCCGCCGATGCCGATACCATGGCCCAGGCTGCCGATGCCGATGCCATGGCTCAGGATGGGCTGGGCGACGGCTTGGACTACGGGGGCGGCGTGGACTACGGGCGCGGCATGGACCACGGGTTGGGCCACCACTTGATGGGCTACTGGATGAATAACCTGTTAACAATAATCAAGACTTAATATATTTTTATATGTAATTATTTAAGTTGTTAACATTTTATGCTTAAAGGTTTTTACCTTTCCAATAATTATATAACAGGTAACAGGATGTTACCTGTTATATAATTATTGGAAAATTTTAGATCAGCTTTTGTCATTTGATACGATTCTTAAGAAAAAGGCAAACGCATTTATACGTATGTATTAACTATAAGTTTTTTATACATTATGATTTACTTGTATGTATTTTTTTAGAAACTAACAATCATTCTACAGATACAAACAGCCAAGTCCTTTCTTTAAAAAAAAACAGCTTTACGTTGTACCCCGCACAGATCAGGGTAGTAAGAGGGAACCTAATGTTAAGTCACTCCCAAGTCACTCACAAGTTTGACTGAGTGGTGGAACTCAACACCACGCATTGCCTAGCCACCAGACGATGACGGCTAGACGTTAGCAAAGAAATGAAAATAAAAAAATATAGAATTATTCATTTCCTCAAGTACGGATCGAACTAATAATCTGTTGCGTTTTTACATTCACACTTTTTGCCCCTGCGCTATGACTGGTCTCTCGACTGGCCTTTCTGTCAACATGTTATAAAATAATAGGGCACTACTCCCATACGTCAGAATATTCGGAGGAGAGCTAAGCGTTAATACACTGCCTTCTACTAATTCCCGTACAGATGATGACCATCTTACCCTCTGGATGGACGAGTAGCTAGTGGCAGCCTTGGCGATAGCGACGGGCGCGGCGTGCACGACCGGCGCCGCCTGGATGATGGGCGCGGCCTGGATGATGGGCGCGTGCTCTAGCGCGAGGGAGCCGTGGCCAAGGCCTAGCTGTGATCGGGTGCAAGTTTGTGTTAAAATTGTTAAATAATAGGAAAATGTTCGAAAAAATATAATGAATATATGTCATACTTTAAATTAAAATCAGAAGCCTCCTTAAATTATTTTCCAACTCAATCTATTGCGTCAATCATTTTTTTATTTCCTATTCTATTAAAGTTATTTTTTATAAAAATATTGCTATCAGTTGGTTAAAAATAAGTAGTGGTTTCTTTTTATTTTTTTCAAGTTTTATTAGTTTGAATATGTCCACAAGTATTTCTATAAATAAAGCAAATATGCATGTAGTATAATATATATATATATATAGATATATATATATTTTATTTATTTATTTATTTATATACTTACACCACCATCCCATCCACCAAGAAGTCCGGGCGCGGGCTTGGCCGCAGCCACCGAGAGGAGAGCGAAGAGAACCTGACAAAATTTGTTTAAAAATTGTGTAAAAATATATACTTAATATTAAATGAAACTAATTTAACCGGATTAATCGCGTATATTTAAGATTTTACATTTTGGAAACCCGACGTTTCGAACACTTTGCAGTAGTCCGTGGTCACGGGTAGACTACCCGTATATATATTTAAATATACGCGATTAATCCGGTTAAATTAGTTTCATTTAATATGTGTAATAATCGTGAAAATCAAAGAACTTATTATATATACTTAATATTTATATTCCATTATATCCATAGTCGCGAGCCCGGAACCTAGAGTGTACCAAAATTAACGGAAAAGATTTAAATGCCATTCTTTACAGTACATTATTATCAACACTTTTTTTGACAGCTGAGAGTTTTAAATGTACGACACAACAACGTGTTTCCATTACTGAATAATATTTTTAAACGATAGGAAAAGTAGAGACCGCCGACGAACGAAAGTGGATTGTAAAAAATATAGAAGTAATCGGTTCAAATATCAATTTTGAAGTATTGGTTCAAATAAATTTATTGATAGGTTGAATAATCTCTTATTTTGAAATATCGCGCGCAGGGTGGCGGAATATTGACGGTTTTATTAGTAACTAGCGGACCCGGACGCGGCTTCGCCCGCTTAAACTATACGAATATTTATTAAATATATTTATGAAATGATTTTCAGTCTTCAATAGGATTGGTAAGAAAATATAAGTCCAAATAATCAAAATAAGCCGAAAAAGAATATTAAGTAGAGAAAATTCCTATTATTAGAAAAAATACGTAACTAATTAAAATGTAAAGGTAACCAAAGAAAAATATTAATAAAAAAAAACTAAACAAAACCAACTATATTATTAATATTATCAACGTAAAATAAATATTTAAAAGTATTTAAATTAAAAGTAACACGTATTCTATAATAATTTATAATCTATGCTAATATAATACAAAAAAAATAGATGCGAAGATATATGCTGTGGCAGTTTATTTTTTTTAAGGATTACAATATGTTCGTTACAATACATGATTTTTTGTAATTTTACTTAAAAAGACTATTATTATTTATCCCGGAATTTCCACGGGATACTGAATAGTCCGGGATAAACGTTTTTCCACGTTTCCCGTGCACGCATACATAGATACTAAATGAAATAATATAGATACTAAACTCTTCCACATTAAATACGAAATTGTTGCGAGCAATAACAAAAAAAAACCCTATTAAAATTACGATTCATAAAGTGTCTATAACAAGTCTCACCCTAAGTATTTAGTAGAATGATGTATAGTAAAATATAATTTTAATCTCGGTAAAATGCAAAAGGTGACTATTATATTTATTTTGATAAGGATGAATACCAAATTATAAAAAACACATTAACAATAATCCGATAAATTTAAATTAAATATATTAAAATGGTTCCTGTAGCTCAATTTTCAGGGATAAACAAATATTATTGCAGACTTTTTCAATAGAGTTGCTTAGCGACGGTTGTCATTAATATGGCAGAATAATTGCTTGTCAAATTGAAATATAATTTAATATATCGAGAAAATTACAATTATGAGAAAAATACAGTAACCTATGTTCATCTCAAGACCCTCAAGAATCTCTATATGTGTATTTTGTCACAATTGAATTAGCGGTTTTGCCCTGATTGCGTAAAAGACAGACAGACAGACAGACAGACAATTTATAATATAGGTATGGATAAATAGTTCTTAGTCTAATTGGATAATATATATATCTTATATTACCTTTTTTTAAGTAAATGTAGAAATTCTATTTTTTAATTATTCATTTCAACTCGATATCTCCAAGCGTTCCTGAGATAAAAGCTTTTGACAGACAGAGCTTGTTTTAAAAATTCTTCTACGGTCCGTAAAATATTTTTAACATTAAATAAAAAAACTGAAGAGAAAGATCGAGCGCGATGGTATTGGGTCGATTACCACTGTATAACTTACAATCATTTCACTGATCTGACAGACAAATCGCGGCGTTAAGTTTCGGAATAGGGGACAGAGTATCCTAGCAATAATTTTTGTTTCCCTACCTCGCCATGTGGGGAAAAGCGTGAAGCGGTTTTTAAACAAAACACAAAGCAAAACAGTACACTTTTTAAATGTTGTATACAATGTGACATTTCAAAAGTATAGTAAACCAATTCATAAACAAAAGGCATATATACAAGCATTACTTACAAGGGAGCGCATGTCGACCGTTGCTACCGAAGTAAAAATGTAGTATGACCAATTAATGCGTATGCGCACCTTTTATACACTGGATATTTCAAATCGATCTAGATCACAGGGCTGGGTTCGACATTAGACATCCTAGGTCGCATTTCAGTACTTGTCCAATATGTATGAGGGCGGTTGCTATGTGAAATGGTTTGATTAATATAACTTTATTGCGTTCATACTTGTTAATATAAAATAGTATAAAACGCGCACATTGCAAGTCTACCTTTTAAAAACTTAACTTATTTTTATCATTCTTTTTATATATTTTCACAAAATCTCTCCATTATAAATTATATTTTCTAAATATGTTTAGTGCTAACTTGCTGTTTAGTGCAAGTCAAAGCCAAATTTTCGGTAATTAATTTAATAAAATCTACAATATTTTAAAAATAAAAAAATGAATTAAAAAAAATTGTTTACAATATTACCACTACTTTATATAGTCATATTTTCCATCGATTAACTTCAACATACTTTATTTGTAAGGCTAATTTGAACTCCAATTGACGTATCCTTTACATGAGAGTAGTATGTTTTAAATCATCCACTCTAATATTGATAGTCTTTAAGACAGATAAATTATATGTTTTTGCATTGCTTGTTCAGTGGCGAAACCTCTTTTTCCTCGTTACCAGAGAGAACAAATGAAAATATATTTCTTTCCCACGGATGTGAACTGAACCCACAACACGCATTTACAATCGCATGTTTGTGCCTCTGTACCACGACTAGACTATAATTAATATCTAATACTATCTCTAAAATGTATGTGAGCAGAATGCTCAGAAGAAGAAGAGCAGAAAGAACAATAATTAGAGTAGAGGGAACCTAGTGTTATGATATAAAGCTTCCTATGCTCCGCCCAACAGAAAAATTAAAATAATTTAAATATAAGAATGGGGATTAAACCCACCATCGCATTTACGGACACGCTGACTTGACTGTGCGCCACGACAGCCTCAAAAGAAAAGATTTAATTTATTTGGGAAATAGAGCTCTTAATTTCAAATGCCAATATATAAAGAGACTGGTGACAATATATAGACAGCGTACATTTAATTTACTTTTTTTAAATACGAGTATGTACTTCTTACCCGGAGATTGAAATATTTAATATTTTATTCCCACGATCTAGCAACTAGGCATAGCGCGTCGAGAATTTAGTGTTAAGTCCCCACTTTAAGCGGAAATGTCTTATTGGGAACGGTCTTAACTCCAGGTCTCCCTCTGCCTACTCTGCCTACTACTACGTGCGGAATATAGCGCGAAGAGATATTTTCTGGAAGGACTTAGACTTCAGCTTTGAAGAGAGAATTAAAAACATTTATTAAATTGGAACTGTATATGCAGGCACAGTTCAAATATGCTATATAGAATGGCGTCATGTCATGCCTCGCACGTAGCAATATGACGAGGGATGAGGAAACCTAGTGTTAAGGCACTCTGTTCCCCACGTACAGCCCAATATCGAGACATTACGTGTTGAATGGAAACGCTGCACTTTTTCTAATGCTCAGAGCGAAACCAAAGTAGTTTATTTCCCCGAGTGGTAACCAAACCCACAACCGTCGCATTTACAGTCACACACTGTACCATTGCGCCACAACTATCTCAGTTAACATTCAAGCAATATTCTCACTTTTATATTTTTAATTAATTGCAAAAATAATGTACATAAATAATGTGTTTCGTGTCAGCAAAGACTATTTACAGAAAAAAAAATCTGTACTCGCGAAAAATGTATTGCGAAATTAGACGTACAAGGGAGCTTGAGTAATGCAATAAGCGCACACTCGGTACTTGGTAGCTCTATGAATAATGGATGTTGCATTTCTTTTGAAAATTAGGTGCATATTGTAGAAATGTCAACAATTTCTTGTTAGTGTATGAAAACTGCTTTTGCGTGGGTTTTTACTGTTTCGAATTTGTTATACGAATATCACTGAGCATTCTAACTAGTACGTTTCATTTTTTGTCAGAGATCGTCGCGGAAAAGCCTGACTGTTGACTGACACAATGCGTTCTTTCTCTGAAAAGAATCTCTAAAATTAGGCATAAACTGGGGAACGAAGTGTTTTGACACTAAGTTCTCTCTATCCATTATGCTATATGCGGGATACAGCGTGAATCTATTAATTTTGCTAATAAGCGGGCTTTTTTTTCTAGTTAACCTTCAAGTTCCATCTATGAAGACTTCTCTTTGCTTTGTGGTTTGAAAATTTAATTGTTATTATTTAAGCTTGAAAGTTCGATTTAATTGATATCGATTAAAAAAACTCGAAGGAATCAATTATTTTCACTTTCTCGCTCTACGAACAATACAAAGCACGGTGTTAAGTTCTGCCACTCAACCGCTGTCTCGAAAATAGGGGCAAAAAAGAATAATAGCGTATCTTAAAGTTACCTGCTGCAGGTACCATCTCCTCGCTATAGTCGAGGTACAGTGTGAAAAAAAATACTATACTTTTCCAAACAAATGTTTAATTTAACTTAAATAATATTTAGTCGTTTTGTTGATTCGATACAAATTAACAACACCATCTTAACTAACTTAGCAACTTCCCTTAAATAAACAAAATTATTTATAATGTTATTACTATTAACATTTTATAGTTAATGAAGACATAATATTTTGTTGATTTTCTAATTAAATTCCGATAAATTAATTAGAGTAGAATGGAGTTATGGCGATGTTGTCTGCGTCTAATAGTTTTACTAAAATGGACTTAATATGTAATCTTTTTATATATGCCTTCGAATAGGAATAGGGTAATGTTACCAAGGTCATGGATTCGAATCGGGTTCTCAGACTAGTGTTATTAAAATATTTATATATATTTGTTAGTGTACTGTATATTTGTACCGGTAGTTCCCTATTATTATTCCTACAATACGTGTCGAGCGGCGAAACTCAACGCGCTGTAAAACAGTTTTAAGCTAAATTAACCACTACCAATCTATATGTAGTATGGCACTTTATCGAATTTCTAATACAAAATATTATTTTATTTTCTCAAGTGGAGTCACAGGCTAAAGGCTAGCTTTAACAAGCATTACTCACGAACACACACACGCGGCGAAGTATTCGCGGACCTCGTGACATGCTTAGAGTATTTTTCTATTAAAATTATGGCTCGGCACAGTATTTTATAATTTCCTCTCAATTCGAATGACTCTAAGAATTTAATATGAATGAAGTATCGAATTGCCGCACCTTTTTTAAGGTTTATAAAAGATAGAGACTTGGGCGGATAAGATCACAATTTATTGATACTAGTTGAGTATAATTTTTGCTTAAAACATTTGTCCTCGCTGCCCCTACGACATCTGTAGGTACAAGTTCGAGTCCTGTGGAGAACGCTCTTGAATCCACAACCAATGCATCGTGCTTACGGTATAAAGCTATCTCGCGACTCGAAGGGTTCTTTTAATAATTAAATACTTTTAAGTTTAATAATTAATTATAAGGTATATATAAAATTAAGTTTCAATACGTGCAATACGAGAAATGTACATTTTCATACAAACATTGGGCAACTCCCGGTCGTTAGTTCAGATTTATACGGCCATTTCGTGCCTCGACTTACTCGTATATGAGTCGGTAATCGATTTCGCAAAATTTTGCAAAATGCTTCCGCCCTATATAATTGTATTGGTTTAGTTCATTTACTGTCACTTGGCAGGTTGGCTAATCATTTTTTAAATTTAGTTTATATGTACCCAAAGGGTACAGTGGTGACTTTGTTAGTGGTTGTCGCTTCAATTCTTCTTTTAGATTGATTTTTTATTGTTGTAAAGTTTTTTATAAATAATATTCTTAAATTTACATTACAAATATTCATATAATATTCATTTAGGATGGTTAAAAAAACAATAAATACAACAAAGCCAAATATCTATTTATTTGTCACCACCAAATTGTTAGGGTTTGCTCGATCCTCATTGGGCGATTTGATTATAATATTTTTTTATAAGTTCTCAGATTGACATACGACGATGTATGTACGTGATATTTGTATATGAGGATCTATGTAGGTCTCTAATTGCTTGAACTAAACAAAATTATAATTAAGAACAACTATTATACTGAGTAAAATAATAAAGATTTAGGCCAGTGGTGGCGCTGAGGGGTTGTGTGACTGTTTGTTGTTGAGTTGTGTGAGGGTTTGTAAGCGCGACTGCTTGTGGTTTCGGTCTTCGTTCGAAGAATTTTTTTTATGTTTTAATTTCTTCGCTCTGGTGTCGAGGCAAAGCGAGCGAGGCATTGCGTTGAGTTCCGCCATTCAACACGAAAATGGGGAACGGATCCCTCTGACTACCCTACTGTGTGCGGGATACAGCGTGAAATAAAATATGATAAATAAAGAAAAATCATCTTAAAAGCTAATACTGACGCTGCAATGATTCTACGCCCTCCCTTCCGGAGTATTTCTTAATGCGGCATACAGTTCCACCATTCAACATCACTTCTCTCTAAAAGTGTCTTAAGAAAGAAGTGTCGTAACACTAACTTGTTTCAAAATTGTCCAAAGGTCAGCACGGTTGCTTGTCTAACCAGACCAGGGAGCACATTTATATTGTAGCTTTTAATTTATATTCATTGAATAGGGTTAGAATCCGTAGTATGTATTTCCCTAGCGGGGTAGTCAAAGAGAACGCAGCGCCGAACGCTACGGTATGATATGGAGTACGGAGCTACAAATGATATAAATGTTTTACAAAATGATCACACTCATCTTAATAAAAAAATCGAAATTTATTTTTGCCGTGTGATCCCGGCCTAGAATAGGATCATCCTGGTACTGGTGGTGTCGTAAGAGGCGACTAAAGTACGTGTGGTAGAGTCACGTCGCCAGCAATGGCAACACGAATGGGCAGACTCGACCGGATCATTACCACCCCCGGCATTTAAAACCGGCGTGAAGTAGTGGCTTTATGCCACTGCGTTTCGCATTAGGTAATGCTGGGCCCCGGCGCCCAACCTGTAGCTCCTCTGGGGTTGCACGGGGCCGTGGGCGGCGGTGATCACTTACCATCAGGTGACCCGCACGCTCGTTTGCCGTGTCTTTCCCATAACAAAAAAAAAAGTATTCATTTTCTTATACTAAAAGAAAGTTAACATTGTTTTAAACGTAACAATATTGATAATACGTAAGGCCTTAAGAGGTTATCGCTTAGCTGTCAGATCAAAAGCCGTGATTCCTCACTCTGGAACCACCCTGGACCTCTCCTTCTCTATCCACTAATGACTTGGACTCTGGTCCCATCGTCGGAACGTTTTAATGCATTTTTTTCCCTAAATTTAATATTAAAAATCTTTTATCGTTCTTCTATATTTCCTTCGTGAAGTTAATTTCACATAAAGTAAGTTTATGTGAAATTAAGATCTCATTAGAGTTTATCTGATCTTTAACTCGCCAATACATGCTCGATGTCTATGTTTGCGACCGTTTTGAATTTCTAATGACCAACTGGCATCTAAGTACGATCAATCGGATATTGACGGCAAAAAAGGACCCAGTTAGCACTATCTGGTTGATTTTTCTTTCATTTATATAACCCTTATAAGTATGTGAGGTAAAGAATATGAATACACAAACAGTCTCGTGGCCATGTCAAAGCCATGTATAGCAATGATATTAAGTTTTTGATTATTATAATTTTATATTTTTTTACTAGTGCTTATCGCGGCTTCGACCCCGCGAACGTAAGAAATAGCTGAAATGAGTTGTACATTCCAATTTCCGGAGTAGTTGCGATCACGAGTACAGTGTCTTATATCTTAACTTTTTGTGATGTCCGTATCCTACAGATATATTGTGCGTGGCGCAGGGGCACAAATGTAGGACTGTCAACGCGACATGTTGTAAGTATGATTCACACTCGAGGAAATTAAATATTTAATATTATCGTCCTCTCGCTTGGGTAACGAGGCAATGCGCGACGTTGAGCTCCGCCTTTCATCGTTCTTGCATATTGTAAGATTACTCTAAATAAAAAAGACCCAAATATAATCGATTTCTTGATTTTATAAAGAACTATGTATGTACTTTAATTTTTGCATGTAAATCAACTAGAAACTACATTTCCATTAAAACCAGGACTGCATTAAGTGATATTTAATAATCATAGAATCACAATAAAACGCTGTGAAATAATCATTTAATAATTACGATAGCGCTGTTTACAAAAAGCTCTGTAAAGTCCACAAATTGCGGGTCAAAGCGTACAGCGATCGAGGTCGGTCGATATATATAAAAAATGCAGATGTATCGACCGGACAGACATGCGACGTGTTTAGGTTACAACTTTATAACGCGATAACGCGTTATAGACAGCAACTAATATATATATATATATATATATATATATATATATATATATATATAGGTAGAGAGATGTTGCCTAAGTTGCATCCCATTTTTTCAGATATTTCGTGTTAGATGACGCAACTCAACGCCGTCTTTCATGGAAATAAAAATATTTATTTTGAAAATAAACCCACAACCGTCTGGTTGTCTGGTTGTTACAGTCAGACGGTAAATTGATGCGCCTCATCAGCCATACATGTATATTTTATTTATCTTCACATTGTATCCCGCACATAAAAGGGTAGACATAGAGATGCTGGGAACCTAGTGTTAAGACACTGCGTTCCCATAAAAGCACTTCCGTTCCCGACTTTCCACTGAATTCTCAAGGCATTACGTGGTGAGACTTAATGCCAACTCGCGCGCTCGCTCATTGTTCCGCGCTAACATTTAACTTTGACATGAAAGCTTTAATCTTCCATACAGCGTAATGATAATTTTATAGAATTTATAAAATACTTGTCATTAAAATTGACAGTCTAGTGCCGCCGCTCAACACGCAATGCCTAAAATTACAGAATTCGGCAGAACGGAGTGTCTTAACACTTTGTTCCCTCTGCCTACACTACGGCGTGCGGGATACAGCTGATTGCTGTTTTAGATTTTTTATTTTTTCTACAAGCGACATCTATGTAATGCATACAGAACTAACAAACTAACTAAGTCAGCCAAAATGCCAATCTTAGTAATCTAGATCTTGACTTAATGCCTTAAAATTCCGTAAGATTTCATTAGAGCTGTGGCGCTTAGAGTATTTAATCACATATAATATAATGTTACTTTCCGTATTATTTTCTTGGTACTCATATCAGTGAAATGAAATGTCATTGAAATGGTATATTGTTAAGCGTTTTTAAGATAACGTACATTTATTTTTTTATGTGTAGGGAGGGTCAGTATATGTTCGTCAGCTGTCTTTTTAAAAACACCGGTGTTCTTACAGTTGCATTGCAATATATGTATATATTACAATAATTTGTTTGTCCGTCAACATATTCAATGTTATACTAAATCCAGTAACAGATATATGATAGGTACGAGAGACATATCTCTAATACTATTCCCCAATGTGTTTTAAATTTACCAAAGCAGATCTTTAAAGTAATAGAAAACCAATGTTAATTAGAAAAGCTTAAAGACTGTCCAAGAATATTTAAAGGATATAAATATTTTTAATTAAGATCATTTGAATGACATGCAGGATGGCAATTATTATATTACTTGTGGGCGCGCGCGGCTTCGCCTGCTTATTTGCACCCTTAGGGGTGAATTCTAAAAAAACCACGAAACAGGTGTTCAATAAAATATTTTTAATAGTCTGAATTTAATTTTTTCTAGAAATCAGTGGCGATTTAAAGATTTTTCACTATAAACTTTCAACCCCTTATTTCGAACTCTAATAAACCATGGAACACGTGTTCAATGAAATATTTTAAAAAGTTTAAATTTTGAATTTTATAAAAATCGGTGCTGATTTAAAAAAAAATCGGTGCTGATTTAAAAAAAAATAGGGTTAAAATTTTTCAAAACCCCTTCTTAATGGATGTCCAGATTATAAAAATAAACATCTGTCCAAATTTCACGTTTCCACCATCAGAGGTTACCTCAGTCTCAGATTGTATTAAACAATAAAATTGTAACTTCCATGTTATAGAAAGAGCAGAGTTTTTTCCCGGCTCTTCTCAACAATACTTGGTTCCGAGCTGAATTATAGATTAATTTAATTCTACGATTCAAAAGTGCTCGTAATAATATAATTTTTATAGAGAATATTATGAATTCTAACTTTAATATAAGTTATTTTGAGTCGACATCTTCACAGGCAGCCGCAGTTGCAATTTCTCAGAGACGGAGTACCTGTTCCCTATCATCCCAGTGTGCCTGTAAAGACCAATAGGGAGCTAGCCCACTATGCCTTATGAACGCAAATGTAGGAATGATTTGATGCTGTTAGCATTAACCTCATGATCGAAAAAAAATGTATTTGATAGAGATTTCGTGCCGTGTGATCCCGGCCTAGAATAGGATCATCCTGGTACTGGTGGTGTCGTAAGAGGCGACTAAAGTACGTGTGGTAGAGTCACGTCGCCAGCAATGGCAACACGCATGGGCAGACTCGACCGGATCATTACCACCCCCGGCATTTAAAACCGGCGTGAAGTAGTGGCTTTATGCCACTGCGTTTCGCATCAGGTTATGCCGGGCCCCGGCGCCCAACCCATCTTAAAGGCCGGCAACGCACCTGTAGCTCCTCTGGGGTTGCACGGGGCCGTGGGCGGCGGTAATCACTTACCATCGGGTGACCCGCACGCTCGTTTGCCGTGTCTCTTCCATAAAAAAAAAAAAGACCATAGATATCTCGGGCACTTACAATATGTCATGTGTCATACTCATAGACAACTCACGCTTTGACTTTATGAAAGCTAGTGTAATGAATAATGTTTATGTAAATTTATTCAATAAACTAAATTCCAAGAGGTATATTCAACATTATCATCAACATCCCGCTATATTCAACATTTTATACATTTTCTAAAAAAGTTTTTCTCTATATTATATGTTTTAAACCTTTACTTTCGTGTATGTAGATACAATAAATCCTCTTTACGTTAAATTTGATGTACTGAACTTTTAAAACAATGTCTTTGATATATTTCATACGAAGGGTAAAGGACCCCTTATTTAGTTAACTTTTTTTCCTTATAAGTTACAGAATCCTAAATATATTATACTCGTAAATATTATGTCACTATTTCAATAATATGTGGTCAAATAAGTATATATTAATTTGTATTGTTATGCAAATCCTGGTTCCGTATTTGCTGGTCGTCCCCCGGCGTGGTCGCCCGCAAGTGGTCACGTTCATTGCGCAAATGACACTTGTCATTACGTTTATGATATGTCAGTAGGTTACTTCGAGCGGAACGTGACGGTTATATCGTTTTAGTATTATTTGTTTATTTATCCTAATATATGTGGAAGAGTAGAGAGATTAAAGAGATCAGTTTTTGCTTATTGTAAAAAAATGGTATTTTTTTTTGGTTTCATACTGAACAAATACCATTTCGGGGATTTATTTATTCTTTATTTTAGGGGCCAGTCTTGGAGCAGGGGCACAAAGTGTGACTGTAAAACCGGCTGGTTGTGGATTCGATCCCAACTCAAAGAGATGAAATATTTATTAAAAATTATATTTCCATTTCCAATAAATATTTTATCAACTTCACGCTGTATCCCGCACACAGCAGGCAGTAGGCAGTAGGCAGAGGGAACCTAGTGTTAAGACACCGTGTTCCTTACTTTCCGCCGAATTATAGAGGCATGTGTTGAGTGGCGGAACTCAACCCCGCCCTTTGCCTCGTGAAGAAGCCACCAAAGTGAAGAAATGGAAATATAATTTTTAAGTAAATATTTCATTTCCTCGAGTGGGGATCGAACCCACAAACAATCAGTTTGCAGTCACACTTTGCACCCCTGAGCCACGACTGGCAAATATGTAATTGTTTAAATAATAAATATTTTATTTATTAAAAAAAATAAATCACAATTCAAGTTCAAGTTCTTGTTTTATATACTACATAAAATGTTTGTAGAGTGGCAAAGTCATAAAGGCAAAACAAATAAAAACCTGTTATTTTCTAAGTATATTTTATTGCAAAAGGTCCATTAACAGTAGTGATTAGTCGACTGCGGGCGAAATAAACTCATTTGATCAGAACTACACTGCGGAGCTATATACAAAATTAAACAAACCAGGTACATACAAAAGAAGACTTGCCTCCATGCGTATACATGAGAGATCAAGAAAAACCTACAATAACTAATATCATATATATGCATATACATATTTCAATGCACCCCGAACCCAACGAAGCAATGCATTATAAAAAACAACAAATCAGCCTTTTTCTTGAAAAAATCTTTTACAAAATTTTTAGTTAGCACTACCGTATTTTTAATTACCGTATGTTTCTTAATAAGTATAAAAATATAAAATTTGTTACAATTAGTAGCTTCTATTTGGCAATGGCGCTAACTATTTCCATCTTACTTTCAAAACATACATTAAAATTAAACTATGCTAAATCACATAATACCAACCGTGACTAAATAAAGCGTTACTTCTTCGACATTCGGTTTCCTGAAAATCTTCTTTTCAGACTTCTTTGGGGAAATGTCTAAGGACCTTCCTCTATCATAGTCTTGCAACTCAAACGATGGTACATTTTCACCATACTTCATTTGCAAGGATATTTGCTTTTTAAAGATGTTTTTTTAAAAACCGAATGTCTTCTGAACATAATTTTACCAGATCTTGGAGTGAATGTGTCCAAGTCCATGGTAGCCATCGTGGAGTCCACCTCCATAGTATCCGGATGCTATACCTCCTCCAATTCCTGAGGCTAATCCACCACCAATTATGGATTTGATGACCGGTATGCCAACCGGTTGTGCTACTGGCACTGCTACTGGTCGGGCTACTGGTACTGGGTACGGTGCGGGTACAGGTACACCGACCTACAAGTTAAAATGTGGTAAATGAGTTTAAAATTATTCTTTATGTAAACATTAGGAAATATATTATCACTGATATATTAATTTATCAAAAGTAGTAATATAATAGTAGTAATATAACATTATATTTTTTTTTTCAATGAAAAGATTTCAAAAAATGGATTTAAAATTGAACTGGACTTATTTGTTTTTTAACAAATTGTAACTAACCTGTTTCACTATTGGTACAGGAACAGCATGAGGCACGGGCACTGGCACAGGCCTGTCGACTGGCACCGCCACTGGCTTCTCTACGGCGACAGGATACGGTCTTGGCACTGCTACGGCATAAGGACGGTCTACTGGCACAGGGACGGCTACCTGATTTTTTAAAGAATACGTTATTATTACCAACTTTTTTTATTTTACGTAAATTTCTTGAAATTTTTATTTTTTTCAATTTTTTTTAAGAATGTGATTTATTAGAATTAAAAATACGATTGTAAAATTTTTTGTAATTACCACTGGTGAATCTGAGTAAATAAATAAATTAGGTATAACTTAAAGTAAAATGGGGAACGGAGTGTCTTAACACTAGGTTCTTTCTGTTTACCCGTTATATGTGGGATAAAGCGTGAAGCGGGTAGAAAAAAGGTATAATTTTAGATTCTTACTAAATAGTTACAAGAAATTTATTTACCTTCACAGGTACAGGATAAGGCCGGTCAACAGCAACTGGATAAGGCGCGGGCACTGGAACTCCAATATGTTTTGTTACTGTTGTATGTACGTCCGCACCTACGATAGCTCCAGAAGATAAGCCGAGTCCTCCAGCGAGGCCAATTGCAGATCCTATACCATAACCAGATGATAATGCTCCACCGTATCCGTAGCCCCCGCCGATACCGTATCCATGGGAAATCAGAGGTCCACCCAGATGCCCAACCAGGCCGCTACGTTTTTGAACGACTTTGCTAGGTTCAGCAAGAACCGTAGCAGTCATAAAGAGGAATGCAATCTGAAAAAAATAAATTGCTTGTTAATAATAATTTTAGGTTTACATTTTGAGGGACAGCTAAGGTGAGAAAGTCTAACGAACCGAAATTTAGGCGGTGCGTGCAGAACGGAGTATCTTAACAGATCAACCTGAGACCGCGGTATAACGTGAAGCTACAACAACTGGACAATAATTTAGGGCAATGAATTTTTCCTTTCTATAGAATAAGAAGTCATAAAGTTAACGTCACACCGACTTAACTATAATTTATTGGAATAACGATAATTCATTGGAATGATTTCCGCCTGACAGTTTAGTTACGCACCTAATCTTTATATATTTTGTATATTTTTTTACTTTACACTGTATTCTAATATTCGAGATATTTATTATCTTCAAAGAAGAGGCTTTCCACCGGAATTCTCGCAGATCGAGATTTACCCGAGAAAAATCACAATTGTCTTCTTAGATAGATATGGAATACATTTTTTCAGCTTAACATTGTATGCAGCACCTCCAACGTGGCAGGCGGCGGGGAGTAAAGACACTTCCTTGCTCTACTTTCAATAAGACAATAAGACAATTTTTGCGAGCAAAATATAACGATATAACGACTTCATAAGTAAACAACAATTTAAATAACCATACTAAAATAATTATTTATATTTCTGTAACAGCACACTCAAAACCTACATCTATCACTCAGTATTATATCATTAAAAAGTACGCGAAAAACGTGAAGACAAAAAAAATCATATGAATTAATTATTATCGAACAATCGAACTTACTTTTACCCGTTACGTGACGACGTCACGTCGCTTATAAATCAGACATGCATTAAACATGGTTTGTCGAAATAAGGCGCGTGTTCAGCGTGCCGATGAGGCTCTGGGGCAGGTTATGGACGTTTGTGCAAGTGTCGTCATATTTTGTTATTGTTTTTACTTTCAATTATTATGAATTATTGATTAAGTTCCGTTCTTCCGATAGCTATAAGTTGCGTCGTGGATATGATGTCATGTAACGCGTACAGAATATTAAATAGTTCTACAATTTGATATAGTAACGTCGCATTTTTTCATTTTCCTTTTAATTTTTTACTCTCGTTTATTTATATTATCATTTGCAGTGAACAAATTATTTGCAGTGAATCTGATTAGACTTTGTGGCACCCAAACGATATCTCGGTGTACAAAACAAAGGCGCTTAAAAAATGTATTCTTATATATCTAATCATGTGAATTCATTATATCTAGCAACATCATGTTTTGATTCATACGATATGTTACTTTTAAATAAAAATATAAAAAATATATTTATTGGAAGTTCAGTACTAAATTGTCTTTTCAATATAAATAGTTAATTTCCCGGAGTAAGAATCGTACCCACAGATATCGCGTTTACTGTCAAACGCTGAGCCACTGCGCTACGACGGCTTTAACATTGCAATAGTACATATTCTCATAATTGCAATACGTATGGCACAATTGCGAAAGTTTACTCTTTACTATTTTTTTTGTCATTAAATAAGTACATCTTAACTGTAATTATTATAAAGAACAATTTATTCCTTACACTATGACGTACTACAAAACCCTGTATATTAATTTACTGCCGACAGTTTGTGACACGTCTATTAAACATTATAAAAAAAATCTAACCAACGCGTTGTATCCTACATACGGCAGGGAGTCTAGTGTTAAGAAACTTAAAACAGAAAGTTAAGAAAAGAGTTTCTGGAGTCATTGCGTGTTGAGTGGCGAAGCTAAACGCCGCCTATATAAGTAGAATAAATAAATACCTAAATCAGCTTCACGCTGTATCCCGCACACAGCAGGGTAGGCAGAAGGAATCTAATGTCAGGACACTCAATTCCCCACTTTCTGCCGAATTCTGGAGGCATTGCGTGTTAAGTGGCAGAACTCAACGCCGCGCTTTTCCTCGATACCAGAGCGAAGAAATGGAAATATAAATTTAAGTAAATATTTCATCTCCTCGAGTGGGGATCGAACCCACAACCAGTTGGTTTTACAGTCACACTTTGTGCCGCTGCGCCACGACTGGCCTCAACACTCTATACCTCGAAAAATTCTGCAGCAACTGGGTAACGGAGTTTCTTAACACTAGGTTCCCTCTAATTACTCTGCTGTGTGCGGGACTACAACGTGAAGCTTCTTTCATTAACTCGACTTTTAACTAAGTGACTAGTAAAAACAAACAACAGAGGTAACCAGTACGCTAACCGAGTTTAAGCTCATTTAATTAATTAATACCTTTGAGCGCATCGCATTTCTTTTTATAATACAAACTGTTTTTACTCTTAGGGATGTGCATTTAAGTCCTTTAGGATTTAAGATTTTAAGAGTCGGTTTTAAAATATTATATCACTTTAAAATATACGTGAAACATTTATAATATTTTTTTGTTAAAATAATTCTTGCTAACGTACCACAGCACTAGGACTATTGAAAATCATGCTGCAAGTCACTCTGTGCTTTACTTTTTAATTTCTTACAAATATATTCAATGGACAAAACCTAATTTTACATTAAATTAGATAGCAAATAAACAAACAGGACGATTTTATTAGTTTTGAATAATCGATATTATAAAAATTATGTTTATGTAAAAATTTTGCTTCTAAAACAATTGATATTCTCACTAAAAAAATCATTGTTATCTAATAAGATTTTCAACATTGTTTAATTTAATAGTATGATATTTATTATTTATAATAGAATAATAATTAAACTTAAATTTAATTTTTATTTTATCACAATATTAAATCGTATTCTGTAATCTAATAATGTTATTTAATGACCAAACTATTGATTACCAAATTTTCGATCAAACAATCAAACCGAAGCTCTCACCAACTTATTTATCTATGTATGTACGTGTAAACAAAAAACTTACAAAGGTCTTCATTTTCACAACACGGCACTGTGCAACTGTTCACTGTACCTCCGCACTCCCGCCGGGACTTATATACTAAGTTAAACACCCCACTCGACCCCACTCGCGGTACGCGGTAGCGAATGCAATTGATTTTGCTATGACGCTATCGATGCTCGTTTATTTGGTGTTTTGAATGCGAAAAATCGATGTATCTGTCATTTTTCAATTAATAAATAAAAATTCCTTTAAAGCAGGTTCCCTTTTTTTTTCTTATAGTAGGGTTAGGCAGAGAAAATTCAGCGCTTAGACACTCCGGTCCCTACGCATCTCCCAATTTTCTAAATATTGCGTGTTTAGTGGCGAAATTTATTGGCGCGATTCCTCTAATATAAAAAAAACCGAAATCTCTAATATAAAAAAAACGGAAACAATATAATTTAAATACAATCATTTTTTCAAGTTGAGATCGAGATGGGCTTAAAAGGGAGACAGATTTTAAAAATACAGAACAAGTGTTAAAATTAAAATGATTGCATCAGACAGTGTCGTGACTGTAAGTAGGTGCCTGGCAACATACAATGACTGTGGGTTTGAACTATACTCGAGTGAGTTTTCATAATTAAAGTAAATCAGCTTCACGCTGTATCCCGTACACGGCAGGGTAGACAGACGGAACCTAGTGTTAAGATACTCCGTTCCCCATTTTCTGCCGAATTCTGGAGGTATTGCGTATTGAGTGGCAGAACTCAACGCCAAAAGAAATGGAAATATAAATTTAATTAAATATTTCCTCTCCTCGAGTGGGGATCGAACCCACAACCAGTCGGTTTTACAATCACACTTTGTGCCGCCACGACTAGCCGCACTAATTAAAATACTTTTTATTAAAATATGCTTTGACAAACAAAGTAGAATAAAGTAAACAAAAAATTATAGTAGAATTGATAACCTCCTTTTTATATAACAATAGTCATGAGGTGCAATTTTTTGGTTTCATACTTATTTCACATATGTGAAATAAGTATGAAGACAAAAAATTTGCGAGTAGCAATCAAACACAGAACCTGTCGCGTACAGTCGCACGCTTGTGTGGGTGCACTAGCCTCAAAAAATCTATTTAATAAAACTTTATGGTTCAAAACGTATTTATGTATCGTCTTAACATTATATCACAACTAATATTTACCAAAATCACCCCCCGTTGATTATTGAAACATTCAATTCTCCACTTATATGTTTGAATGCGCGATGTCCAGCCACTGTACCACTAGGTATTTCTTACAAATATATATTTTATCCAAGATTTTACAGGAATGTAATGGATTAATTAAATACTTATGTAAGTATTGACATTATCATACCTTCTTTGAGCAAGATGTAATATCCGTTGAGGTTGCTGCTAAATTTTTTTACAAAATGATATAACGACTTAAGAAATATATATATTCTACTAATCGTTGGCTGCAACTTTGTTTCCGTTGACTTTTAGTTGTAAAATAGAAAAGTCTCGTTGTTTCCCATTTTCAAAAATCCAAAAATTATTTTTTAGTACCTATACATACGAGTACACCTCTTACCCTACCGACATGCTAAATTTAAACTTTTCAATTCCAGTATTTTCGCTTGTGTGTTTTCATTTAATGACTAAGTAAAGCTATATACTGAGTA
Source organism: Heliconius sara (assembly GCA_917862395.2). Lineage (NCBI taxonomy): Eukaryota > Metazoa > Arthropoda > Insecta > Lepidoptera > Nymphalidae > Heliconius > Heliconius sara. The sequence goes on along the minus strand of OU860795.2, from coordinate 12,658,301 downwards.
TAATATAGTTTTAATGTATGAATGTATGAGCATTTATTATTTAACATTTATTTTTCTTTTCTGCATTGTTATACAATTAATTTCTTTTCAAAAATATTTATGTATTTGGATCAAAAGTTATGTTTATCTCTTAGCAGATCACCATTTCATCCATATTGCAGTGTATTCTAAGATTGCCACAATTTAAAGTCTCTGTAAAAAATACTAACAAGTAAAGCTTATTACACTGTTCCAGAATATTTACAGAATAAGCATATTAATGCAAGAAATAATGTCTATTGAATGTGACGCAGGAGGGCTGCTAGTTCATGTAATTATTGTATTATACCATTGACATTGAAAAGAGCAACTGTTGAGTTTCTTGTCGGCTCTTCTCAGCAGAACTGCCTTAAGAACTGGTGGTAGCTATTTTTTTATATGTTCATTCGACAATTCAAAAGTGCTTATAATAGTCTGTTTGAATAAAGAATATTTTGAATTTAAATTAATATGTTCAAGCACTTAAAAATATTCTTGTCTGTTTTTGTAATTTTGATGATGAACTTTAGATCAAATGTTTGAGAAACTAAAATACGTGTATTATAAAAACATTAAAAAACTCCATTCCGGCATTTCGTTTTCGTGGACTTTCCTGCCATACCAGATTTTAATATAGTTTGTGTCATTAATTACCAATAGTCAATATTTGAAAAGTACTAATGGACAATTTAACGTTTATAACACATATTTTAACTAAAGTAGTCGTTATCAAACTTTAATTTAATGTATAGGGATAAGGTAAAGTGGGTGTGGTTCTCGAGCCCCCACTGTTACACCCTCATCCAGTCCGTAAGAGTGTCTCTCGTGCGCTGCACTATTGGGCAAGGGCTACCGTGTCAAGTCCGGAGTGTGGTTTTAACGGGAGGTCATTTTATCGACAGTGAGATAAAATGGCAAGGTGGTAGAATGGCTTGGCGCAGGAGGCCGCCTTTAAGCAGTAGCAGCAATCCAACTCTCCTGAAGACTGACTGGATTACATAGCAGCGAAACGTGCCAACGTGCCACCACTATATATGATGAACTAGAAACTATGGAGTGGCAGAAGTTTATATACAAATTAGCACGTACCCAAAATAAAGCGACGCAAGATATCGCAAAATGTCTTTGCGTCAGAGATTCCCAAGGCACGCTGGTCTGTAGTCATGCCTCTGCGAAGGATAGATGGAGAAACTATTTCGAGGAGCTGCTGAACACACAACACCCATGCAGTCTTCCTCACGATCCACCTCTTAAGCTCAGACTGTCCCCTTGTTTCCCTATGTCTACCATCCACCGCCTTGGAGGAAACCAATTAACTATATTTTTTTTGCAGCTTCACGTTGTATCTTGTATGTATTAGGGTAGGCAGAGACAGCCTAGTTTTAAGACTCTTCGCTCCCCACTTTCTGCCGAATCCAAGAGGCGCTTTACCTCGAAACCAGAGCGAAGTAATGAAAATATTAAATAATCCGTTTCCTCCAGTGGGAATCAAAATAAAAACTGTGTCAGTGTGTGTGTATGACTGGTCTCTAAGCTAGTGTTAGTTACCTAATTTAGAGTTTAGACGTTCAGATGAATACAATCGGGATACAGTGTAAACTTTAAAAAGTATACATAAATATTATTTATTATGAGCAGAGCCTCAAATATTTTTTTTAATACTATTGTTTGAGGCTTTGATTAAAATATTACAATGAAATTTCACAACATAAATATGATAATATAATTTAGATTTGGTTATGTCGTTGAAAATGTAACATAATATAGAGCGAGGCGGCAAAATTACGGGAGGTCAGAGCGAATTACAAAATTTCAATGTGCCTAACTAATGGGTTGGGTGAAATAACTCCGCTTTGGTTCACAATCGCTTCCTGGCGGCGATAAAGGTTTGCAATACTAGAGCACTAAACTATAGTTGCGCATGAGGTGGAGCTTTTTGTAATTGTCAACTTTTGTTCTTAGACTTACAGAAATATACGAGAATAAAATAATAAATTCAAGGGAAAAAGAGGTTATAGAATGTTTTTATTTCTTTCAAAAGTACTTGAAATGTAAAAGTTTGTGAAAATGGATGTTTGTGCCATTTTACCGCAAAAACTACTGAAAAGTTTTAGATTAAATTTAACATAGTTCACATTAGAATAACATATAGGCATTGTAGCATTTGTCTATAATTTAACAAGAAACTTGAAGCGAAATTTAAGCGGGCAAACAGCGGACACCGCGCTACTTATATCTTATAAGCAAAAAGTATTTATATCATTTTTTTTTCATTTTATTATCTTACTTTTATTGTCCTAATTTATCACCAAACCAGGCACTTTGTCTAACCAGAATGAAATAAGAAATATTTGAACCCACTATTATCATGGGCGTATTTGGACATTCACGATCCAAAAGCACCATAACGTAACAGTGTCAAGTTATTTTATTATAACAGCTTTTAAAGCATATATTAGTAAGAAGTATGTTTTTAAGCAAATGAGAACATAGATAGATTTTAAGCTGCTAAAAAAAATACAACATTGCATTCCCTAGACGGGGATCGAACCCACAACCGTCGCATTACAGTCACACATTAGCCCTGAAACGCCGTGAAACGCCGACCTTTTTTTAAGCTTTACGCTATATCCTACAAATAAAATACTAGGTACAAGATTAGTTTAAATTAACAGTGGAGTGGAGTGGAGTGTAGGTACCGCGGTTCTCCGCTCTGGTGACGAGACAAGATGCGAAGTTCAGTTCCACCACTCAACACGCAATGTCTCTAACCACTCAACGATGAAATCGATCTTGAGATACCGCTTTCATTCATAATTTATGAATGAAAGCGAGCATCTCAAGATCAGTCTTATAGTTTAAAGTGGTTTATTAATACGGACCTAATATTCGGCGGTACATGTCGAACGAAGTAACTTAACACTAGGTTCCCTCTGCGTACCCAACTCCCACCTGGGAAAAATCATGTAACTGCTTTACTGTAGACGTACTCGTACATTACCTTCATAATAATACAGCCGCACCCTAAACAACATAATATAGTAAATGTAGATGATTAGGATTATTAGGATTTAGTGTCATATAATGGTTATCTGAGTTGAGTATGTTACGCTAAAGGTACTTAATAATTATGTAACCCTATAAGTTAATATCTGGTGCATTTACTATACTATATATAGTACGTAGGTTAGTTATATCACAACTAAATATTAAAAAAGTTGAGAACTGAGCTTTTTAATTTTACGTTATTAAGTAATATATAATTATTTATGTCTATTTTCAATAATATTTGGACAATTAATAAATCGCGGCGGTATTGACCTACTACTAATCGGGGAAATGTAGTTAATGCAGTGTCTCGAATTCTGACGGAAAGAAGAGAACATAGTGCCTTGACACTAGATTCCGTTTGCCTGCTATATTCAATATACGGTGTAAATCTGAAGAAAATAATAATTTTTTTGGAAGCTTATTTATGATAAAATCACATGTTTTTGTCTCAGATGACGGCGAATCGAGAAAGGTGACTTCACTCTATCGGCACCTTTAATGGCTATGTCTATATGGCGGTAAATACATATAGGTATATTTGTTTCCATTAATACCCTAGTGTTAAGACACTCCGCTTCCATTAAGATACTTTTGTTTTCAACTTTCCTCCGATTTTTCAACGCCGCGCTTCGTTGTATTTTCGAGAAAATAAAAACATTAAATATTTTATTTTCTCGAGTGGAGGTGGCGGGCTTTAATTATATAATTATTGTTACAACATGACGGTTGTGGGTTCTATTCCCCGTCAGGGAATAAATTATTTTCGTTTCTTAGATCTGGTAAATAACAAAGCTAATCGTTGAGTTTCGCCACGTACAATGTATTGAATTAGATTAATTATTTTTTTTCTGATTGCCTTGATGTGAGCGGATACAGTGTTAAGCCATTTTTTATTTTACTATCGATTTACCTGATCATATTCCTATATCAATTTCGAAACTCTTGTCCGGGACCATTTAGCGAGAGCATTAGAAAAACTATGAAATTCGAACTAGTTTATCTGTTAATGTATATTGAGTATTCGGAACATATGAGTACATTATTGTCATTCAATCTCATCCATTCGGATTGTATCTATCTTTTTTCGCCCCTTGTGAGAGAATCTAGTGTTATGACACTCTTTTCTCTACTTAATTACCAAAGCTTCCCGCTGTATCCTGTATATAGCAGCACAGGTAACCTAAGATACTTCGTTCGCTATAAACCTCCGAACTTTCGAGATATATTGTGGCGAAATTCAACACCACGCTTTGTCTTGTTAAAAGATTTACTTCAGAATAGAAAAAATAACTAAATTCACGAAGTGAAAATCGAACTCACAAGCATAGCATTTCCTTTGCGCCAAGACGATGCTCTTGATAATGTAATAGCTTTCTCGGCCAGTTTTACAATATGTGATAATGGATGCCTTCGCAATTTGCCTTTACAATAAGACAGTATAAAGAAACACTAACACATTGTACTACTTCTTACTCCTATATTTAAAATTTAAATTTTATTTTTAAAATCCCCACAAATCGGATGCCTCTCTCGTAGTTATCTAAATACCAAATATTATATCGACCATTGGTACGTGGATAAGTTAATCGATTGCCTTATCCTCTTAATAAACAAAATAAAATAAATCTGCTTCACGCTGTATCCCGCACACAGCAAGATAGGCAGATGGAACCTAGTGTTAAGACACTCCTTTCCCCACTTTCTGCCGCATTCTAAAGGCATTGCGTGTTGAGTAGCAGAACACAACGCCGCGCTTTGCCTCGATACCAGAGCGAAGAAAATGGAAATATAAATTTAAGTAAATATTTCATCTCCTCGAGTGGGGATCGAACCCACAACCAGTCGATTGTACAGTCACACTTTATGCCACTGACTGACCTCTTATTAAACCATTTTCTTAATTGCATGTGTTTTGTACTAACGATCCAGCGTGATTTATGGGATGCATTTGTATATACATACGCATTTATATGTTATTTTAATATACAAATTATTTTCCAGCTTAACTTTTACCCTCATAGGGTAAAAACCTAGTGTCGAAACGCTTCATTCTTTACTTTCCGGGTGCATGAAAAATATTGCGTGTTGAGTGGCGGAACTCGACGCCGCGCTTTATGTAAAATATGAAGAGAGTATCGTTTTACATAATTTTATATACACACTGTATTATGCATATAGCAGGATAGCCAGAGCGTAAATAGTAATCTAATGTAAAGATACTCCGTTCCCATTAGGTCACTTCCGATGAATTCCAATGAATGATTGCATCATATACAATATTAAAGTCACAGTATTAAATACAGTCTGAGCCAGTATTGTTCAATACTACAAATACTAAATAGTGAGTAAAGGTGGGCGGGACCAAAAGGAAATTACACAAGCCGCAGTTCTCAATAGATCTGCGTATTTACTAATAATGATCTCGAGTTGGATACTAAATTTAATCGCTATTTTATGATAATATCAATCTGTATTCGATATATACTTTAGATTTTATGGGTTATAATCAGAACCGAAATAAGAATTTAGCAGCAGGCAGAGGGAACATAGTGTTAAGAGACTTCGTTCCCATTTTCTACCGAATTCTGGAGGCATTGCGTGTTTAGAGGCGGAACTTTACGCCGCATTTTGCTTTGACATCAGAGCGAAAAAATTAAAATATAAATTTAAATAAATATTTCAGTTCCTCGAGTGGAGATCGAACCCACAACCAGTCGCGTTTACAGTCACACACTTGTAACTCTGCGTTTGGTCAGATTGATATTCTTTTAATGAATTTTATAAAACTATTGTCATATATTAATATAAGAATAGAAAACGTAACAAGCAACAGCAACAAGTCTGCGTTTTATAATTGTTACAATCACTCTTAACAGATACCATCGTGGCCTCATCTAGTCCTGTACTCGACGAAAATTAAGTATAAAGCGGAGTGTGTGGACTGTTTAGTGTACTAATTTCTAATATTAGAATTTCTCTGCTTCTCTCTCTACTCTACTTACTTTATATGCAAAAAATGCGTGGAAGAGAAAAAAAATATTATCCCCACTATCCCTATATCTAAATAAGAACACTATAGTTCATTTCACTCGACAGAAATCTAGATCGTTACAAATTTCATATTAAATTAATAACTATAAATAACAACAAACACGGTTTAATTTATGCACAGTGATGCAACCTGTCCTTACAAAACTATAAGTCCCGGCTAATTTGCATATTGACTTTGCCACTATTGGATTCATAAATTAAACTTCTTGAAAGGACCTCTGTTTCCCACAGACTTGCTCCATATTTGTGGGCAAAATCAAAACGACTAAAAATATCTAGATTTTCTAAGCTAATTTAGATTTTATGCTGAAGAGAAGAAGGTTTATATCAGAAGGAATTGAAGTTAAGGTTTGTAATTATCCTCAGTAGTTCACTTTCTACTGATTCTTGTTCAAGGACTCTATTTTGTTTACTGTATCCTTTGTATTATTGCTTTATATGAATGCTTTAATTGCTTTGAGTCAAACACATCGTTTCATGCACAAATTAACTTTTTTAAAATCAGATAGAAGTTGTGGGTTCAATCTATATTTAGAGATGTGGATATATTAATATAAATCCGTTTTTTTCTTCAGTATTATAAGATGTACTGTGTGGTGTAAAATGTGTGTTATAAGGAGAAAGTTATAAAAATGACATTATTTTATATTTATTATAAACTTTTTTCAGAGTAGCAGGGTGTAAATAGAGCCACCGGTATAAACGTACTAGTGTAAAAAAAATCAAACACCTCGAGGCTTTTACAGAACTTATATTTCCTCTCTACAATATGATATTCTACCTCTTTCTTCTTCCGCTCCAAGTCTAAAAGTATATCTCGAACTTTCGACCACATCAAGCGTCATTTTATTAATGTCCTCTGGTGACAGTTCTATATTATTTATTTTAAAACATCTTTTTATTAAACAAAGAGGTTGATTTACTTTTTTATAATTAATTATTGCGAATATTAAAACTTTTAAATATAACACTAGTAAGATACTTATTCTTCTCTCATTGTAATGTAAGAATTATATAATTTATTATATGTAAAAATATTCCGAACTAGGAGATAGATCTTTTGTCTCTCAATATCAATTTTCTTATCATAGCCATGGAGTCCTTAAATCATATAACCTTTACACCATAAGTAAAATAATTGAAATGATTTTATTTGTTAAATTTAGTTATAAGTTTATAGATTAAATGTATGTTTGTAGGTGAGTATAACCCGACATAGCTCATAAATAGACCAATTAGATGTCACGAAATACATGATTCATTACACGGACGCTACTGCTATTTGAAGAATTTACGGCGAAAATCTTCAAAATACTCAATTTTAGATCTAAACCTAAAGCAACATGGCTTAAAATTGGATAATCAATTTGAAAATTTACGATCTCAGTTAGGGTAACTTAGTTTTTTGTGACATTTTCTCTATGACGCAATGGGCGTGTTACGCACTTGGTCAAATCTAGTCCTTTAGGTGAGCTATACTTAGATAACACTTGATTAATTCTAAATCATGTTTTGATTAATTTTTTAAATAGCAAATCGACGTAACTCGTGTGACATAAACATTGTTGTTAATATGTGAAGTATTAATATACAGGAAACCTGTACGAATGCACTACTGTGACAGTTTATTTGAGAATTTTTTTACTCATTTTTTTAAATTTTCACGTTGGATACCGCAAACAGGGTAGTTGCAAGAGGTACCCAAGTGTTAAGTACTCCGTGCTTTACGTGCGTGCTTAACGACTAATTTAAGAGACATTGCGTCTTGACTGGGCGGAACTTAACGCTACGCTTTATTGTTGTACATTATTTTGATGAATTTTTTAGGTATTTCTAATTATTTACGTTTAAAGTAGATGAAAGTTATTATCAAGATCTCTCACCACCTAAATTTAGATTTTTTATTTTTAATGAAAATATATTGTATTTTTAAAAATGTTTGAAAATTTTATTTTATTTAAAAAAGTGGGTAATAATATGCAACAGCTTTACACTGTATTCCGCATATCGAAAGGTAGTAAAAGGGAAAAATACGAATACGAATACGATCTTCTTATTCTGCCTGATTACATTACCTTTTTAGTGACAGAGCATTAAAAAGAAGTATATAGGTAAATTATCGAAGTCCATACAAGAATAATTAAAATTATGTTTACAGTCGCCACGACCTAGGACATAAAATGAGTCATATATTGCTAACACTATGACATAATGCTAATGCCGCGGGTTATCGGGGCATCTCTATTCTAAGGTATTAGAAAGCGATCAACCAAGGTTGCGACAATTGTTTACTACTCATTTAAAACAGATTTATGTTATAGGAATGATCAAGAGGGTAGGCAGAGAGAACCTATCGTTAAGACAATAAAATAAAGAAAGCTATAATAAAATGCTTTAATATGTTATATAAATATATTTTAATTTACAAAATTGTATTTTAAAACTATTTTAATTCCATATAAATTAACTTAGTTATTTATAATCTTTTAGCACAGCCTGTTTTCCCACACAGCGGTGTACACAATGAGACTCCCAGACTCCCATATTAACATTGAATGTGCTATAGTGATATTGTGTCAGTTGGTTAACAAAGGAGATTTTTGTTTTTCTTTAAACTTTAAGGTATTGGCGTTTCACAAGTTGCAATTCTGTTGTTAGGAATTCATAGGACCTTGGATGAGTGGTGATAGTACATCTTAATACGAGTGTATGAGAGCATCGTGGTGAGGTTTGAGGTGGTGACTTATAACGCAAAGGTTATGTATTCGATTGAGACGTGATTATATTTTAATTATTTTAGTTCTCTTGTTCTGGTAAAGGAAATGGCAGGTTGTGTCCCGCCATTGAAGAAGCAGAGAAACAGGGAGTCTTGAATAGTGAGAAAGTTAAGAAGTTTTTCCCACTCGAGGAAATTAAATATTTAATAGTTCCATTCCAACCCTATGGTAACGCGGCGTTGAGCTCCGTCACTCAATTTCAGAATTCAGCAAGGATGTTACCCACAAACGTGAGTGTCTTAATGGGAACCGGGTGAAACTAGCTCGTTTTTTTCATTATAACGTTAAACGTGATGACTTCCGGCGACAGGTTACGGAGGAATGTCGCTCTATCCGCCAATAAGGTTAGACTTCCCGAATTGCTTATTTAATATTTTTACAGCCAAACACGTTTATTATAAACTGGGTTAAATTTACTGGGCTCTACTTATATATAACATAAGTTTTATATATATAAGTACTTACAAGTAAAAAAAAAGAGGATTGTCGATTTATACAAAAATCTAATCTCAAAAGCGCGGTGTTGATTTCTTCCACTCAATACGCAAAGCCTCCAGAATTAGGCGGAAAGTGGATTAAACAGAGAGTGATATTATACTCCCAGGTTCTCTCTATCTACCCTGCTATGTCGCTATAAAGTTATAAGCTATAAAAAAGCTATAGGTGAAATGTAACAAATTCTGATTAAAGAGGCGGTGATAATATTGTTTAACCTGTTGTAATTTAGGTTACAACTTCCACTTTAAATGGATAATCCAACACAAAGTTTTTTTTAAATTTCTAACCAAAAGTTCCTGAGATTAGTGCGTTGAAAAAACGCTTTGCTATTTGAGATATGCGAAAGTAAAAATTGTTAAATGAAAAAAATATAAATTAGTTAGTTTTTTACGTATCTTTTAACAGATAGAAATGATATGGTTTAATAATGTCAATATATATTTATCACCTGTATCTATATAGGTCAGCACCTAACCTAAAAACAATAAATATTATTAAAAATATGAAAATGCTCCCTAAAGCTCTTTCTAATTCAGCTTTTGACATTAAATTCAAAAACCTTCAAACAAATATTCAGAATTAAGTTGAGTTCAGCCACCCAACATACATATATCAAAAAATGGGCGGCGCGTGGGGAACGGAGTGTATTATTTAATACAAACTACCCTCCGCCTGCCCTGTTTCCTGGGAGTGTGTAGCTATAGAAACACTGTAAAACTTATTTATAATCAATACATAAATCATTCAACAGACATTCAAATGACATTGGTGTTGATGTAATTTGAAGAAAAAAGTAGGCTGTCGACCAACTGATCTCTTTCTGCCAAATAATAGAAATTCAAAGTGGTATTGTTTTACGTGAGACGGTTTTTAATACAAAACTATACTTGTTACACCATTACAAACCTAAAACTCGAAATTATTTAACGTTTATATACCGATTATAAATTGTGGCTCTCGTCGTGGCGCAGTACCACAGCGTCTGACTGTAAACGCGACGGATGTGGGTTTTATATTCACTTAAGTGTATGATTATATTTATTTTCTCGCTCTAGCTAAATTGGGCAGTGCGTAGGGAACGGAGTGTAGTATAGTATAGAATGTATAAGTACGTGATGGCATTTTCTTTTGTTTTTTCTTCCCGTCAAAATATAAACATTTTTCTACATTCCATAAGATTGCATGTCGAGAAGCGGAGCTCAACATCGTACATTGTCTTCTCACCAGAGCGAGGACATTAAAATTCATTCCATCCAGTAAGGATCGAACCTACAACTGTCGTGATCGGAGTCAAGCCCTGTGCTGCTGCGCCACGACGCTATTTTCTATTAACAAATTTACATTTAAGACTTAAAATACACAATCACGAATGTACCTGGATTAAACGGGGGTGGTTTTATATTTGTAGTTCCTGGCTTCCTCGCTCTAGTATGAAGAGGGTGATGTATATTTCGGGCACATAACACGCTAGATACGAGGTCCCCTTTGCCTAACCAGCTATATGCTACATACAGTACGAAGTTAAAAATATTCGATCTCTTATTTCATCGAACGCTCGCTCGAGTCGCTGCTAGTTCAACAATATAAATCAAACACTTTAAATGGTATTTATGATTCATTACCTCTTGTCGCGTGGCGCAAGCCCGCGGTATTCAGAGTGGATGGTGACATACATATGTAGGAGGTTTTCGTCTACGCAACATTATTGGGGGATGTGTGAGATGCCGGCGGACGGCGGACGGAGGACGGCGCGGGCGGATGAATTGAAAAATCACGCCTAATAGGGACTCCTCGTTTGGCAACGATTCAAGCACGTAATGTACTCGTAAGCTAAGAGAAATGGCCGTTTTGTATGCCGCTGGGCACCAGCTCACGTCAAATTACGATGGAGCAATAAATCTTCATTTCATTAAATTAGCAAAATTTCAATATACCTTCGAGAATACAAAGTAAAATTGGTATCATAAACCTTCATAATCAGTCGGTTAGTAGGATATTAAAAATATCCTCATGTATTTCCCCATAGCAGGGTAGGAGCAGAGAGAACCTAATATTTTCTACTTTCCACTGACATTGCATTATATGTAGAGTGAGAGAACTCACTACGTTCAATTTGGCGGAAATCAAAATAAATTATACACAATTTTTCTCCCGGGTTCACTATTACACAGTTTAGTAGAGCTGGAGGACAAGACATGGACGTATAAAGGTGTAATGCTGCCGGTAGCAGTATTAACGGTAACTTAGCAATAATGAGATGGTGAAACTTCAGTATAGCTGGTCGTTTGACCTTACGCAATGCAGTGCTGGGATTACAGAAGGAGAATGGAAAAGATGAATTCTGTGGAGATGAGATTTTTTAGTAAGCTAAGGGAATCAGTTTAGTGGTAAAAGGTTGACAGTAGTGGACGAGATGAGAGAGGTAAGACGAGACTTTAGAATTTGGCACTTCGATCTGGCCATCATCCACTACGGCCTAAAAATATGAATTAAATTTTGCGAGTTATTTTCAGTGTAAAGTCGTTAATGATTTTACTGAAATCTAACTCCCATAGTAAATCGTATTCTTCGTTGTAAATTAATTAAGTGGGTTCACAGTCTAAGAGCACAGTATAAGCGGACATTTGATATTAATTACAGTATTGCCGGCCGTAAAACGATAATAAAATCTAAATAGAGTCTTGCGATATGTGGGGGATGAAGCAAATTAAAAATTTAAATTGACTAGTCTGTAGTTTTTAGTTTCAACACCATTCCTCATATTTTTCGTGTACTAGATTTAATATACTTCTACTTTCGCTACTACTTTTTAAATTTCACTACAGATACATCAAATCATTTGGATAATGTATTGATATTAAATTTTGAATTGGTGTTAAAAGAAGAGAATAAAAATATATATAATTTCATATTCTGAACTATGAATGGAAAAATATATCTATTGAAAATGATTGACTTGCTGAACTTCCATAGTTACAAATGCTCGAACAAAACATTTGCTACGGTTATACATACATTCGTATGATGATACTAGTACTATTATATATAATAGATATATAGAATACACAGTGGTAACAAATGGATAATATTTTCAATTGTGTTATTCTTTGGTAAAAAAAATCGGTTAACTCGATATTTTTTTTCTCAATAATGACTGCCTCGGAACCCCCTTTTGTGGTGGCTCGGGGCAGCTACTCCGCACTCCTTCGTTTAAATATGAACATGAATCTCTTTACTTTACACTCTCTATTTCCCTTTTTTCACCCATTTAGACTTAATGATTGCGACATCCAACAAATGAAAATAATTTAAGCAAAAAAGAAAACATCCACCTTAATGTAAATCGAACTCACGGCCATCGCCTAGATATGCGTGATGAACAAAAAATGCACAATGTTACATAAAACATTACGGGCTCTTACGTTTACATCTAGCCTGAATCTAGACCTGTTTTGCCTTTTAGGTTTATGGTGTAGATAGTGTATAATATATTAAAGCTGTTAATACCATTATACATTTTAACATAAAATCATAAAGAAATCATTTTAACAACGAAGTAAAACAAGTCATTCTTCTAATTTTTTTTCGTTCTGATAAAATATTATATATAGCATGTTATTTATATACAAAATACGTTTTGCATGTCTGCGAACATAGAAGATAAAAGAAGTGAAATTAATAAAAAAATATAAAAAAAGCTTTAATAATTAAGTTGTATAATGAATGACGACGACACATGACACGAATGGGAATCGAAACCACGTCCGTCACGTTTACAGTCGAACCCTTTTCTGTTAAAGCATTGGCAATAGCGTTTATAGTTCATCAATAATTTTATTAATTTCTGTTTCTAGCAAACTTGCAGAACGTATTGTCACTGATTAATGCAGTGGTTTCAACAACTTCAGTAAATACCTCAGTTTTCCTGCTTTCTTCCATGTGAGGGCGCAAAGTGGAGTTCCGCCGACATCTCGCGTGCCGTACTTCATATATAAATACCTTTGGCTTTATCACTTTACATCACTTTCCAACCACGCGTCGATTGATTCACAGTAATCACAATGTCTCGATACGTAGTAAGTCATTATGAATTAAACTTATTTATTAAACAAAATCGTTGAAAATATTAAAACTCTCCTGAGTTAATTTGAATTAAATTAAGTTCTAATACTTCTTTAATAAGAATAGCTTCTGAAACTGTGCTCAATAGAGTTTCAATTATATCGATTAAATTCTAAATCAATAATTAATATGTTATTTGTTACAGGTACTTCTTGCTCTATGTATTTTCACAGTACAAGCGAAGCCGGATACTAAAAAGAGAGAGGCGTCAGCATCAGTAATACCTACAAGACATAGCTATTCAGAATATCACAATAAGATAGCGATACCAATTCCTCACCCCGTGCCAGTTAGTGTTCCTAGACCGGTGCCGGTGACAGTTCCAGTTGGAGTACCAGTAGATAGTCCTCGTCCTGTTCCAGTGGCAGTACCACATCCAGTGCCACATATAATTCCCAGGCCCGTGGCGGTGCCAGTCAATCGTCCTGTTGCTGTACCAGTAGCTCAGCCAGTGCCAGTCACTGTCACTCAGGGTGTTGGCATCCCTGTACCTCAGCCTTATGCTGTTAGTGTTCCAGCTCCAGTTCCAGTAAGAGTACCACAGCCAGTAGCTGTGCCAGTAGCAGCAGTAGCTAGTGGCATAGGAGGCTTAGGAGGTATAGGAGGGTTAGGAGGCTTAGGAGGCTTAGGAGGTATAGGGCTGGGCTATGGTGGCGGCATTATAGGTGGAATAGGCTCTGGAGTATCCCTTGGAGGTATAGGTTCGATTCCCGTGGGCGTCTCTGTTGGCTCAGCAATACCTGTTGGATTGTCATCGAGGATAGTTTCTCCAGTTATATCATCAGGATCTATTATTTCTTCAGGTTACGGTTACGGCCATGGCGGGTACTACGGACATGGACATGGGTACCATGGACATTAAAAAATATACTTTAAGTTATTTACCAAAAATGTAAAAAATACAGTAAAATTAGTTCTTATAGTTTTAATGGTAGATGGGTCCCTTTTTTGTAAATTTGTTAATCTAGTCCGATCTCTAACCTTTACTCATATTCTATTACGTAAGACTGAAGTTAAGTTAGTAGAAATATTTTTGATATATTTTATATTGATATATATGAAACAAATCATCATTTTGTATCGCGTATATGTACGAGTATTTATGTATAAGTTTCTCTTTTAGACATCTCATTTTTATTTACAAATAAATATATAATGAAAATTTCTAATGCTTTGTATTTTATTTTATCGTTTTGTAACACCAGCATTTTTTTCATTGAAATTATTAACTAAAGCAATGTCTATCTTTTGCAACGCATCTGTACGATCCCCACTCGAAACAAAATAGTACTAACTGTAATTCTCCCGCTCTGGTGACACGTTGCGAGTTACGGCGGAGGGTACAGATTGGAGTGTCATTTACACTTGTTTTTCTATTTTTACCTATCCTGCTATATGCGGGATCAAGTCATAAATATTCTTTTTTATTTTAGCTGTATCTCAGTACCCCTATGGACAATTGAAAATAAGCAAAAGTTGGAATGGAAGAATGGAAGCGATTAACGTGATGTAATATGACTATAGCATTACTCTACGAATGGACTATCCGACACAAAATGTTTCACTCTAAACCAATAGTTCCTGAGTTCCTGAGTTTAGTGCGTCCACCTAAATAAACTTTCAGCTTTTTAATATAAGAGTATAGATTTTAAAAAATCCGGAAATATTACGATTCGGATTCTCCCACCGAATAATCCGTTCCAATTTCAGGATTATAGGGCAACGGGAAGGACAACATATAAAAAATTGACAAATTAATGTAAGTTTGTGGGCATATGCGTTCATTTTGTATGAAATGAACTACGATTTTGTTTGTACTTAAAGGAACCAAATTGAACAAAGACTTGAATATTTGTTATTAATTTCACGTTGTTACCACCACACGATCTAGTAATAAATGGATCTTGAGCGACGGAGGGATGAACAACAAAGTGACATTATAAATAAAAACGGAAACCGTTTTTACTTTTTGAGGTACGGAATCTTAAAAATAACAAGTTATCATCTTGTATACTCGTATATGAGAGTAGCTTTCTGATACATATCAGAAAACCCCATAAGCTATAAACTATATGTAGGATGGTTCATAATTTGGAAATGGTATAACAAGAAGTTTGAGCAGGCGAAGTCGCCGGCGGGTTGTAACTCGCTTACATAGAATAAAGTAAATAAAACCAAACAA
Source organism: Heliconius sara (assembly GCA_917862395.2). Classification (NCBI taxonomy): domain Eukaryota; kingdom Metazoa; phylum Arthropoda; class Insecta; order Lepidoptera; family Nymphalidae; genus Heliconius; species Heliconius sara. Next base: position 12,642,602 of record OU860795.2, on the reverse strand, counting down.
CATATTAATCAAAATCCTTTAAAATCCAACGATTTACAAATAGCTAATTTGACGATAGTGACCATTATCAGGTACGTGCGATTACTTTGTTGTGATAGCATATCAGTGACCATTCTCACTTCGGTCGGGACTATCGTATCTCGAATATCATTATAATAAAGTGCTGAATGTTTATTGTATTTCTTACTCCTAACAAAGTTACATCGAAATGAAGACAAGTGAGTATATTTTGGAATAATATTATTTTGTTTTATACATTGACTTTTGATTTTATTTGTTTCGTCGAAAGATTTTCCTTTAGTTGTTTATTTTGTGGCGCCTGTGATGGTTGCATTTTTTTTGTTACAAAATACAATTGCTATTTATTTTGAAGTTCGTTTGTTTATTTAATTTCTAATGCAATATTAACCTTTGAAAGTTTTAACTGACATAAATATTCCAAGTGGCCTGGTAGTAGTATGTAGTTCAAGTTATTAAAAAATCATTTAAAAAAATTTTAGGTAGAAACTAGTACTTATTAATATTCCTAGTTAAACATAAGCAAATTCCTCTCGAGTAAGTATTGATTTCTTCGCTCGTAAGACTAGAATTTGAACCATCAACCAACTTGGTAATACGATGTGCCGCGAGTACGGGCACAGCATTACCTACAGCATCTCGCTGTTAACGCGATGGTTTCGATTCTCACTCGAGGAATTAATTAATATCATTCTTGGCCCTAACAAGACAAGGCGCGGCGTTGAGTCCCGGTGGTCAACACGCTATATCTTTAAAATTAGGCATGTGTTTGACGTGTCTTTAAAATAGGAAAACTTCTTAACACTAGGTTCCTAACGCCTTCCTTGTTATATGCGACGTACAGCGGGTAACATAAAAACAAGAACCGGTATAGTAGTTAATTCTAATTCAAACTTAAACAACACTTTACTTGTATCATTAAGATTAGTTAATGATAACATATCTGTGTCCATTGTTTGCTTGGACAAGGAAATTACCTCATACTGTAGGTATTAAAAGCATCCTTTCGGTTTTTATAAAGACGTAGAGGACTACGTACTGGTCAACTAAAAAAAACAGTTTTTAAGCGACTGACAAGCGAGTTAAGTCTAAACTACTGATAGATCAGTGAGTGAAGGAAGCACTAAGAATTTTTCGAAAATCGAAGAGGCTGGGAGAAATGTGATTTTCTATTTTTTTAAATTTTAGTTACATTGATTAATATTAAGTATATTTGTTTGTAGGTTTATTATTATTAATCGTTTCTCTTAACATCTCCTACATTCAAGGGTTTCTGGTAGAGATCTCTATTAGAGATTATCCGTTGTAAACATCCTGTCTGTTATTATATGTTTTCTGTACTTTCTTCCTTGTGTAGTATATAAATAAATGAAAGAAAATAAAATTGTCAATAAGTATCTATTAAAAGTATCATAGTTGCGTCCATATTCTAAAAAGGTTTTTCGTGCATTATGAGCGTTTCCCGGTTTAGTAAAATGTTTATGACTTACAATTCTCTAATTAGTCCATTTATGATTGAGGGAATTGAATCCTTATTACATTTAAATTGTATAGCTTACTATAAAAGCAAGAGTGCCACCGAGTCCTACACCTATCCCGGCTCCATTGTCAGATCAGCTCAATGATATCATATTGTTGTATTTTCACCTAAGCTACTTACCAAGTAAGCTAACTACCAAGTTTTATGATGATACAATTGTTAGGAGTTGATCCACTTCTTCAATCACATTGAATTGTTAAAAAATAATGAAATAACGTAATTTTCTTTATGCGTACTTTAAAAATTTTGATTTCTGACTCATTTCAATTTTGTTTATATATTCTTGTCCTTTGGCTATCTCAGATAATAAACACAATCTTATCGATTAGACTGCCAGCACTTTAAGTATAACTTAACTATGAATTCAATATACGAGTACGCTTAATGTATTTGATTTTTGCAAATTTCTTTATATGATTGATAAAAGAACCCATAAAATACTTAATTTTAAATTTATTTACAATGCTATCGCAAATTGAATATCTTTATAAAAAAATCACTAAGCCAAATCGTGTGATACAGCGTGAACGCTGTACCTCGCACACAGCTGGGTAGGCAGAGGGAACCTAGTGTTTAGACACCCTGTTCCCCACACAAAATGTGACTGCAAAATCGGCTGGTTGTGGGTTCAATCCCTACTCGAGGAAATGAAATATTTTTTTAATAAATTTAAAAATTACTTTCATTTCTTCACTCTGGTATTGGGGCAAAGCGCGGCGTTGAGTTCCGCCATTTAACATGCAATGCCTCCAGGTTTCGGTGGAAGTGGGGAATGGAGTGTCTTAACACTAGGTTCCCTCTGCATACCCTGCTTTGTGCGGGATATAACGTTAAGCTGATATATTTTTACGGTATATATATTATGTTTCTATTAAAGTAAAACTAAGCAAAGTTATATTATATGTTTTAATAATGTACAGTAACTAATAATTTCAGGATTTCCATTTTCTTTGGAGAACATTCCGAGGCAGACCAGCTTCGTGTGCCTCTCCTTGAAGTTTGGCAGCATCGTATCAGCACTTGTACTAATTGTAAGTAAACTACATTATTGGAAAAAAAAGATTTATTATTTGACAACGTGATATAAGCTAGTAGTTTTGGCACCCCGTTCCCTTTCTATTCATAAGAGTTAAAATTTTAATTAGTGAGAGGATAAAATATAACATATATTTTGTTGCCTTTAAATCCTGCTTTTTATCAAAGGCAACGCTTGCTATCGATAGCTATAATATGAATTTTAAACTCACTATTTCTACGAAACAACGACCATCCAACGTCCAACGAAATTTATCAATAGTTTTTGAATTTGAATTTGAATAGTTCTGCCAAACATTGGAAATAAACAGTGTACGTGGTGAAAATAAAGAAGTATAGTAGTAAAGCCAACAACAAGACTAACACTTTAAAAATGTTAAAAAAGCTTTTAATAAAGTTGAGCTTTAACTAAGTCACTATGTAGGTAATAGAACCTAACAATCTGAATTACACGCACTTCTAATTGTTCTATCATCATGATATTTGGTACCACAATATTGGATGTTATCCAATACAATATTATGGTGCCATCGAGCTGGTGTGATGAAGGAATTGGAAGATAGCTTATGAAACCTTAGACTGCCTACTCGTAAACGTAAATATATTGAGTTTATACTCATCACATTCGAATTATTGATGTTGAATTGATTATTGTTCTAAATAATAAATAATAATTAAATAAAACATGTTTTTTTTCATTTTTCAGTTATATTCAATATTCGCGCTTGCACAATGCCTCGCTGCGATCAACGTGCTGCCTCCCTGGTCGGTACACGACATGGAGGCCATGATGTCCTACGCAGTCGTTTTTGGAGTCATTATCACACACATCATCACGCTGTTCCTTAGCATTCTCATGCTGGTTGGAGTATTGAAAGTATGAGATTTTAGTTTAATAGGTACATTAAGTAATTGACCATTTTATGGAATTTTTGTTGAAGCCAGTCGTGGCGTCGGAGCACAAGCGTGTGACTATAAATGCATCAGGTTTTGAGTTCGATTTCCGCTCTAGAAAATTAAATGTTTAACATTTTTTGTTAAGTTCCACTACTTAACACGTTATGGCCACAGAATTCGGCACGAAGTGGGAAATATATCGCAACATAGCTTATTAAAATGTAAGAACTATACTTATTTAGAAAAAAAAAATTTCTAAATATTTTTTTTTTTCTTAAGTGTGGAATAACACTATAAAAATGAAAAAAAATACGAAGGAACCAATTGTTAACCACTCAAATTACTACCATTTTAGGAAAAATCTCATCTGATGAGGCCGTGGGTGATATGGACTTCGCTAATAGTGACAGCATCAGTGCTGGTCTTTGTATTTTGGATTACTTTGAGCATGATCAATCATTTTAACGATAATTCTCTTTTGATTTACATTATCGAGTTTCTTGGATTAAGTAAGTTGATCTATAGTTACTATACTACAATTTTATATACATAATACAATATATAAAAATATTCTTAAAAAAAAAAAACAAAAAAAATGACGTATCGGGACTAGCACCCACGCCTCTTGAAAACCGTCCCAGCGATATGATGATTAAGCCATATAAGTGTATGTATATTCTTTGGTCCTCAGCGTGGAAAAACATTTTAAATATTTTAAAATATAGATTAAAATCTTGGTAAATTAACCTAACAAATGACACATTTACTATTTTTATTTATTAGTAATTAATATTTTATGATTAGATATTAAAATTGAAATGTTATTACGTAAATTATTTTTCATTTCTTCATAAGAAAATTGCTGTTCTAGAAAAATAGATTTTTAATTAACTTAGTTAAAGCTTATAAATTAAATAATAGCTTTTTATTATTATTATTTTATTTAATATGGATAATAATTATGCACAGAGGCTGTCGTCTGTGGGCGATTATTGTTGGTTCATTGGCGTTGGATTTGAATTATTAGCATTTATCCGCTCTTATATAATTATGAATATAAGAATTTTTTTATATTTTCAGTGGTCCATTTTTACATGTTGATGATAGTATCCAGCTTCTACAAACAGTTAGAAGAGAGAGAAATAGAAGAGAAGGAGCGATTAAGAAATTTAGTTCGCAGCGAGAACTGGTATAACTCGGCCTAATAAATTTAAACTACGAACGAAACCTATACTGTAGCAAAGGCACTATACCTTAACTACAGTATAGGTTCTTATGTATATATTATTGTTTTTGTTATATTGTATAAATTAATAGTCCCAAATTTAATTTTTTGTAAGCGAATTATTAATAAAATATGAAACTATTAGATAAATGTGTTAGCCATTTAAAAATATTCCTTTTCCCATATAATTCTTTACTTTAATTATAAAGTTAAAATATAAACAAAAAAAAATATTCGAAAAATATTTATTTGGCGTAGACTGCAATAACACTCGTTAGTCTATAAAATATACAACAACATACTATGACATACTATGTACAATAAACTTATATATAATAATAGCAAAATATAATCATCCTACTTCTTCTAAAATGTACAGAAATTTGAAATTTCGTATATAATTTCCTTAAATATATTTGGACCAGTACGTCGTTCATACTATAAGGCCATATGGGCACAATGAGAAAGGAATTATTTTCGTTTCCTGGCTTATATGATAATGTATGGCGTTGAGTTCCGTCACGCAACACATTGCCCCGAGTTCAAGAAGTATAATATTAAAGGCTAGGTTCTCTTGGCTACATTTATTCCCTGGTACAATCTTAATCATTCCCCTCTACAAATCACATCAACAACAAAAGATTTTTTATCAAAAATAGGTATTTTGTAAATGTGGATACTTCTAAAACTTTTTATAATACATTATTATACTACACTTGATATTAAAAAAAGGGACAAGCGCGAGTCTGGCTCGCCCACCCAGGGTTCCGTACGAAAATTAGAGATCTCGAACTTTTTCTGAAATTCAAACTTAGCTTAGCTACAGCCCTTTCATCTGATAAAACATTTGAACTAGCTGGTTTCATACAAAATTTTGCCCCTCTTTTAGGGCTATTATTTTTTAGGATTTAAACAGGCCGTAAACCTGAGTATATGGCTTAAATTTCAAACTTATACCGCCAAACGAAAGATACAGTTGACACAGACACACAGACAGACAGACAGATGGACAACAAAGTGATCTTATAAAAATTCCTTTCTTTCTTAAAAGGTACGGAACCCTAAAAAACTAAGACGATTCAGATCATATTTTTTTTTATATATTTAACTTTAAAAATACCAATTTTTATTATTGATTAACTAGAAAGAGATTTTATAAATCGTATATTTATACAAGCTTTCATTTGACCTGCCGTCTTGGTATGTCTTATAGTGCATGTGAAATCATGCAAGCTCAATTTGACATTGGCCAATTGAGCTGACAATAAAATATTCAATTAAAATATATAGTTATCAAAAATATTATTATCTAACTATCTACAGCTAAGATTATTTGCAAAAGAACTGTTAACTTTGCTTATGAAGGATTTATGTTCATATTTTTCTTACGTTTTCACTAGCACCTTTAAGTTACTTTTATCAAACAAACAAATATGAAAGTGTATATTTATTTGTACGTTTCGTCAGACTTTATATTGGCTCCTAAGTTGCCTTCTAAAATGTAATCTAATTTAGTTGATTAATATTTAAATGTCTGATTAAAGGTATAAGTGATGTATCTAGAGAGAGCTGTGCTAAAAGATAATTTATCAATCAAGTATATTCATTATCTCACTAATGTTGATAATTTTCAAGAAGTCCTATAATATTATAATTTTATAAACTCTATCGTAGCGAATTAGAAGTGCAAGTTGTTAGATCAAAGTCTACTGAAGGAAGTATTCTTTTTTGGCTACACTTTGTATCCTCAACCAGAGAGAACGGAGCGTCAAATCTACGTTCTTTCACCTCGCCCAATGTCTTCAATCGGCACATACATGCATTTCGGCGATGCTCATGATTTTTACGTGCCCATCCTCTAGTATCATTGATATTGTATTTTTGAAGGTCAACGGAGATCATCCACTGCTTCTTTTACTCACTTTTACTCTTGCTAAGAGATATGATTGTATAAAAAAACTTTCTTCGATTTGCTTAAAAAATAAACTTGATGTCGTTATTCAATGCAATGTTATGAAGGTCTTAAGTGGAAATCACTTCTTTCTTACTGTCTTATCCTTAAAAATATTAACTACTATTTTTACCAAACAATTAATTGCCAGAGTTACAGCTAGGACCTACTTTTGACAAGTTATCATTTAGCATAAGTTCCTTATCTAGATTTATATGTACATAATCAACAATCATCACTTCGTGTATATTTCTGATATTAAATGTAATTTCTAAAGCGACTAAACGGCGTCTTGTTCCCGCGTGTACTTCACAGTTCCGTCCCGTTGCATCTTCACTATCGAGCTCCAGATGAGAATCACCAAGTAGATTTGTACCACTGGAATTATATAAATACATTTTTTAATTATAATATCCATATTTATTAATTGATTTTGTGAGCTAGAAAGAGAGAACGCGTCAATGTGAATAAACCTAATTATTACATCAGATTAGATAAGAATCATATCCCACGAGGCTATTTAAATACTAAAACGTTCTAATTTCAATCGTCTTTTCGTGACCACGGACTACTGCAAAGTGTTCGAATATTAAAGTTTCCAAAAACACAATACTGAATATACGTGAAATTAAATATATTTGTTCATTTTCGATTTTTTATAAATAACATAACAAGCATAGGAGATAGAATAGCATCAGAATAGCTGAATGCCACAGTATACAAACTAGTAATGCCTTACTTAATCTATCTTAAATCAAAATGGCCACCATCGTGGTCAGTTAGACACTATTCAGTTGTTTCACGATTTTATTTGTGTTTATTATTTAAATAAGTTTTCTTGTTCTATTTAAAGACAATGGTGCTAATGGTAATCGTAATGACAAATCCGGTATTGGTCTTTTATCTAAGCAGACGTGGATCTACATGTATTAACTGTTGCTCTCATTGATATATCCGAAATTCATGATGACATTAAAATAATCATAAATTATAAAAATACATAATTTGATACTTACTTAATTGGAATAAAATGATGAAAAGTTCACTAGCGGTCTCCTTAGTGAGGAACGCGAGGCTGTATACGAAGCCGATGATTGAAAACACGATCTCGAAGTATAAGTAAACCTTCATCAGCAACACGTGTTTCTGAAAAACAAATACAAACGTACATTTAATGATGATGTATGCAATGATGATGCATGCATGATGATATGCAAGATCTAGTTCTTGCTCAAAGTTTCAAATTTATTAGTAAGAAAATCATAATTTACTACATATGTCAAGGAAAAAAGGAGATTCCTTACTAAAATCTGAGATAAACAGACACTTGTCAAATAGATATGTTTCCTGAGCAGGCACCGAACCATCACAACTACTAGCTACTCGACAAAAAAGCAATAAATATGTAAACTACAATGTTTTAATAAGAAAGTGAAGACGATGTGTTGGATTTTTTGTAATGGGAATAAATTATGTTATTATTGTCAGCTCTGGAAATAAATAAAGCGCATCGTTAAGTTACACCATTTAATATACAATATTTAAAAAATTGGACAGTGTGGGGACGGATTATCTTTGCTTCTCTCTGCCACATGCGGGGTACAGCGTGAAAACATTTTAAAACGCTACTTACCTTATGTAGAGCTACAATAAAAGTAACGGTCATAGTGACTTCAAGCACGAGGGCGGTGGTGTCCGCGATCAGACGCGGGTACTCTGACGCGTCTTGCAGGTTTTCAATATCGCTGGCACGGACTGAAGTTATGTATATTGATAGCAGTGAAGTCACTACAAGTGTTAACATCTGAAATCAAATATGTATATTCTTCTTTAGTTTTATTTTTAATATTTACAATATTATTATATGATTCTATTAAAGGGAACATTTAAGTCTATCTATACCAATATTATAAAGCACAAGAGTTTGTTTAATTTAATATCCTAATCTCAGGAACTACTTCGAGTCGAAAAAAATATGTTTAATATACCTCATGATATAGGATATATTTGTTAAGAAATGCTATTATAGTTGTATCACGTCAATCGTTCCGACGTAACGGACTGTATGTGAGACCTTTTTTAGTTACATATCGCCTTCAAATAAATTGTATCATGTGTCAAACGCAACTATAATTATTGATAAATATATATTTTATTAATATTGTAAATGTTTGTCTAGATCACAGTGGGTGAGGATGATTTATAGTTATTTATTTATAAAAAACATAGTGTAATTCGTTTTTCTAAAGCAGGACCGAGAGTGGAGAATGGAGTGACTCGACCTCAACACGTAATATGTTGACTGAGCGTACTCCGTTAAATGTGTTTTAGGAGTAAACATGAAAAACAGGCGAAACGTATTAAAAAAGTTTTTTTTCTGTATGATCATTTAGAAATATCAATAGTTCGCGTTCTGTATGAATATTAAAATTAGTCAGCAAAATCTTATATTTCAAAATCAATTTAAAATCATTGAATACTTTCTAAAAAGAAAGTAAGAATGTTCACGGAAACTTGCGAATTTAACACCTCTCATAAAGGAGCTGCGAAATATTGAACCGTGAATAGTTTTGATTGATTAACGCTACTTGTTTTTTATTGGTTTCATCCTTAAATTTAAGATATTACATATATATAAATATTAAATTAATCAATTAGGTAGGTAACTGGACACCTAATTCGACATTTTGATTTACTACATTAGATAAATGAAAATATTCTTAACACTAGCGTTTCCACAGATGGAAATTCACAATTATATACGATTGCAACATTTATAGTGACTTTTAACTAGTACTTTAATTAATTCCATATGACAAAATATATTACATTGTATAGACTATCTATAATAATATTATTAAGCTGAAGAGTTTGTTTCCCTACTAGGGATAAAGGGTGAAACCTTAAAAAATATTAAATCACAAAAACTAGATAATACTTACTAAATTAACGTAAGCAAAAGCGATGAGGCCCTTCCTTAGCGGCAAGCAGAAGCAGCATTTTGTTAGTATTGGTATCTCCACATAACTGCATATCTTATCTCTGGAAAAAAAGATAACATTTTTATAAAAATTACGTTCTCAATATTTATACGTAGCAGGATTAGAACGTATGGCTTGGTGGTCAAAGCGCTTGGACGGCTTCTAAAAGGCGCCGGTTCAAATCCCGCTACGTTAAATTTTTTATACATTTTCTATATAAGTATAATACTTTTTATAAAATTACATAGCTCAAACATTAGTTTTCTGTGTTTTGGCTGCGCTCGCGAAGTAAAGGTCAAAAGATAGTCCCATTACAAACAAGGAAGTGGCCAAAGATAACGAAATATGTAGTTAATTTAAAGACAAATACTTTATTATGATATTGTATATTTAGTTAAATATTCTGAGTAAATTAGATACAAGTAAACAACAAAACGACTCTTGGAATGATAGCGTGTAATTATAATTAGTCCCTTATCGTATTTGTTTGAACACAATTAATGAGAGAATGCTTGAGAATGAATACTTTCTTATAGTTTGAAACGATGTTAAGCTACGTCGTTGAGAAAATCTAGTGGTAGCCGAAATTATGAAAAAAAATAGCTTCAAGCCAAATCCCAAGCCATATAGCAGGGTAGACCAATTTTCGAGATATTGACTGTTGAGTGGAAGAACTCAACACCACCATTTATCTCGTACCAGGACGATAAGATGAAAAAATAATTCTTTTGAATGCGAATCGAACCGACAACCGTCACGTTTACAGTGCCCCACTGCGTCACTATGTGTATGTAGGTTTATATAAAAAAATTTCAAAAACTTAAAGCTATATAACGATGATCCCTCTAATTTAAATTAAGTCTATTATAACTTACTGGAAGATCTAGATTTCCTAAAACTATCAAGGTATGTCTGGATGGAACGTATATAATATAGTCAAGTCAAGTCAGTTTTTTTAATGACTACTTAGGAGTACTGATACTTCCCTTATTCTGTAAAGATATAAGTAAACATTGGTCACCCTACTTGCCCACATCGTCATATTAATTCGTATTGTTCGTACAGTACACTTTAATAGACGATTTCCTTTGTTGATACAATTTAATAACTTTCGCGTCGCGTGACATTGATTTAGAACAACGACTGTAGTATAAACAAATATAAGCAAAATGGTGACAAAAATAGAAGACATCTTTTATAAGAAACCTAAGGTTTTTTGTATATTCCGCGTAAAGTAGAGTAGGGGGAAATCTATAGTTACTGTTTAGTGGCGGAACTCAATAATAATATTCATAAAAATAGTTTTGTTTTCATTTAATCGAACCTACAACCGTCGTAGTGGTGTACGCAGTGAGGCACTGTGTATTATTTAATTACTAGCAAATGGAAAATGTAGAGTGGGGTAATCGTGTTGTAAACCAACTGACTATACGACATAACATACGACAGTTGTAGATTCAATGCCCAGTTCAGATGACAAATTTTGTTTTGTATCCATTTATCGGGGAAGTCTATATCTAACGTGACGTTAATCATTTGATGTAACCTACTAATAAAATAGGTACAATAATATGATATACATAGTTAAATCAGCTTTACGCTGTATCCCGCATACAGCAGGGTAGGCAGAGGGAACCTAATGTTAAGACACTCTGTTCCCCACTTTCCACCAACTTCTAGAGGCATAGCGTGTTGAGTGGAGGAACTCAATGTCAGATTTTTGCCTCAACACAGGGCGAAGAAATTAAAATATAAATTTAAATAAATATTTAATCTAGAGGCGTGGCGTAGGAGCACAAAGTGTGACTGTAACTGTGCACGGCCTCCAGAATTCGGCAGAAAGTCGGGAATTCGGAGTTTGTTAGCACCAGATTCCCTCTGCCTACCCTGCTGTGTGCGGGATACAGCGAGAAGCTGATTTATTTAAATTTTCTCGAGCGGGGATCGAATCCACGACTGACCGCTTTTGCAGTAACACTTTGTGCCGCTGCGCAACGACTGGCCTCACTATTATTATATTATTATCGCTATTGCTTATTGATTGGGGCATTGTCAACGATTGTTCCACATAATGAATAGGGCAGAAAATGAGGGTCACGAGAAAGTGGCCCGCCACCGTCACCGTCACCGCCATCGCCATCTGCGTATTGAATATAAATTAGATTTGAAGATGTTTTTGAATACCTATTTGCTTAAGGGTCATTAGCCTCTTATCTATTCAGTCGCGGCGCAGAGGAACAAGAATGTGACTGCAAAGGTTCGATTCCCACTTGAGGAAATTAATAATTACTTATTAATATTTTGATTTTTTCGCCCTGGTAACAAGGAACAGCGCGGCGTTCAGGTTCACCACTCAACGCGCAGTGCCTCGGAAATTTGGCGGATAGTGGAGAACGGAGTGTTTTAACACTAGGTTCATGAAGATGAAAAAATCTATAATCGTTGAGTTCGCTATTTCTAAAACTTTAAACCATAGAGTGAAGCTAAAACAATAAAAAAATAGAAAACTTATATGGATAATACAAACATTGCAGGCAGTAAAACCTCTGAGAGACCCAAAGTTTCTATGCAATGCAGATCAATGCAAAAACAAATAAACCGAAATGTGACTGTAAACGCGACTGGTTGTGGGTTCGATCCTCACTCGAGGAAATCAAATATTTATTTGATTCATGTTTCAATTTCATCTCCAAAAAAAAACTGCGAGCGACAACTAAAAGATTTATATTTTACATGTAAATCCTTTCGTTTTACGTAACACACTGTGTTGACACACACATCTCTTACGACAATCAAACCTATGACCCTCCACATTAGTTAAAGTCGTAACTTTTGTGTGCGTTGTGAAAGCTTTTATTATCTATTCAATACCAAGTTAACCTTACAACAGTTTAAGATTTTAAATACGTCATTAAAAATATGTTTACACTTATATTTTTTTATATTTTGAGGCTGTTAAGGCGCAGCGGCACAGCGTCTGTTTGTAAACACTACGGTAGTGGGTTAGATTCCCAATAAGGGGAATGAAATATTTTCATTTTCTTGTTATAGTAACAAGACAAATCGTGGTGTTGAATTTCGCTATTCAGTTAACCCTAGGTTCCCAGATTTTGATAGAGCTAAAATAACAAATTTTACATGTCTTTCAACTGAGAATCGAACCTATAAGCATCCAGCACGGTTAGAAGTTTTCCAACTTACCGCACTTGTAATTAGCTTAATACGTACATACTTTATTGAGTAATATGAGAACTCGTGGACGATGTCGCAACACTATTGTAGTTATATGTAATTTTTTTGTTTGTTTACTCTCACGGCTTCTGATTTAATAACTTATCATTTATATACTGTTACGGCCCTTTATTTTTATGCTTCATGCTGTATCCCGCATACAGCAGGGTAAGCAGAGGAAACCTAGTGTTGAGACACTCCGTGCTTAGAGTTGAGACAGACAATATGAGACAATGCGTGACGGAACTCGACTTTGTATTGTCCTTTAATAACAAAACGTAAAATATTGTTGTTCTTAACTTCAATTACTTCAACTAATTTCAATTACTTGCACACTGTAGGTGTCGTCTGTGCGGTATCTGTCCCTGTTACATATGGCTCATGACATTAAAGCTAAAAGTATCCCATTTTTCTTTAAAGTGAGGAATGGAAGTGTCTAATTGGGAACGGAGTATCCTAGCAATAGGTGTCCAGGTTCCCTCTGACTCCTTCTATGTGCTCGATATAGTGTAAAACTAAAAAAAACCATTTTACGATTGCTGGATAGAACATGCTGAAATATATTCATAATACCAACAAAATCAATATAACTATATTCTAAGTAGAGTAGTAAGAAGGAACGATCCGACCGCTTGTTTAATATGATAGAACCTTATGTGATTATGGTGGTTTTACTAGTAGCAAGCTGACATTAATTTCGTTACATAAGATATCATTTTGTAATATATATTTATTATAGTGGGAATCGAACGCACAACTGACTGGCCCCAAGTAACATTAACAAAAAATAATTAAAAATAACTCCAATCATCTCCCGTAGCGCAATAACTTATAATTGTTTGTAAAAAGATTACTCTTATATGGATACGAACACGTTATCTAATCGCGCTCCGACGCGACGTAACCGACCGACAGTAGGTAACCGCAACTCGTCAGATAAGTTAAGTTACTTCTAATTTTCGACTGATATTTCACTTTCAATTTTTTTATTCTTTTTTACTAGAGAAATAGATGAAATATTGGATACATTATGAAGGTTCGATTCCCACTAAAAGGCAAAGACAAGTTTTGTTTTTTCATTTTATTATAATAAAAAGATAAAGCGCAGCGTTGTATACCGTCACTCATCGTATATTAGTAGCACTAAGTCTCATCGTGCCATAGGTAATACGGAATATAGTGCGAATTTAAAAAAAAATACACTTCCTAATATTCAAATATATATATATATATATATATATATATATATATATATATATATATATATATATATATATATATATATATATATATATATATATATATATATATATATATATATATATATATATATATATATATAAGGCTAAGAAATTAACAGTTTTTGACGTTAAAAATAACTCATAAATCAAATTTCCTCGCTTAAGTAGAGGCAAAACGCGGCGTTGAGTTCCGCCGCTTACCATTTAATGCATCTCGAATTCGACGTAAAATCCCTCTTCAGGAAGCCGTGTGATCCCGGCCTAGAATAGGATCATCTTGGTACTGATGGTGTCGTAAGAGACAACTAAAGTACGTGTGGTAGAGTCAAGTCGCCAGCAATGACAACACCTTAAAGGCCGGCAACACACCTGTAGCTCCTCTGGTGTTACTCGGGGTCATGGGCGGCGGTAATCACTTATCATCAGGTGACCCGAACGCTCGTTTGCCTTGTCTTTTCCATAAAAAAAAAGGAAATACGAAGGGCGCAAACGATATATTATCAGTGTGCTAGAAATGTTCACTTTGTTTACTGAATATTGATATAATTACAGCACATCCGGTCACCGTCAGCAATTACCTATTACGTACGTCCGGGAATCACTTTGTAATTCGGTACTTAAAGAAACTCAAAACAGATTTATAATTATATCTTGCACAGTAAACTAAACAATAATAATATTTCGTTTACTTCCACGCTGTTTCCCGAATGTAGCAGGGTCGGTAGAGAGAGCTCAGTGTTAAGACACTCCTTTCCGTCTATATTTTGAGACCATATGGCTTTATTCATAAACCGTTCGCAAGTCTGAGATAGATCGTGTAATTGATGTATAAAAACAGTATCTAGAGCGATTTATATGTGTATTCTATGTGTTAAGTGGCGGTACTCAACATCGCACTTTGTCTTCTAAAGCTTCTTATAAATACTGCAGTAAAGCGATATAGTTCCGTATGGTCATTACGTCCTCATTGCACCAATAAGCCAATGTCTCTCAACACGCAATATCTCGAAAATCGGTTGGTGCTTGTGGAACGGAGAATCATAACTGGGTTCGCTCTGCCTGCCCTACTATGAACGGAATACAGCGTAAAGCCACAAAAATATAATATTATAAATTTCTTCGTATTCTATGATACACTATCTATCGGGAGGAAGGACGCATCCTTGTTAATATTGTTTGTTGTTTCGATAACAACGAATGCATTCAATAATATACAGCACTAATGTTCTACATTCTCTAGCTTTACCCCTCTCCCGCCTCTCCGCATACGGCAGGGTGGGGGCGGGACAAGATTCATTGTGGCAGAATTTAACTAAGTGGCACAAGAAAAATGTTCGTATATATGTACTTATCCTTCGTACTGTCTGATACTGTTCTGCTGCACAACAATGGCTGAATAGTTTGTGAGTCCAATTCCCACTTGGAGGAACCATTTATTTTCATTTTCCCACCACGAAGTGCGACGTTGTGTTACGCATATAGAAAGTAAAGTGAACAGAGTGCTAGGAGTCCTAGGACGTTCTCTTTGTAACAAGAAAAACCGCAGATTTGATATCTATGACTCATCACACAATACCTTTAAAAGTCGGTGGACAATAGCGAACGAAGTGTCTTAACACTGACTTCCTTTTGTTTTATCGGCTATACGGGACTAAGGTTTTTTTAGCAATTAACATCGAAAATTGACTTATCGCAAGCTAAATCACTATAAACGCGAGTAAAATAAACTTATTACATAAAATATAGGCCAACTTTATCTTAAAAAAAGATTCGCTCAATATTGATCTCAAATCGTAATTTCAAATTTTGATAAATTTCAACAATGCTGTTCGCGGTCCTCGACGCGGCCGACGGCTCTCGGAACCGGTTTGAAATGCGAAGATTAATCGTCAATAAATCTAACCTTTGAATCTTTTGGTTAAGAAATCATTTCGACAATTTTAATGTACAACAATTAGATGCCACCGCGGCGCAGTTACTGCCTATAATAGATAAGTTAGATTAATCGCGAGAGAATCATCAAATCTAAGAAAAAACAAAAAAATGATGCAGCAAATCTATTATATATCTATACTAATATTATTAAAAGGGTTTGTTTGTTCGAGGAATGTATATTATATGTACCTGCGGCTAGAGTGATATCAGGCACCTGTTATCCTAATGTGTCCGATACAACTCCTAATTATTTTTATTAAGCCACACGTGCGAAGCTGCAGTAAAAAGTTAGCTGTAGTCATCATTTAGGCAATTTTGATTTTAATAAGAATAATAGAGTCGTACGTATATAGGTTTTATTGATTACAAGAAAATCATTAGATTAATCAGAAAAAAAAAAACAGAATAAACGTAATGAATACAGTAAACATAATATTGTCACCTTCGTAACCTAGTTAGCTTTCGTTTGACTTGAAGCACTTTGATTGTAGCTTCATAATTGCTTCGTCAAATGTTATTATTATATTTAAATCAAAGTAATCAGTAGGATAAAATCTAACTGTAAGCGCGATGCTTGGAGGTTCGATTCCCACTCGCAGGAACTAATTGTTTTCATTTCCTTGCTCTGACAATAAAACAATGCGCGCGGTTGAGTCTCATCGCTCATAACGTACTATCTCGAAGCTTAGATCCGTCTAACTCCCTTAGATCACAGAAAAAATCTAGCTTTTAACTTAACACAGTCAAAAGATACGAAGATACGATGAAATGGACTGTGGACTTAGTTATAAAATTTAGCTCGATGTGAGAACTTAGCATACAAATAAAGAAAAAATACGAAATGTGTAAATTTATAGATAATATCCTTATTTTATCCTGAAATTGGTACGGCATCGGTAGGCGAGTGTGACTCGGTTAACCGGTTTAGATTAATTTATCATAAATTAATTTTGATAATAAGTATATAAGAACAGAAATACGCACGAATGCTGCCCTCTCCTCCTATAGGATGGTGGCAAATTTGTAAGAAATCCCCGTAGCACGTGACTATAAAAGATGTTTTTAAAAAATCTCCACATTATATCAACACAAGCTCTTATCACTATAGTTATTGTGATACTAACTTCTAGATGTTCTAGAAACTACGATAGATTCCAGAAACTACTGTAGATGCTTCTATAATAGAATAGAATCAATTGTTTCGTAAAGGAATCGTGAAGGTACACACGTTCAAATCGTGAGAACTGAACGTGACGTACTGTGATGGTACTATTTTCAATAAACTCCATTTACATTTAAAATGAATATCTTTATTATATAAATATGCAAAAACATTAACTATGTTGTTTCAAGTGAAATAATACACGATAGAACAGACGATAGAAACAGGACCTTGTTTATATGTATTTTTTTTAATATCTAGTGTCTACAAGAGACGCGGGTTCGAGTCCCGTTATGATCATATTTTTGTACATTTTTAAATATTCTCTTTTTCTTAATGTATAAAATATCACTAAATAAAAAAGGGAATTTGAATACGTTACTATTTACACTGATATTATAAAACTGAAGAGTTTGTAAAGTTGGATGCACTAATCTGAGTAACTAGTCGCTTCTATTTAAAAACTAAATTGTTGGATAGTTCATTTATGATGAATATTTCCAGTCCTCGACGGCAAATCCGTATGTAAAAGTTAATCGTATTATAATTATATTAATAATATATAAGCTCGCGGCTTCGTCCGCTTGAACTCCTAAATAAATTATTTACTGTAAATTGGAAAAAATTTTTGCCAATCTTATAGAATAGTAAGAGGCCGGCCGTGGCGCAGTGGCACGAAGTGTGACTGTAAAACCGACTGGTTGTGGGTTCGATCCCCACTCGATGAAATATTTATTAAATTAATTTTTCCATTTCTTCGCTCTGGTGTCAAGGCAAAGCGCGGCGTTGAATTCTGCCACTCAACACGCAAGGCCTTCAAAATCGGCAGAAAGTGGGGAACGGAGTGTCTTAACACTAGGTTCCCTCTGCCTACCCTGCGGTGCGCGGGATATAGCGTGAAGCTAATTTAATTTAATTTTTTTTTATTCTTATAGAATAGCTTCTATTTTACAACAATTTAGTCAAAAAATATTCACAAAGCGTGCACAAACGCGTTACACGAACAAACTAAACCGACAAAATATGGACAGACAGCAACATGGGTTACAATTTTATTGTATATATATATAGATAATAAATGATTAGCAATTTATTATGACCATTTATTTAATTTACCAGTTCTTTTGTCTTTTTTCTTTGGTTTTAATTATTGTATTTTAAAAAATCTTAGAACGTGCATAAAAAGGTGAATAATTAATTGTTGTTTTTCAGCGGAGCCCAACACGGTCAGTGTACACACTGACATACAAAATATTTGTAAGCCAATAAATAAAACAATAACATCGTTGTTACATGTGTACTGCCACATACACACACATACATTGTGGTTTCATATATCATTCAAGGATTGATACACATTTCTTTTGATTAAATAGTTTTTGTAATAATATAAAATAAATTGCCTCGTCCGTCGTCGCTAAATATAATATTCATTTTAATCTATATAAATATTAAAAGCTCAAAAATTTGTTTATTTGAATGCGCTAATCAGGAAAGCAGTCTTTTTAAATAGAATAATTTGCCAAGAAAGAAACATCTTAAATCAAATTAATCATTTCGTTTAGTTACTTCTTAAAAAGTAGTGAGATCCTTCGTAGCGCAGGGCTACAAGCGCGTGACTGTACACGCGACAGTTTGTAGGTTCGATTCCCACTCGAGAAAACTAAATATTTAATATTTTCACATCTCCGCTGTTGCGTCGAGGCAAATCGCAGCGTTGACGACACTCTGCAAAACCTCCAGAATTCGGAGGAAAATAGGGACCATAGTGTCTTGACACTATCTACACTAGACACTAGGTTCCCTATGCCTACCCTGCTGTAAAGCGTGAAGCTAAGCGAGATAAAGCGTGAAGCTAAAAAAAGGTAACCTAACCGTTTAGTTCCGCATCAGGTAATGTCGATTCATGTAATAGATCGTAATGAGATAACAACTCGTCTTAACAATACGACAGAAATACGTGCATTCTGCCTACACTAGCGTGTAACTGTTTACGTACGGTTATATTTTACTATTTTTACGGTTATAATAAACACTTTAGTTTGCAAAAACATTTATTTTAAATATTATATGTATTTTTATAAGTAAATTTTGTATAAAGACACATATTGGACTAAACTGTCCAATATTTTTATGGGAGTTCCATATGAACGCGGTACATTTTTCTAATGTATGTATGTATATACATATCTATCTCAAAAATGTTGTGGTGATACCTACATTTCTTTCTCTTATATAATTAAATAAAAACCATGGAAGTTTTATAGCACATTGATTACGTCCTTGCCCCTTGAAATTTAAAAAAATATACTAAACTGTTCTGTGTACCAATTACTTCATGTCGTAAGAACTAAAAAGAAATAAAAAAAGATTTATTGTATTGTCTTCAACAAAGGTATAAAACTACGTCAATGTCATATATAAATGTAAAAAAAAATCACCGTATTTTAAGAATGAATAAGTATTATAATAATGGACGTATAACGTATAATACAAAAATATTATTTAAATACTTTAGGTACGTATAATTTAATGTGATTCTTAAATGATGCCATCAAAAAGTAGTTCAAAATTTATTATTGTATATCATCGTTGAAGGTTCAATCGGGTATTTCATTATACTAGTCGTCACCTGCGATTTTGTTTGCGTTGATTTTAAACATCTTAAAACCCAATAGAAATGGGAAAATTTCATTATTTGGTTTCCTTTTTCGTAGGAATTTTCAAGCTCTCCTATCCTTTAAGTCTCTAACCTACCTGCGAGTACATAAAAAAATTCATCTTCCTAAGTCCACCAATTTTGGTCTTTGCTTTGTCTGTCAGCTACCCTAGCTATACCCTTATCGATAAGAGTTTAATATAGAAAAAAAAACAAATATGTACAATCAGGGTTAAAAGTGAATTTTATAACAAAAGTCACATCAATTTTTAAAATTTCTAATCAGTTTCTAATTTTCACTTGCGAGAAACAGCCGCTATGATATGACGTCATACGATCTTGTAAACAGTGTCATATTGTGTGTTACACACAATTATTATTACCAATATCAGTATTTCTCACAGCAGAGCAGCGTGGAGTATATTCTTTCTAAATGAACTGTTAAGACCCTTTATTATTCCAATCTCTTTTGTCTATCAAGGTACAGGGAAAGAAAATTATTTTAAATGTTGCTGGCTTTTTTACGCTTCCCGCTGTATCCCACATTACTCAGAGTAGGCACTCCCTTCTACACTTTCTGCCGAATTTACGGAACATTTCGTGTCAAATGGCGGAACTCTACGCTTTTTCGTCTAGTTAACTATTTTTTTTTTTCAAGAATTATTTCAAACATTTTTATAAGACATTCGTTCCCACATCCATCAAGTGTAGTCAGTATCTATCCCACTGCGTCACAGTAGCGATAAGTTTTCATAATGTCCATTAAAGTGCCATCATGTTCGTAAACGAAGTATATCACGATTATAGCGTTTCTAAAGAACGGGGCTTCCACATCCGCTTATACTAGTTTTGTGATTAGCCTCATTTGCGACTTTGTCTTCGCAATTTCGTCTATTAACTGTTTTTTACAATATTCTTGAAGTTATCTCTTAGGTCCTCCTCCTTACTAAGTAAAATAGAGACATCGTTCAAATGAAACATTATCCCAAGCCGGGATCAAACGCACAAACACTGAGGTTATAATCAGACACAGCCCCACCCAGCCGACCCAACGACGGTCTCAAATAAAAGTATAGAAAAAAAAATCAGCTTCACGCTGCATCCCGTATACGGTAGGGTAGGCAGAGGGAACCTAGTGTTAAGACACACCGTTCCCCACTTTCCGCCGAGGAGAAGGAGGCATTGAGTGTTGAGTGGCGAAACTCAACGCCACACTTTGCCTCAACATCAGAGCGAAGAAACGAAAATATAAATGTAAATAAATATTTCATCTTCTCGAGTGGGGATCGAACCAACAACCAGTCGATTTTGCAGTTACACTCTGTGCCCCTGCACCACGACTGGCCTCAAAAAGTATAGAAAAAAATAATTAATCTATATATATATATATATATATATATATATATATAGATATATATATATATATATATATATATATATATATATATATATATATATATATATATATATATATATATATATATATATATATATAAAGACATGTACCTGACTGACTGAGGTAAGACGCACGCACAGCCGTAACCGCTGTTCGTAGAAACGTGTAATTTGGACAGATGTTTACTTTTATAATCTGGACATTCACTAAGAAGGGATTTAGAGAAATTTTGACCCTAAAGGGGTGAAATAGGGGTTGAAAGTTTGTATGGATTTCTTTTAAACGGCACCGATTTTCATAAAACTTGAAATTCAGACTCTTTAAAATATCATTGAACACGTGTTTCATGGATTTTTAGAATTCACCCCCTAAGGGTTCAAATAAGAAGTTGAAAGTTTATGTGGAAAAATCTTTAAATCACCACCGATTTTTATAAAAATTTAAATTCAGACAGTCAAAAATATTTTATTGACTACGTGTTTTTTTAGAATTCACCCCTAAGCGTGCAAATAAGCAGGCGAAGCTGCGCGCGCCCTCTAGTTATATATGTATATATATATATATATATATATATATATATATATATATATATATATATATATATATATATATATACATATATATATATATATATATATATATATATATATATATATATATATATATATATATACATATATATATATATATATATATATATATATATAAATGGTTATTTATATGATGTTTCATTTTGACTCAACAACAACAATAAAGCATTACATCATCAATTTTAAGTAGGTGTAAGTGCTAAGCATATTTTAAAACAGTTTTTGTGATTTCTCAATGACGGACGGACGGAAGGCTTTAGCTACTAATTAATAAACATGCAAAATACTCTTTTGTATACGAGTATTTTTTATGACATTGAAACGAATATGATAAAATTATAAAGGGAAACTAAAAAATACAATTTTATCGTGCATTATTTGAATCTAAGCTAGAGTGCTCTAGAGGCTTGGTAGAAACCTCTGGAGAGTTCCACTATTCACATGATGATACGATAATAACAAACTGGTATTTTTTTTATTCTATTACTTAGACACAAGTATAATAAGTATAATATAATAAAATTGCGTATTTTTTTCTCTACTTAATACTTAAAAAATTTAGAGACAGCTTTAATGAGAAGGGTGTAAAATTAACTAAACAAAAAACAAGATTGTGATATTACGATAAAATTTTATCAATGTTCACCTTTTTCTGAATTAAAGTTGGGGTTCGAATCCAAAACCGTCATGTTTACAGACAGGAGCTGTGCCGGTGTGCCACAACGTTCTCAACTACTTATATACTACTGGGTTTAATCAACCCCCACACAATATCTCTTTTTATTTGGAAAGTAAAGAACGGAATGTTCTCCGCCTTTCAAATTGCACTCTACATTCATCTAGAGTACCAAGAGTAAGACGTGCTAAGTCTATGAAGTTCAAATAACATGCATATTTGTGAGGTAAATGTTAAATGTTGTAAATGTTAAGAAAGTATTATAACATTAAGTAAACTTATAATGTCATCAGCACTTTCTCTTTGGATCACGCTAACTCTTCGTCAGCGGTAATGTTTTATATATATTATTATTAAAATATCTTATTAATGCCTTGGTAGTGCATTTTTTATATTCAGGTTCATCTTTACTTAATATACTAAGTAAAGTAAAGCTGAAGAGTTTCTTTGACTACTGGCCCCTTATTTTATTTTTTTCATATATCGAGGAAGGCTTTGTGACTATATTATAACATGCTAATCGTTTTCGTATAACAATTGTGCATTGACCAAGTACGGCCATGAGTACCGACAGTCAACACACAAAAATAAAGATCTAAATAAACTATAAGCGAATAAATTGCTAAATTATATTAACTTAATAATTAGTTTATTTAGAACTGTAATTATAATAAATAACTAAATTATTTTAAAATAATAATTGATACATTCATTCTAGATAATATAGGTATCAACTACTGTCAACATGCGCACGCGCAGGTCACTGAGCGTGACGGTCGTCTCTATTCTAGTACTAAATCGACTGCTAATTGAAGGTTACATAGCGATTTTAAAGTTTGTAAAAGGTTCTAAATCATATAAAATGGTGATTCTAATTGGCACAATTTGAACTTGAATTTAAATGTGATGGTTCAAAAATCACTTTAAAAAAAGCAGTATATTCGACCCCTGTACGCATCGATCGTTAGTATAGTGCCATACTTTTTTTCTTGTTTGGTAGTTTAGGTACCTATATAGATTATTTTGCATTTACAACAGTGGTTCTTCAATTTTTATACAAATTATTCCTCAGTTCACTCTATACTCTATAAAATCTATATTTTTACATATTTTATTTTATAAAAGGATGTTCAACACTCAATACTCAATACTCGTTGGGTGAAGTGTATTTTTTTGTACTTTCATGCCATAAGCCGTCTAGCGGAGTGAGAAGAGGGCACCTAATGTTAGGACACTGCACTCCTCACTTAATTCTTTTATAAAAAAGTAAGTAAAAATCAAGTATGAGGTAAAAATCTTGAGAAAAAAAATTATCGAGTTAGTTTTTACTCAGAGTGGAAATCTAATCACGACGGCCTCTAATTTTTTATAGCTTAACGCTGTATTCCGCACATAGCAGGATAGTGTTAAGACACTCCGTCCTCATTTAGACTTGTCCGTTCCACACTTTTCGCCGAATTCTAGAGACATTGCATGTTGAGTGCTGGAACTCAACGCCGCGCTTAGTATTAGGTTCATTTCATTCGCCTGCAAAATATAAAATACTAAAAAATAAAGTAATAATATGATTTCGCGGTAATAATTTAACATTAACTAGTCAATATCTTGTAGGTACTAGAAAAAAATGCTTTATCGTAATTTTTAAATTAGATGCCTATTAAACGCATTTATTGCGTTTTATTTTAATATATACATAATGTAGAGTAAGCAACCTTTGTAAATGTTTAATGTAAAGACAGTGGTATCAAGTTTTGTTAAATTTAAATATGCGACTGTAAACACGATAGCTATGAGCTAATGTATAATTTGCATATCCTCGCTCGCTCGTCTGTTAGGCAAAGCGCGGCGTTGAACTACACTATTCCAAATGCTGAAAGTAGAAGCGATGAGCGCCTTTCTAAAACATATTTGTCCTAACAAAGAGAGTTTTTTTTAATTATTTGTCCTACCAAAGAGTTTTTTTAAATTTTTTGAATTGTACTAGTAATAGACTATATTCTCAACCATTTCACTGACCTATTATTGACATACTTATTTAGAAAACGTATAAAAATTTGAACGTAGCGGGACTCGATCCCTCGAAAAAGTCCCGCTACGTTCAAATTTTTATACGTTTTCTAAATAAGTATTTATATTTCCTAAGTGTGGATTAACACTTTAAAAATGTTTAAAAACTATTATTGACATGTTGACACTATACCACCTTATCTAACTTGACTTGAGAAATCTATAAGAAAACTTACAGTAAAATTAAAAATATTTTTATTATATCAAATTCGAACTCACGATCTTTAAATTCAACTCTATTACGATAATATCTAACAATTGTATCCTGTAGATCCACGTTGTATCCCGCATATAGAAAAGCAGGCAAAGGGAATCTGTTATTCAGACACTCCTTTCCTCACACACCGCTTAACTTTCGAAATATTGCGTGTTAAGTGGCGGAACTCTACGCCGCATTTTGTAAAACGCTTCATTAATAATAAAATAAGAAAGTGATAAAAAAAATATCTAATTAGCTACTCATTACATTAAAACGATATAAACATATAATAAACGTTAAAAATACATAAATATTATATGAATCGTAAAAACAAAATGTTTGTTTACATAATTAAACTGGAGACGGAGGCCGACTAATTGAGAGGGCAAAGATTACTTAAATGCTGAGATTTATAATTGACGTCAACGTGGCGCAGTGGGACAGTTTCTGATTTTTAATGACAGTTTGTGTTCGATTCCAAATTCTGTTTTATTTTTTATGTAAAAGAACAAGGCAAACGAGCGTTCGGGTCACCTGACGGTAAGTGATCACCGCCGGCCACGACCCCGTGCAACACCAGAGGAGCTACAGGTGCTTGCCGGTCTTTATGCCGGGTTGGGCGCCGGAGCCCGGCATTACCTGATGCGAAACGCAGTGGCATAAAGCCAATACTTCACGCCAGTTTTAAATGCCGGGGGTGGTAATGATCCGGTCGAGTCTGCCCATGCG
Organism: Heliconius sara; assembly: GCA_917862395.2. Lineage (NCBI taxonomy): Eukaryota > Metazoa > Arthropoda > Insecta > Lepidoptera > Nymphalidae > Heliconius > Heliconius sara. The sequence continues at coordinate 12,617,070 of OU860795.2, read as the reverse complement.
TGTTGCCATTGCTGGCGACGTGACTCTACCACACATACTTTAGTCGCTCTTACGACACCACCGACAAGGTGATCCTATTCTAGGTCGGGATCACACGGCATGACAGGCTATCTGTTGTGCGTAAAAAGCGCGAAGCTGCTAAAAAATATTTCTGCATCTCTGTCTAGTCAAATAAAGTTTAGTTCTATGATACCTTTTGTCTATATAGTCCATCAATATACAGAACAGAGTGCCTGAACACTAGGTTACAGAGATAGTGCTGACTCTACTCTGCTGTATACGAGAGAGCTAAACAAACCTATAATTGTTGTTTGGAATTCGCGTTATCGCCGCGAGAGGAAGCGCTCGTAAAATCACTCAAGCGATTTTAACTTTATAATTGATTCTTACTTTCTAAATAAAAAAATCATTTAAATCCTTTCTTTCATGTTAGAAGTTTATTTGCTATGGCTAAATTGAAACATAATCGGTATCTGTATTTTTGAAATTACATATATATGATATTTTTTAAATATCAAATTTACGCATCCTTTTTATTTGAACCCGTACTTCTTAGATTATTTAAACACTTTATCCAATTAACCTATGCATATGCAACAGTGTTGAAATTTCTCAGATCTCTTCTGGATTTTTTATCACAATTATTAATGAAATATGCTCTGATGAGAATGTAGCAAAAACTCTTTATGATTTCAAGCGGTCGGCATCCATTTTAACATTTAATGTATTTAAGTAAAAAATATTTATTTATTTAGAAATAAATAAATAAAACTTCACGCTGTATCCAGCACACAACAGGGTAGGCAGAAGGAACTAGTATTAACGCTCTTTGTTACCCACTTTCCGCCGGATTCTGGAGGCATTGCGTGCTATATGGCGGAACTCAACGCCGCGCTTTGCCTCGACACGTGAAAGTGCGACTGTAAACGCGGCGGTTGTGTAATTGTACCGATTTCCATTCCAGGAAATGATTATAATTGAATTTTTATTACGTTCTTAGAAAAAAAACGCGGCGTTTAGAGCCGCTACTTAATACTCGGTGGACGGAGTGTCTCAACACTAGGTTTCACTAGATTGTGATTATCCGCATTAAAACCTAATTATTTTGTTCATGTTAATCTTTACAAACATATCGAGGTCCTATATAACGCATACCACTATAAATAATAACAAAATCAACATTCAATTTTAAACATTTTCCTAATTTTTTTTATATAACTATATAAAAAAAAGAAACACTTTATAAACACCGTTTTTTTATTAAAACAAAAAAACTTCAAAACACGTTCAAAACTCCTGCGTTATTTAACTAACAACAAATAACAAGTAAAGACCAAAAACACGCATCGCATAGCAACCTTGAGACGCAAAACCACAAAAATCACAGCAAAATAAAAGGAAATAAGTAAAAAAGGTAAACTTTCGCCGACTTACTTCAAGTTGGCTTCGACTGTGGCCGACATCGTGCGTGCCTTAACGCGGTCGTACACTGACTGACTGCGAGTGAGGTTACACAGTGCGCTACAGTTGTTGAACGGTTATTAGATACTTCACTGTTATTATTAATACATTATATTTCATCTATTTAATATATAATTATCCCCCATCATAATGATTTTCTTAATAATACTTATCTGAAGTATATTTTAAATTTAATTCCGAATTGTGGGAATTTCTCATATATTTTAAAATGTTCATCTAACCCGCAATATTTTTAAATTGAATGAAATTATCATTAAAAAAAATTATATTATTATATTCTTATTGATGTATAACATCAAATAAAGAAAGTAAAATAAATAAAGAACAAAACTATTAAAATATTACAAAAGTGAAATGTAAATATGTAAATAACAGTTACAAATAACTTATAATAAATCACTGAACAGCGACAATAACAATCTAACATTTATGCTGGGGCCACACTAGCGGCCAACGTCAATGCCCATTATCGCGATAGTTATCGCTATATTTTTTAACGTGGTAAAGTGGGTGGCTACACTTAATACGGTCAATGTGATGGTTTGGTGTTTGGCGATAAAACGGCGCTAAATTTACTTGATGGACTGCAAAGATGGACGTTGACCGAGCTCTCAGGGTGAGCTCTTATGAGTGTTAATTTTTATCGTTTGAATTTATTGAATCACTATCGAATGAAGAAAAAAAGGAAACAAAGAAAAAGAAGATGGAGGATAACACAAATGCACAGGAGTCGTACACTGTAAGTCTTTCTATGTTTATTAGCTTAATGTTTCAAATATTAGAATGACTAGTATTCTATCTATTTTTTGCTGTTATATTGTTTTTATGTTAATGTCAGTAATATGGACAGCAAATATGTTTATGTCAAGCATTTATAATATTCAAGTTTTTTTTCTCTGGACTATTCATCTTTTATTCATACCATACATCAAAGTGTACTTTTGAAGTAATACAAATATTTATTCAACTTTTTTTTATATTTTGCAGGCACACTATGGAAGAAATATTCTCCGATCTACTAGCTGAACCAAGCAACCAGTTTAAGGGATTCATTCGAATGTCAGGATCTGATTTCGAATTAATTTTAAGCAAAGTTGAGCCTTTGATAGAAAAACAAAAAACTAGATTTCGTGAACCCATACCTGCCAAAACTCGTCTAGCAGTTACTCTACGATATCTAGCTACAGGAGATAGCTATAGAAGCTTACATTATTTGTTGAAGATGTCTCACCAAGTGATTTTCAATATTGTAAGGGAATGTTGCACTGCTCTCATATCTGTATTGAAAGATATGATCAAGTTACCTGAGAATGAAAACGAATGGCTACAAAAGGAATCTGATTTTAGAAATACATTTCCTCATTGCTTGGGAGCAGTCGACGGTAAAACATGTTGTCGTGGTGTCACCGATTCACAGTGGCTCTGTCTATTTTAGTTGTAAGCATTCGTTTAGTATTGTGTTGATGGCCTTAGTAGATCGTAATTTCTGTTTTATGTTTTGCGATATAGGCAGTAAAGGTAGAATCGGTGATGGTGATGTATTCAGAGATTGTGTTTTATTCGAAAAACTTCAGACAAATTCCTTAAACATACCGCAACCTGAACCACTTTCTGATAGCGATGTAAATTAACATGGCATTTACAATTTTTTTAATCTTTAAATATATGTATTGCTGAATGCTGGATGGTGCGGAGACAGGGCTTTAGAAAACTCAGGTACTGCAGACTACTGCTCAAGTCAATCTGACATACATGCACGAAAGACTAAATTGTGAATATCATTCATTAAGATTTCACGCGTGTTTGGATTTCTTATTTTTTTTAGTTTACTTGCAAGCAGTCTTCCGAACATGTCATATTCATCATCTTTATTCTCTTTCATGAATTCAAAAGCTTCATCCATTTGAGGTCGCGCTGCTTGGATTTCTTGAGGCAACTCGTCTCTCACTTGTCTTTTTTTACTACAATTTTGAGATTTATTTTCATTTTCTTCTTGTATATTTGGCGAAGCTTCTTCTGTTCCAGTAGCAAAATGGGGACTATTCTGATTTCCATTATTTCTTCCCTCACTTCTTTCTACATTCTTACTATCGGCGTGTGTCTGAAAGGAAAATAAAAGAATATTATATAGGACAGATGAACAGAAAGAAGAAAGGACAGACAGATGGACAGATAAATAGACACACAGCTGAGTGATAGCAATAGGGTTCCAAATATGTAGTATTTTTCTGACTGGTACCTAGATACTCTAAATAAAATGGCTTATACATAAATAGGTATGTGATTATTTTACAATTAAAAAATAATTGTAGTGTTTATGCAATTTCAATAATTACGTAGATATTTATAAATAGTATAAACTTTGTGTATTAAAATTTGAATCAAATTAATGTCCGACTTAGATGTAATTAACCATTAATTGTAATTATTTTAGTACAGAACCCTAAATATAGATTAATACCAAAAACATTATAGAACCCTAAAATACAGACACCCACTACTGTTAAAAGACTAGTATTATTACTTACCTGTGTATTAAATGTGCGGCCACCCTCATATACTCCACGTAGGAAAATGTCCATCGTTTCGAAAGCAAACCAATTAGTTGTATACACGTCATCTTTGCCAGCTCCGGATTTCAAAGATTTTTTAATTTTCTTTAAATGGGTTCTATAATAACCCATCAGGCTTTCCTTCTTTTTTTTCATTTCTTCAATCGTTGTTACAAAAGGTACCAATTCCATCAGTCGGCGCCAAGCATCCTTTCGCGTTCCTCGATTCTTGAAACTTTTCAATTTTGGATCCCATAAACATGGTTCTGTTTGCAAAATCTCGAGAAACGCAATTACTTTCTTGTTACTCCACTCCATAGTATGTATTGCAAACACAAGACACGTGCGAACCCGTCGCGCTCACGACACACACTGACTGGCGTAGTGTGGCTGCTTTATCGCATTAATTCTCGCGTTATTCTCTTTGATGTACCGCCACTTGAATTATCGCCTAACGTCAAACGCCAATGTAAATGCCGTTGTCAAATTATCGCGTTAGGTCGTGGCTACATATACGGTTAACGTCCCTTAACGAGATAATTAATGGCATTTCCCGGTAGTGTGGCCCCAGCTTTATCGCGAAATAACTTAACGTTAGTATCATCTCTACCGTATCTCAATAGACATAATGGAGAGATGTTATTACCGTTTAATATTTTTATGAGATAGTTATTTTTTTATAATCTCACTTATACATATATTAAGTTAGTTTTTTGGAATGTGTCATACAATTACGTTTTTTTTCGTTTAGTAGTTAACAATGCATCTTAAATGAAATCATTTCTTTGATTACACTAATCAAAGAAATGATAATATTTTAAACTTGTCTATTTATTTATATAACGTATATGCATATAAATATGTGTCTCTATATATAGGTGTTTATTTTTAAGATGCAATGTCTTCAATTTGGACGGAAAGCGGAGAATATAAAATACAATGATTCTCTGATGAATATACAAGGATTCTCAACCTTTTTTTGTTGCGGCACATATTTAACGATTTCAAAATTTGGTGGCACACAAAAGAAAAAGATAAAAATTATTTACTTACTAAAGCACACTGCATAAATAGTTTATGACAAAATTTTAATATATTTGCAAAATTTGTCGGCACACTTTTGAAATTTGGCGGCACACAAAAGTGCCGCGGCACAGTGGTTGAGAATCACTGATATAGTGTCATGACACTAGGTTGTCTCTGTCTTCTGACCCTACCATTTTCTAAGAAAAGTATTATTTTTACTTTACATTACTTTACTTTACATTTATTGAAAATTTTATATTCTTAAATATTATTTTAAATTATTATTTTAAAAAAGTCATATTAAAAAACTTAACTAACTCACAGTCAACTTTTAGTTATTAATTAAAGGTTGTCTTAAATAAAGTCAATTAATCATTGAAATGTGAGTATAACAACTCCAAAAAGTGCTTTATCGTCTTTCACCAACGGTTCAAACCAGAGTTATGCAATCCTAAGAAGACCGATGTTTAAAGCTTACTTGACTTGTTTCCTTTATTCAATCTACACTTTACCAGTGTGCTACCTATTATCGGTTTATATATTTTTATATGCTTAAAAATTATATTTTTTTAACTTAAAACTACCCTGGACATAGCAAGGTGGGCAGAGGGAACCTGGGAACCTAGAGTAAGACATGTCCTGTTCCCCACTTTGTGGAGTGGCCGTTAACTATGCGAAAACATTTTCTCTAGTGGGAATCGAACCGAATCTTACTCATTTTTATTATTATGTATTTTACGTAAATACGCGAAATAGTGTAACGCTAAATAAATATATAATACTTACAGAAGCATCTGTTCTAACGTAACGTAATTAAATATCACGGTTTTCACAGTGAGACACATATTGCACCTCCCTGTTCTCCCCTATGACGTGTATGACGTTGTACACGAGCACTAGCAAATAGATGTTTAGGCCTGCAATAAATGAAATAATAATAATTGTCATTAATAATAATAATAATTACGGCGCTGACTTCCGTGTATCCGTGTTAATCTACAATGTCTCAAATCAATATAATTGTCATAATAAAATTTACCAAAAATTTTCTTGTTTTCGTTTCTTTTCCTGTTACATAAGAAATTATAATAGTTATGTAAGTAATTAAATTTAGTATATGAAACTGTCCCTAATCATGCCGTGGCAGCTTATAAGTAAAGCAACACTAAGCCAATAGTTTTTAAGACATGATTGTAATATTCGATTAAGTGTATGTTTTGTTAGTTGTCCTTAATAAATAAAATAGAAATAAAAAAATAAATAAATAAAATAAATCTTAGAGGGAAGTGGAGAACGAAACTTGACAGTAGGTTCCCTCTGCCTACTCTGATATGCTAAAAATGTATAAGTTTTTTTATGGTTGAGGCCGTTATGGCGCAGAGGCACATGCGACGGTAAACGCAACTGTTGTGGATTCGTTTCCCATTCGTGGAGTGTAACTCCACCAACTAGTACTTCTGATAAAAATATTTTTAAATGGGGTTCGAACATACTACTTTCGAATACCTAGTTACTATACAATATAAAGGCAAAATGTTATGCTTACCTAAACAAATGAAATAAACAATATTTTCAATATATTCTCTAAAGTCGAAGTACACGAGGTCCATGCAAAGGGCCAACACCTGGAACAGCAGACCGCAGAAGAAGTATACTCGGAGTAGCGCTCGATGTTTCTGGAATTACAATTTTTTTATATAACAATTTTACTAGCCTATCCTGCCAGGTGGGAAAAAGCGTAAAACTGTTGTTTTTAAGAACATACAGCTTACCTTATGAGCTCCAATCAACAATATAATTGTCATAACGACATCTACCAAAAGAAATGTAATAGTAAGTGGTAGATGTACAACAGAGGTTCTGAAGACACCATCCTCTTCTTTCCCCTTCTTCCCTGTCGTCAGTTCCTCAACTAAGAGGAATACGAGGAACGGGAATAGCAATAAGGAGAAGATCTGTAATATAATTAGATAAAAATTATTTAAATAAAATACCATATTCGTCTTAGCTATAAATAAACGAAAATAACTTAATAATTAGAAACTAAAATATTGGTTTGGTTCTTTAATTATGGCGTTTCGAGCGTGCCGGTTGAGCATATATCACTTCGCCAACGTCACGTTGTATGGAGAAGATACGAAGGAGGTTGTGTTGGAGGTAAAAAGGAAGGTGTGTTGCAAGTAAAAAACAGTTAATTTTACATAGTAGGAAAATACATGTTAAAAGAAAGAATCCTGTTAAAAATAAACTAAAAGATATAAATTAATTAAAAAAATTAAATAATTAAATGGTATAACCAAATATATAGAATAGAATAGAATAGAATAATACTTTATTGCACAAATAATAAATAAAACATACAGTTCATAATAGAAGTAAAAGATGAATAAATGTGCAATGGCGGCCTTATCACTAAAAGCAATTTCTTACAGGCAACCATAAAAGCTCAAAGGATTTATTTCACGCAAGAATACAGAAAGATGCAAAAAGTATTGTTTTATATATATATATATATATATATGATATAACAGAAAATATAAAGCACAATAATTTTATACATACATATATAAATATATAATCATAGGTATACATATATAAAAAAAAATACACATACATACACATGTAGATAGATATACATACATACATACATACACACATACATACACATATACATACATATATATACTCACAAACGTACACTTATTATCGTATTGTCCGTTCATACGTTTAATTTTAGATAGAAGTCTTTAAGACGGCGCTTAAATATTCCAATCGACTGTGATCGTCTTACTTCAATTGGCAGCTCATTCCATAGCTTCACTGTCTTAACAGTGAAAGAATCACTGTAACATTTCGATCGGCATAAAGGAATTTCAAGGATATGGTTGAGACGGGAGCGGAGGCTTTGGGAATGGAGAGTGTCAGACCCCAGAAACTTAAAACGTTCCTTGAGGTATGATGGAGTAACGGGATTGTAGAGGATGGTGTAAAGGAGGGTTAGGGCATGCAAATGACGCCTATATTTTATTGTCAACCATTTGAGTTGGCTACGGTACTGCGACACATGGTCATGTTTTCTCAACCCAAAAATAAATCTTATTATAAGATTTTGCAGCCGTTCGAGCTTACACAGTAGTTCCTGAGACAGATCTAAGAAACAAGAATCAGCATAGTCTAAAATAGGTAGAAGGAGAGCATGGGCCAAAGATATTTTGGTCTTGAGGGGCAAGAGATTCTTCCACCTTCTCAATCTACCCATAATACAGAAAATCTTCCGACTAAGCTCACACACGTGAGGCGACCAGCAAAATGCACTATCCATCCTGAGTCCCAAATTCTTAACACTCTCACTAACCTCCAAAGAAACATTGTCAAATAAAACTAAAGGGAGAGGAGAACGTAATTTAGAAAGCTGCTTAGAGTTACCAAATATACACACCTGAGACTTATTGGGATTGATACAGAGCCCAAACGATTTACTCCACTTGCTAATTGCTTGTAAGTCGGAATTAATTTTATTAATTGCACTGGAGATGTCGCTTACCGCTGCAGTTGTATATATTTGTAGGTCATCAGCGTAAAGGTGGAAAGAAGATGATATATGTTGAGTGAGAGTGTTAATGAAAATGGAAAAGAGTAAGGGAGAAAGCACACCACCTTGCGGGACGCCAGCGTTGATAGCACATTGCGACGACTGCTTTCCGTCAAGCTTAATGCTTTGTGTGCGTCCGTGTAGATAAGAGGAAAACCATTCAGTAGCCTTCGAGGAGAAATTAATCGTTTTTAAAATTGCTAATAAAATATCAAAATCTACCGTGTTAAAAGCGTTCGAAAAATCTAATAGAACAAGTAAAGTTACTTGCTGTTTGTCAAAACTGCATCGAATATCGTCACAGACTTTATTAAGAGCCGTAACTGTGCTATGCCCAGGACGGAAACCAGATTGGAAAGGGGACAGAATGTTATTATTGTGCAGGTATATATACATTTGTTCATGAACTATGCGCTCAAAAACCTTTGACAGGAAGGGTAGTATAGAAATAGGACGATAGTTAGAGAAAGATGTAGGTTTAGATGCTTTAGGAATAGGGATTACAAGGGCATGGCGCCAAACATCAGGAAATTCGTTATAGGATAAGGAGAAATTAAAAATATGGCAGAGGACAGGAAGGATTGAGTTAAGAGTTAGGAGAATCATGCGTCGGCTTATGTTATCAAAACCAGTAGCATCGGATTTGATTGCAAGGATATGCTTGCGTACCTCCGTTTTTGTAATAGGAGAGAAGTGGAAGGGTTCGTATACAGGATGGGACTGTAATGATAAAGAATTCAGTGTTTCTATTTTATTGCTGTCAGAGATTAAATTGACAGTAGTAAAAAAATTGTTCAGGGCGTTTAAATCCGTGCAGTTGTTTAAGATACCTCCGTCATTAGTACGCCGGCCTCCTATACCCATCGCGTTCAGGAATTTCCAAGTTTTTGCTGGATTGCTATTGTTAATTGATGAGATTAACAATAGCAATCCAGCATTTTATTTTATTTATTTTTTAAATAAATAAAATAAAATGAATGATAAATAAATTATGTACGAATTAAAATTATATATAAAAAAAAACTAACGAAACAGCAGAATTTTAATATTTAATATCTTTGTATTTTATTTAGCTTTTGTAAGATGGATGTGATTAATTTGCACCATTCCAGAACTCCATTTAAATCGTCCTGCAGTAGAGATACATCATCATAGGTATTCATTTCACGCAAAATCTTTATGTCATCTACCAAACTGAATAGAGTAGAATTAAAAAAACAATTTAATATGTCGTGAAGAAAAATATTAATTTGGCCCAATCCTGGACCCGATGCGACCTCTGTGGCACTCCAGATGCAAATATGCCCATCATCCCACGCCAAGTCTGATTTAGTTGTCACTCCTACTTACCTACCTCCCTACTTACACTGATTTATATCACTAAGAGCTCTCCTAAGTTAATCAAGTGAAATCGCTAAAAAACATCCTGTAAGCTTATTACAGGATGTTTTTGGTGTGATTTCAACTACATCTCGATGAAGCTGTTTGTTTCCTTGTAAAAAGTGATGAATTCTTTAAGTTAAATTTTGTGTGATCGACCGTTGAACATTCTTGAACCATAATTATGCGTGAGTACAAGTCAAAGGTCAAGTCATTCGTATTACAGTTACTTATCCAAGACGGATACAACGGAGGAAAAGATTATCAACCAATGCGAATATAGTATAACTAATAAGGTCATCGTGGACTGACCGTAAACACGACAGTTCCCATTGAAAACTCTTCATTATTTTCATTTCCTTACAATGAAAATATAGAATATTAAATTTCCTCAAATGGGAATTGAACCTACCGCTAGTCTTGTGCCTCTGCGCCACGACTGGCCTCCCTAAAAGATATGAATATGTCTACTACGTTTCTTTTACCTCATGTTCATTCTCAACTTGCAGTGGAGACTTATTTGAGTTAAAGTAAGTTTCTACCTCGACTCTTCCTCCATCAAAGAGGCTGGTTGCCATTGAATTGAAGGAATTGAATATTTGCTTTAATTGTTGACATGAAACTATAATTTATTTAATAAATAAATTCCAAGAAGCCACATAATACATAATTATATAACCTATTCATTAGGTTAAGAGTGCCACTAGATGAAGCTTGTAATAACAAACTATCGTTATATCAATTACGTTACGTAGGTAAACGTATCTTTAATTCTATATTTTATCCCACATAATTATCATCTCGAAGTGTAGGCAGCAAAAAACTAATATTAAGACTCCTTCCTTCCCCTCTCCTTTCTCCACTTTCCGTCCAGATTTCGAGACATTGCCTGTTCAGTGGCGGAACTCAACACCGGGATTTGTTCGTAGACTTACCAGAGCGAGAAAACTAAAATAATCCATTCTATTAACTAGGAATCTAACCCACAACTGTCGCTTTCACAGTCAGAGGATGTGCCCCAAACATTTTTGGAAAAACAAAGTAAAAAAATCTATATAGTACCAATAATCACTTGTTGCAATAGCAATAACAATGTACTTACAAGATTGACATAACCAAATATTATGACACCTTTGCGTAGTGGCACACAAAAACAACACTTTCTCATGGCAGGTAACTTCACACCAAGACTACACTTCATAATATGGATAAAATTGAATAAATTTTTGCATGGACGCGAATTTCTCGTAGCTGATCCGTTTTATCTGAAGACAAGTAGTTCTGAGGACGATCTAATATCCTTTGACCGTTGAATAGGATGTTTTCTTTACACTCGAACAAACTAAAGCTTAATATTATAGTTGATTATTCGTTACATTGAAGAATTTAAACGTTACCTATTTGAGTCATTGCTTTCGATTCCGCAATGGAGGTTGTTATTGTACAAACGATAAGATTTTATTTGATATCTTTGTATGTACTTAGAGAGATCTTTTCATCCCAAAGGATGTCGTCCAGTCACTACTATTGTGTAAATTACTCAATTATAATAAAACTGTGTTTGACCTTCAACACCTGTTGCATTTTTTATGAAACTATAAATTTATGTAATAATTATAAGATGAGGCCAATCGTGGCACAGGAGCACAAACACGTTGTGGGTTCAATTCTCACTCGTGGAAATGAAATATTTGATTTCTTTACTCTAGTGGCGTTAAGTTCCGCCACTCAACATATAATACCTCTAGAAACCGACGGGAAGTGAGTAGCGGAGTGTCTTAACATTACGCTCCCTCTGCCTACAATGCTACAAGCAAAAATTCAATAGACATGATTCAACTACAAATTTTCTTTGCAATTTCCTTTTTTCCGACTTACTTTATTCAGCAAAGTGGATCAGACAGAGAAAAAGAAACAAGATTAATCAATTTTATTACCATTATAAACACTTAAACACACAATTAAGTTAATTGTAAAAAAAATCATCTTCAATTTTGATTTGTTGGCCTTAGGTCGATTTCTAATCGTCTTTATTTCAGACAAGACTACGTTGGACGTTGGAACTATGTTGGAATAAATGTTCTGCAAACTTTTTTATCTCAGAAACGAAATCCATTCATCCAAATAAAATCCTTAGAAAGAAAGATGGCGCGGTGAAAATAAATATATGTGCCTCAACTAAATCAATCCCTAAATCGTTGGCCTACATCTCTAAAAACAAGACCTTTTTTCTGAAGAGCTGCTGCTTACTTTAAAAGTATAACTCACAGTCACCATAGTCTGTTGCATCAAATTTTATGCCACACACACAGTGTCGCATATGCGGATGTGCAAACATACATGTGGACGTGTAATCACATTTGTGGATCACATATGTAGAAGTATTGTCACATGTGCGACTTTTGTGTTGTGTGGATGTGCAGTCACACGTTTATGTGCTTCATTTGAGGAGCCTCGAATACTTCTATCTCCTCTCTAGCTGATTAACGGGGGAGTTCACACTCTATAATGCTTGTCGTTTTTAGACTTCTATTGTCAATATCTTCCCGCGTTGTATCGAACTAACAAACAAATGTATATTTTATGGAATCGCAAGTACCACCAATTTTTAAAGATTCATAATAATATTAAAACTATGCTTTTTAATATACAATATACGACGAGCAGAAAGAAAAAACTTTCGGCCTAATATTATGTAAAAATATATTCGTCACTATCACAAAAAAGCAAACTTGTTTGTAAATAAAATTGCTATTATTTTACAACAGGCGTTATAGCATCTCTTATGACGGATTAAAACTATGAGTACTATTAAAAAAAATATTTCTAATATTGCGTGGCGTTTAGTTCCGTCACTCAACACAAAATGTCTCGAAAACAGCGTGAAGGAGGAGGTAAGAAACGAACTGCCTTAATGCTAGGTTGCATCTGCCTATTCTGCAACATGCGGGATAGAGCGTGAAGCTATATATTTAGAAAATATATTATTTTAATATTTTTGGTTTCTAAGTAGTATAAAAACATGTTAGTTAAATTTAGTAAGTTTCCACGATTATTACACATTTTAAATGAAACTATTTAACCGAATTCATATATAATAATTTTATCAACCGCCACCCCAGTCGACCATCACGTGTGACCACGGACTACTGGTCTTCTGGTAATCTGGTTAAATAGTTTCATCTAAAATAGTTACTTTTATTCGACATTAATTGTAGCCCGTAACTCCGACAGTCCGACGCCCGTAAGCATGTTGTGGTAGTGGCGCAGGGGCACAAGCGTGCGACTGTAAACGCTACGGGTTGTGGTTTCGATTCCAAGTAGAATGAATTAAATATTTAATATTTTCCTTTCCTCGTTGCTACTTCACTATAAGATCATAAAAGTATTTACTGAGGGAATTTTAAACATATAATGAAATAAAGAGAGATAATGAAATAATCGGGGGTGACTCTATAGCGTGATGACGTTATAGAGTGACGTTATATAGGATGCGAGTCCAAGTTTAGATTTAAGAGGCCTCTTTTGAAATAATATGTGTATTGACGCTGGCCAGCACAGTCCGAAATTGTTTTCCTTTCAAACCAACAAAAAGTTAAGCTAGCTCCATGCTGAACCTCGCACACAGCAGAGTAGGAACCACTCAACACGCAATTTTTCCAAAATTCAGTATTCAGCGGTAGGGGGAACGAAGTGTCTTAACACTAGTTTATGTATGCCTAGTGACTACCCTGCAATATCCGGGATACAGCGTGAAGCTGCTTATAGAGAATATTTTTTTTTTAATATCTTTTGCTTTCAACAAGTATAAAAACAATATTGTTTTATTCGACACTAGTTGTAGCCCGTAACCTGGATTACTTAGTACTCCTCTGCACTTCCCGAGGAACTTATAACTGAACTGCAAAAATGACAGCGTTCTGCGCCGCGTAGTTTAGCCTTTGCCTTATCTGTCAGACAATAAGCAATGGAAGAGAATTTAACACTTTAACTAGTATATACCATTAAAATAGGTACCTACATTGAAAAGAACACATTATTTCTTATTAGTACAAACTTTATAAAACACAAGGGCAATCTTTCCAGCGATGTTCGTTCCTCTAACAAGCTACTTCCCGTTCTATTATTATGATAGTAAATTACATGTTTAGTACAAATATGGGATTGTCAGTTGGCAGACGGAACATGGGAACCTAATGTTAAGATACTCCGTTTGTAAGTTCTTCCTTCCGTTCTTCATTCTTCACAGAGTTCCGGAGACAATGCATGTTGAATGGCCTCCACAAGCCAATTCCGTTTTTGTGATCTTATATTTGGTAGCATAACGTCCTTCTTTATCTTTCAGAAGGAGGAGCTATCTATTATATTAATAAATCCCGTACTAGTACTACAACTCAAACCCATAGCAATGGCGAGTATAGTCAGGCATGACTTTAAATTCGTCGAATTAATACTTTTATAATCTAAAGAAATGTAAAGAAAATTTTCAAAAAATTAAAATTAGTAATGAAAATTTTAAAAAAAATGTGTTCTCAAAATTTATAGCTTACTTATTTATTATGATTTACAAAATGATTATATTACATTGTAAATATTATATACATTAAGGCACTTCACTTATTCAATACTTTTTACTTATATAAAAATATATACATATCATACATTTTCCGACAGATGTCGACAACAGGAAAATGTAAAAGTTATACTTAAATAATATTGACTTATTATTTAGATACTAAAAATAATGTAATTATTTTATTGCGGCCATGTTTATTTAACGAGTAGTATTTATTATATGGCTAATAATTTTTTTGTGGAAAATATATATACCATTTGTACCCGACTGCGCGACGCAAAGGAAGGTAATGGGTTTATCAGTCTATGTATGTATTTAAGTGTGTGTGTGCTTGGGAGTGTCACTGAAGACATGAGAGTTAACAAAATTAATCATAGATTCATTCATTCATTCACCAAAATAAAAAAAATATCGACACACTACTTCAAGTATTAATGATTGTTAGATTCATTTTATTTTTTTTAATGTTAATTACAGGTTTCGGATATAACGGCTTTAAGTTTTTTTTAACAACAATTCCTTCTAATGTTTGTAATTGTTTGTAATTTCTTACTGCTTGTAATTTTCATAGTTTCAAGTGTGCTCTAATTACGCCATCGTAGGATCAGTGATAGACTGTTAGTGGAACGTGAAAACGGGTTCAAATCATCACAATAAATCAAAGGGATATTTGGTTAATACATATAATAAAAAAATATGCAAAAAAAATATTATGAAAAAAAGACAAAAAATCCAACTGCATAAAACTACAAAAAAAAAGGATAAATAGTTTATTACGTTAACCTTTTCTTCAACCAATTATCTAATTAAATTGTATAAAGCTATGCTAATTGAGATTTTTTCTTTTTAATTTTATGTAAACGGGTTTTTCGTTTTTTATAATAATTAATTATATTTGGAAATTGAAATATCTAATTAGTCAATTTGTTATATTTACATAAAGAAGGTAACACATTTATGAACCTTGGTCCACGACACCACCATGACAACTTGGACACTCGTCTGGTATTCAATATTATATTATACTAAAGCCCGGTTTCCGCCGTGGAAAAAAAATGAGCGGAGAATGCTTGAGACGGAACAGACAATTTTTAATGCAACAAAATTACATTTCCACTAACAAAGAGTTTTGTGTTTTGCTCTTCGCTCCGCTCCCTAGAACTAAACGAGTTCATTTCACTCTTTTTTTCTCTTTCTGCTTTCTCCGACTATTTATAGGTGGAAATATATGTATGCATGTTACTCTTGTAAGTTAAACTTAGTCCTTACATGGCTCGCTCCGCTCTCGATGGAAACCGAGTTAAAAAAACTCTTGTAATGAGGCTCAACTATCCAAAATTGACTAGAAATTTACATAAGCTTACAAAAATGTCTTTGAAATAGAACCTCAAAAAAAAACTATAATTACATAAAATAATATCAAATTTCCACTGTCATCTACAACCGCAATAACAAATTAATATCCTAATCCTTCCATGTTCTTTATATCCACTTTCAAGGTGTCAGGATCTGCTGCGTGATTTACAAATTCAAAGTTTGTGTTCCTCTCCAGTTTTATTACTTCACTCCGAACGAGGATCAATACGTAGAACTGGATAACTGAAATGAAAATAGGTTTAAGATTAAAGTACATTGTGCCTCTGCACCACGACTGGGCTCGCGCGAATAATAAATATTTATAATTTTTTGCCACCCAACAATGTTCAAGTAATGTCCCAAAAATTTGGCTGTACGTGGAGAAAGGAGAGTTAAACCATTAGGTTCCCTCTGCCTATCACGCGGTGCGGGAAAAAGAGTGAATCTGTGGAAGTGTACTAGTACTTATGTACTTATAATAAAGAGAAACAAAAAATAATAATTTAACCTTATATTACATTTATAACTTTAAAAGTTAGGCAAAACAAATACATTTCTTCGAACAGTACCAATTTGTATGACTAACACTAAATTAAGGAACACGTTAAACGTGCTCGACGAGCTTGCGGTTGAACTTGGGTGATTGAACTTTTGCGTATTGATTATATTTACTAAATATATGCCAAAGTGAATCGGACTTTTATTTTTATGCGTTGACTGCAATTTTAAAAGGCAGAGAAACTTAGTGATAGATCTCTCCATTATCCTTGTTACTATAGAGTATTCATGTATAGAAGTGTCTGACTATAAGTACTATAGTTGTGGGCTCGATTCCCACTCAGTAATAATTTACATTCATTTCTTTGTTGTTAGTTAAGATAAAGCGCTCTGTTTAGTCCAGTCACTACTCTGCCAGCATATGGTAGGGTAGGCAGGGGAACTCAGTGTTAGGACACTTTGGTTCCGAATTTGCTCCTTTCGGGATCCTTTCGTAACCTGGTAGAATTAAACTAATTCTTACTTATAATCCACATGAAGATGCCTAATTGAAATAATCCAAATATAACAGCATATATGAAGTAGGTTTCGATAAAGAAGAGTAACATCGTCATAATGAAGCCCAGTATGTACACGACGAGCGCGAATATGCTGTATCGGTAGAATATCCTCATTTTACTATGGTCTTTCTGGAAAACAAAAAAACATATATTTAAGTTTCAAATGAGTCCATTAAGACAATTTCATTCTCCATTAAGACAATTTCATTCTCCATTAAACAAATTTCATTCCCACATTCCGCCAACCGAAACTCAACGCTTCGCTTTGCCTCGTTACTAATATTTCAAGCCCCCGATGGGGAGCTTAAAATATTTTTTCAATCAATCGATCCCACCCCCGTCAGGTTTTCACTTGTACTCGAAGTAAAAACTATTTTAATCGAAGTACCTAATCGTGTTAGTTTTTTCATAGGACGTATAATATGCGATAGGGAAAGAGAACTTGAAATATTAGTAACTCTTAATTTCAAGTTTCGCTTTTATATTGAAATAACCGCTGCATGCCCTGCTTTGTGCGTGATAGAACGTGAAAAAAAAATAGAAATAGCATAATGGGGGACGATATTTAAAGAGGATTGATTTCAGTCAAAAAGATTAAAAAACAATGGAATTGGAAGGAAACTCGTGAAATATTGTTATTGGGTGATACATATGGCTTATTGTAAGTACATAGAAACTCTTTACCGAATAATTTAGGAACCTATAATTTAATTTTCTTTTTTTTAAAAAAACGTTAACTGCTTCCAATTTCTAACAATAGAATAATTTTTGGCTTCACGTTATATCCCGCATATGTAGCCAGGCTACCCTGGCTGGCAAAGACAATCTAGTGTCAATATACTGCGGTTCGCTCATCTATAAAATTTTCAAGATATTGTATGTTAAGTAGAAACACAACTCTGCGCTTTGTCTATGCACTAGAACTAGGAAATGAAAATAATTCATTCTACCGAGTAGGAATCGAACCTGTGCTGTAACACGACAGCCTTCACTATTATAGAATATAGATTTATATAGGTAACTTTACTCACTTTATGTGCACTTATTATAAATATAATATGGAATATGATGTCCAAGAGTAGCGTCAGCGCAATCGGTAAATGAAATACGAAAATCGCGGTTGGTACATGGTCGTGGTACCGCGACCAGTCATCAATTGTGGTGAAAAGTATAAGCGTGAAGAGAAGAAGATTGGATATCTGGAAAAAAATAGAAAAAATGTATTAAATATATATATAAAATAAATTAAAAAAATTACAACTGAATTCTCCATTTATGTGGAAATATCAAATACTCTTCCACATATCCACGTTGCCTGTCAGCTACTCCTATTTTACTCATTAATAAGAAACATATTTGTTCTAAAATATGTATTTATCAAAGTGATTATATGTACATATCTCAATTATATTATATGTAATATTGCAACAAGTATATATGTATGTATGTATGTATATAAGGGCACAAGGTTCTCTTATCAAATATACTATATTATATAACCCTTATAGTAGGTAGGTATCAAAGCCCGCCAACTCCCACTGATATGATAAAGCCGCACATAAACATACGTTTATTGCAAAATATTATATTATGTCGAAGCAGACAATAACAACAATTTCCGCGTATTAAATCCATTTATTTTAAATCAGCTTCACGCTGTATCCCGCACACAGCAGGATAGGCAGTGGGAACCTAGTGTTAAGATACTCCGTTCCGCACTTTTCGCTGAATTCTGGAGGCATTGCGTATTGAGTGGCAGAACTCAACGCCGCGCTTTGCCTCGACACCAGAGCGAAGAAGTGTAAATATAAATTTAAGTAAATATTTCATCTTCTCGAGTAGGGATTGAACCCACAACCAGTCGGTTTTACAGTCACACTTTGTACCACTGCGCCACGACTGGCCTCTGGATATTGGATACAGCGTGAAGCTGATTTATGTAGATTTTTTTATACATCACAAACCTAATATAGCGTGAGACGAAAATACTGACACCAAAAATAAATATATGTTTGTCAATATAAACATATTATGTTCATACATGTGTATCAAATAAATACTTTGACATCAATCCTATCTTTATTTTTTTTACACCTTCACGCTGTATCCCGCATGTGGCAGGGTAGAGGGAACCTTTTAGTAAGACACTCCGCTTACCAATTTCCGCCAAGTTCTGGAGACCTTTACGCCGCGCTTTGCCTCGACCCCAGAGCAAAGAAATGAAAATATTAAATATTTATTTTTGTCGAAGAGGAATTGATCCCAACACCTGTTGCGTTTAAAATCACACGCTTTTGCCTCTGCGCCACGACTGGCCTCGTGACAATAAATGTGAAAAAATATATAATGTAGAGCTTATAAAAGTTAAAACGCTTCTTTCTTCCAAGTGCTACAAATGCATAGCGCAGTAAGATGTATGATAGTACTTGGAGCTATAAAATATGAGTTTACTAGTAGGAAATCTTTAAAGAGCTCAACTATTCAGGTTCTGGCTTCATCATCAGACCAGCTCGATAATACCATATTGTTATTTAAAGCTTTTAGCTATTTAAATATCGTCCTAATAAGAGAATAAATTCCAAAAAATATTTTTATATAATTTTTAATTACTAAATATTACAGTTAAAAACTAACACAAATCATACAATACTTATTTTAATAAATTCTAGACACATTTCATAAAGAACCATTCAGCTTAATAAAAATAAAATCTATTTTTCCAAGAATTGAACGTGTAACCTCAATATAATATTAATCAGAATAACATAACTCGTTTATCACAATAAAAGTTAAATACGCACCAACTTTATATATGCCCATACTAGCAAGCCAAGTCTGAGTGGAAAACAGCAACAGCATCTTGTAACTTCTGGTATCTCACACCTCATTCTGATCACTTTTCTAATCACTCACTGAGAAATTATACGTAGAAAAGGTAAATATTAAAATTGTTATTTAAAATGATGTAGAGAATTCAGTAGCGGTACGTCTCTGACCGCGGTCAAGGCGCGTCTGACCGAATGTATGGCAAAATTTGCATTTATTTATATTTGTTATCGTTTCGTTGCGTTGTTTGTAAATACACTATCTACAGATGTTAGTTAGGATTGGCCCAATGGAATCTAGGAAGCGGCTTTTTGTTTATGGGAATCACCACTAATTTTTCCATTTTTCGGCAAAAACATTGTATATAAAAATGGAATGAATCGAAACTTACATGCAAGCCAAAATGCTGTACTTATTAGAGCTTTTGTTGTAAATGTTAATCTTTTAATGAAATTACGCTACCTAATTTGCCCGAGTGGTTATCGAACTCTGACTCTCGCGTTTATTATAATATTAATTAAAAATAATTAATTCAGCTTCACGCTGTATCCCGGTCACATCAAGAAAAAAATTGCCTAATAATAATTATAAGGCGTATATTTAGCTCTTATTCAAAACCGATTAAAAGCCAACACTACATATATATGTTGTTTCCGGTTTTCCGCCTTAATGTAGGCATACCTAATAACTTAATATGAAGACCTCGTCCTCCACACTGTCTTGAGTTGAGTGGCCAAGCTCAAGATTATCATCGAGTCACGTCACAGTGACGCTGACGCAGACTCATTTTAATTGATTAATTATGATAAAAGTCAGGAATACAGGAATTGATACGTACATACGAGTATGTCATTATAATATTGAATTTATTGAAATTTGATTCAGTTGTAATATAAGTTGTTATTTAGTGTTTAGATTTACGTCACACAGTATCAGAGAACATTGTACACAATACACATACAGCACAGATATTAAAAAAATATTACTTATTTAGAAAACGTAAAAAAAATTTAACGTATCGGGACTCGGACCTGCGCCTGCCGGAAACCGGTCTATAATTATTAACAAAGGACTTGATCGGTTTCCAGGAGGCGCGGGTTCGAGTCCCGTTACGAGTCTACGTTAAAATTTTTGTACGTTTTCTAAATAAGTATTTTTCTTTCCTAAGTGTGGATTATTAACACTTAAAAAAAAGCTGAAAATATTTAAAAATAATGTTTGAATTTAACCTAGACGTTCTTACAGGTCAGTCAGTCAGTCATTATATTGATAAACATCCTCAATAATATATTACAGACAATGATCTTTTATAATTTTGTCTTACGTATAGATAATGTAGATATGAAGCTAGTATTGGCAGCTCACCAAAAGCAAGCGTGCTCTATAATAGAAATAGAAACAAATTTATTCAAAATGTCAAGGTTACCGACAATATCAGAAAATTTACTTCTTTTTAGTGACTCGGCATTTTCTTAGCCACTTAACGAGGCACTCAATATATAGAAAGAGAATCGTGAAAATATTTAAACGCAACTGGATTCGAACCCGCGTTTCTTGTTTAACGTCTAGGCACTCGCCATACCTTGCTAACGATTTAAGTTGAAATTCTTATACACTTGTTACCATCTAATTTTGTCCTTTATATCTCTGTGGTTAGATTTTTACTAGTTGCTGCTACTCAAAGATTAGTCCCAAGAGTGAGTTTGCAGACTTGAGTCCTGCTACGCTTATTATTGTATATTATTGTATTAGTTATTGTATTATATATTAAAAAACCTATAAAGTATATAGGTTTTTTAATAGTTTTATTTTCTTGCGTGGAAAATATTTTAGAAATACATTTTTGGATAGCACAAACGTACTTATAAATCATAGACGTATTGAATCTTTACTAATAACTATTATTATTACTGAAATAGTAAAAGATCACTAGTAGTGATTATGTTCCCTTATATCCCGTCTTTACGATTCGGTGAGACGTTTCCTTGTTCTTGTACCTAAACAAATCAGACGCGTTGGGTTCCACCACGTCTCGAAAATTCGGCGGAAAGTGACGAACTTAGTGTCTTAACACCGCCTTCTCTCGGCCTATCCTGTTATATGTGGGATATAGTTTGATGCTAAAACAGACATTTACATCACAGTGTCCACAGGCGTCTACTGTGAGACTGACACCTTGGCCTGCGTATACTGTTTTTAGGTTTCTAACTTTGCTTCGCTCGGTCCGAGCTAGCCTTACTGGGGAAAGCTGAATGACTGTTTGAGAATTCTTTGTTATACTTATTTTGTTTGCAAAATTCATTTATACTATATGATGTGAAGAGTTTTTATACAAAATACCTACTCTACAATTCATATCATGGATGAGGACGACGTATATCATACACGCGTAGCAGTATTACTATGAACTATGAATAAAACAGGAGTGCATGTAATAAACATGATTATTAACAATATAGGATATAATTTAAAAACCCCCATAAAGATAAATGAATCTTATTTTGTTAAATAAAATGGGATTAATTATATAAAACTTTTTTTTATTTGCACGCTGTATCCCATTGAGTGTTGAATGGTAAGAAGGCAAAACGTGACGTCGAGTTTCGCCACTAAAACACGTAATGCTTCCATAGTTCTACAGAAATTGGGGAATCGAAGTGCCTTCCCTCTGCCTACCGTTCCTTCTTATTGTTAAGTCATCATGTCATTACTTTCCATTGTTTGTTACATGTCTATATTTTATAAATTGTTTTATAACATCATATTAATCAGTCAGTCAATGTCAGTATAACTTACTTACGTACTCTATCTTTTGTCGTATTAACAACCTAATAAATTAGTTCGGGCAGTAATAAGGTGTTTGTTTAAAGAAGTATGAAGAAGTTGTGGATTCAAAATGCAGCAAAATCGATAAATAAATGTTCGTGTTTTTTGATTTCGTTGATTTATTTTATCTGTGCTTCAAGGGACCAAAGATTGAAAATTTGCTACTTATTTTAGCATGATACCTCTATGCGATCTCGTAATAAATGATCTGGACAGAAGGACAACCACGTGACGACGTTCTATAAGGGTTACGTTTTTACCTTTACGCGTAGGGAACCCTAAAAATAACATACATATGAAGTGCATGTTATTTTTAGAGTTCCCTACCCTATTTGCATATGTCTGTATTTAAACGTTCTTTCTTATGCCGTTTTTTTAAGATAAAACACGATGTTAAGTTCTACAATCCTTTACATAATTTTTTCAAATTATCATTACATATTGGCCCAATAGAAAATGAAATCGATAGAAAATTACACATTATACATTACTGAAAGAAATTTCTTAGAATTCCGAAGTGACCATCACGTCATAGAGAGAGGAGCACAGTACCAGGACTTTTAGTCCCAGTCCAAGTGTAGATTTAAACAAATACGAATAATTATAAAAATAATCATAATGTTTTATTGTAATCATAGGATTCAAATATGAGGTCACTTAATAACAGACATGATAAATGATTAAAATGATCATAACCTCACCGCGTGGCTATTACGCCGCGTATAACTATGTTTTAGGTCGAATGCAAAATATAATTACTTATTATAATAATAAGGCTCTAGTGTCTAGGCAAAGCGCGGTGTTGAGTTCCGCCACCCAGCACGCAATTGAAGCACGCAAGTGAAGCTGATTTATTTTTTTATATTTTATTTAATAATAATAAATTAACCACCGGTTAGTAAAACAGTTGCTACAAAGTTCAAGCAACAAACTGAACATTTACTTTTAGGGCTCCGTACCTCAAATGAAACACCGCAACCTTTATACTTTGTAGTCCACTTCAAGATCGCTTAGATGTTTCAAACTGATGTTAATATCAAATATACTGGGATCCCTTGCAGCTTTCGAAAATAAAGCACCTATCTCAAGGTGATCAAAAGACGTTAGTGCTACATTTTGTATGAAATTTGCCGTCGCGTAAGTAAACTAGTTCTCGTTCACCTACATTAGTAGCTCATTTCGTACAAAATTTAAGCGTGTCTCTTAATTGGTTTTCTTTTTTAATTTTTTTTAATCTAAAAAGGCTAGAGCCACGCAGTATTCCACATATAGTAGAGTAGACAAAGGGAACCTAGAATCTACCTAGATTTGTGTTGACGGATCAAACTCAACGCCACGCTGTGCCTTGTTACCAGAGCGAGGAAATAAAAAGAATATATTGTTACCAGAGCGAGAAAATAAAAAGAATATATTGAGTGGGAATAAAACCCACAACTGTTTTTACAGTCGGTACCTCTGCGTCGCGACAACCACATATTCTTTTTAACACAATACAAAGGTAGATAAGTAATGCTTATTTTGTCTGAAATTAAAAAAAAAACTTAAATTATTAAATTTAAAAGAAATTGATTATATAATTTTAAATGTCTAATATTAATTAGACATGTAGAAAATTTACTGTCTGGGCAATATAGAAAATATTCAATGGTTGAATACAAAAAAATGGATTGTCTCAATGCTACATTGTTTAGAATTATCAAAGGAAAATTAACTTTGAATTATAGTCGATATCGAGATTACTGAATCATTTTCCAATTTCTTGAAAATAATGAGAAGAAAAATTCTTTATTACATTTCGGCTATTTTTTTACAAGTAAAAATATCAGTTTATTAAATTACTATTAATATATATAATTTATATAAATAAAATCAATTCTAACATAACGTAAAATAATACAAAAAACACATTATCTATCTAAAATAGACACCATATGGAAATATAACCATTGTACTAAGTGGCAGTCTAGTAGACTTTCTTCCCGCTAAGCGCTCGTGGGCTCTCTGCGACCAAATCTGTTTTATAAAGTATCGGACGTGCAAGCTTGTTACAGTAAATGTAATTTCAAATTCAGGGGAAGTAAACTGAATTTTATATTTCGCGGTGTCTATGGGACTGTTACGTCTGTATCAGGAGGATATGTATACGTTATGTACTCATACGAGTACACATATACAGGTTATGCGAGTCTGGGATGTGTAAAAATGCAGACTTTGTATAATCTTTAATGAAGCTTCATTTGCCTATTGTCATTTAAACTTATTTTTTATATGAACAGAACTGAAAACCACACTCAGCTCTTTGCCAATACCCCCATCACCCCTTCTCTCATCGCTTCCCAATTCTAGATATACCCTGCCTTGATATAAGGAGAAAAGTATATTGAATATCATCAAATTAGTATTATCAATATACAAAGCAAATAAGTAATACGTATTTCATCTATTATTGATGAACATGTGTAAATGAAACAAAATTACAACATTTCAATAAAACACCACAAATAATATATATTTATTGAAAATTATCCTCAAATTAAAATATATTTTTATAAGCTAGTTTCATTCATGCAGTATTCATTATGATAGGATTAAATGTGAAGCAGGAAGTGCGCTTCCTGAAAAACAATGGAAGAGCTAAAGTACGACAGAAAATAATACAATATCCTCCTGTGGTTGCACTCATATTAAATGTACTATTTTTCAGCTTCCCGTTTTACTCCATATATGGTAGGTTTGGGAGAACTAGTGTCAAGTCACTCTGTACTGTACAACTGTGTCCTTATTCCTACGTAGAGCATCCTTAGACAGTTACATGATGGTATGGATTAAATAGTATTAGCAATACTTTAATTTAATTTCACAATTATAATAAATAGTTCCCTTCTTATAATAGGGCCACACTACGAGAAACGTCAACGCCATTATTACGATTAATATTGCACAATTTTTTTTAATGTGAGTGGATAAAGTAATAGGCTTCGGTTGCATCGATCAACTTAGATGCCCATTCTTGGCTATAACATTATAAATACAAATATGAATATATAAATAGTAAGAAAAAAAGAGAATCGTGGTGTGGCCGCTTCAATGCATTAATTCTCGTATAATTTTTTTGAGGTACCTCCTGAGGTACCTGAGCCAGCACTGTTACGATAAGTTGTGGCTACACCTACGTCATTAACAAGCTGTAATTAACGGCATTTCCAGCTAGTTTAATTCAGTAGCATTGGAAACCTATTTTGTCACAGATGATTTGACAAAATCACTAGAGTATTGTGGGATTCTAAAGTAAAAAAGTTTTTAGAGTTGGTTATATTGATTCCGTCAATTGTAAAGACAAAATAAATAACAACAGAAAAACAATTTAACATCTATTTATTTAAATTTACGTAATACTCATTATTTATTATTAGACCTTAAATCTACTTTACAATATATATTTTTCAATGATTTCTATATATAGCAGTCCCAGAAAAAATAACTGTCCCGAGCTAGATTCGAACTTAGAATCATCGATTAAAGTAAAACTTTGTGGTAATGTAGAACTAAATGACCAAATGCTTAGACTCTCCACTCCCTTCAACACACTTCCGTTCCCCATTTTCCCCCGAATTCTCAAGACAGTGCGTTTTGAGTGGCACAACTTAACGCCACGCTTTCCTTGTTACCAGAGGGAGGAAATGAAAATATCATTTTTTTTATTCCCTCGAATGGAAAATTGACCAACAACTGTCGCCTTTACAGCCGCTTGTACTCGTGGGCTAAGATAGCCTTATACATATTATTAACACACTAATTGACGAGCCGGCAAAATTTACGACGAAATAGTTTTAATATAATGTTTGGATTTATAGTTAAACTATTTCGTCGAAGTTTAATGTTATAAGAGGATCAAAGACGCAATTAATAAAAGAAAACGAATGATTAAAGAGACGAATTGGCCAAGTATATTGTCAATATCTTTTCTTAGCTTTACGCTTTTCCCGTAAAACAGATTATGCCCCGTGCATTGAATCACTCCGCTCTCCACACACCGAGATCAACACCGAGATTAAGTTGAGTCTGTTGAATCTAATTTTATAAGTTAACACTAAATAAATAATGAATGGTGACTAACATTCATTACAGCATTCTTTGTCTGGATTGTACATGTGAAGGACGCAGGTCTGGTCTTCCATATCTTCTAAGGGTGCAGAACATTCTTTTTCATCTTCGAGTGTAGAGATCGTGCTTCGTACGCTGACCACCAGGTAGAACTGGAGTACTGTAAGCACAAAGTTTGGATAATTAGGTAATTTTGTTCGAAATCATAAGCAATAAGTACAAAATATTTATGACTGATACTAGAGAGGAGAAATTAAAGGTTAGCTAGTATGAATTAAACCCACAATCGCGTCGCGTTTACAGTCAAGCACTGTGGCACTGCACCACGACTTGTTCAAAAACCTTCGTTCTACAGGAATATTCATATATCATATATTTCTATTAGCGGTTTAAAAAAATTATATATTTTTTTAAAACGAACATTCTAACATGACAAAGAAGTTTAAGCTTGCAGCGTTAGTAGAGTGGTAAAACATCCTACACCTAATTTCCTGAGATTGCAAGAAGAACAGCGGAGCACAACACTGCGTTTTGTTCACCTTCTTTCCATTTTTGTATGTATTTCTATGTTCACTTAATTTGGTATCTTTAATATTTATGTAATACTTACGCAGACCTATAACGGCTATGACCACGTTCATAAGAACAGTCCACCAGATATCGAACTTGTGCCTTGGGTATAGTTTATATGCTTTCAACGGTATATACAGCGCCTGGACTGTTCCCCATATTATCATTACTATTACACAAAATCCGTAAAAAATCTCTAAAAGAGTACAGCTTCTCTGGAAAAGGAATAATAAAATTTATTTATTTCAAATTTTATCATATTTTGTTCAAACTCTTATTATATATAGTTTTTACTTAATAATATGATCTTTATGTTGCGTTCACATTTAAAATGAGTTAGACTGGGTAACGGTACTGTACAAATATGGAATTTACGTTTTTGAATTTTCGAATGAACATAAAGTCTACTTGGTAGCTTGGCAGTTCTGCTGAAAAGCACACAAGAAACGCAAAAGTTGCACTTTTAGATATAACTAACCGCTAAGTTATACAATATCATCAAACGTCGAAATTCTAATACGCTAGTTACAAGTGGGTCCAAATTCCATACTTTGAATTTTTATATGTTTTTAAAGAAAATATAATACTTTAAAATGTCAGAATCTTACCTTATGTAGTCCAGCTATGAGTACAATGTAGAATATGAAGTGTAGACTCAAGGCGCCCATAGTAAGAGATAAACCGATGAAATTAGAAGAGTCTGTCTTCTCGCTTCCATCCAAAAAATCGTACATTCTACACAATGTGTGAATTAAACTTATGTAATTTAGTACCTGGAAAATGGAACCTTATTTACCTTAAATTATAATTATCTAGGTCGTCGTTCCGTATAGAACAGCATTTGAATATAAAATTTATGATTGTGGGTTCGATTACCACTATGGGGAATATTTATATTTAAATGTTTTTTTTGAATAATAATAAATATTCCACACGTAATATCTCAATAATTGGACAGTGTATTGGGAATGAAGTGTCTCAACACTAGATTCTGTTCACACTGCTTTGCGGAGCAAAGTGAAGCTTTCATATATTTATTACGATCCGTATATTAGTTTGGTTGTCATCGATGGGAAGAGACTTTGTTTAATACAGTGTAAAGACGAGTTAGGTTATATACTCATTTAAATAACAACTTACCAGTCCACAGTAACCCCACACTAGCAAACCAATTCTCAGTGGAAAACACAAACAACAGGCGTATAATTTCAAACTCATTTTGAATAAACTTTATAATTGCCGATAAAAATAGTGATGTAACTCTTCCACCACACAGTCAAATTGAAAATAAGCTTTTTTCTTTTTAAAAATAGCCAAATTTTTAATAGTATATGACTGTTTTAACCAAGACTGAGATCACAAATACACTTTAGTGCAAATAAATTGCTATAATATATAAAAATTATAGGATTTACCCCTCAATACATCTTTTTGTGATTATCTTAATGTCTTTATATTAATTAAACATTAACGTTATTGTAACTACATATATTTTTAGAGCTTTGCGAATATAAATAAAAGTACAAGCAATTCTTCAGTGCTCTACTTATTTACAAAAAAATAACCAACAAAATGTTATTAAAAAGTATGGTAGAAGAAAAAATCACCTCCTTGCCCTTGTTTCTTTTTAATTAAAAAAATATTTTTTTCTTTATTTTAAACATAATTCTGACATATTATTCGACACCTCAAATGTTAAAAATCGTCTAGCGTTTATATTAATAGGAAGGGCGGACTAAAGAAATGGACAATGGACATACATATGCATTTAATTAAACGGTTAAAAAACATTACGTTCCTTCTCCTTAGTCCGATAAAAATATGCATAAATTTATGAGTTAAGTCTTTATGGGATGGCTGTGGGTTCGATCCCCAATAAACGCAATGCCTCCAGCGGAAAGTGGGGAATGGAAAAGGAGTGTCTTAACACTAGGTTCTATCTGCCTACTCTGCTATATGCGGGATATAGTTTGAAGCTAAAAAAGTCTGTATAAAAGTAAAGAAAATATAATAAAACTCTTGATTTTTCTATAAAATTCAAAAATAGACATATTTTGAGACACAAACAAAAGTTTAAATAAATCATTATTCGCCACAAATCTAATTTGTGGTGCGATATCTCATGATGATGTTTAAAATATATTCATTTCAAAAGAAACATCTCAAAAATCTGACAGAAGGTGTGAAAAATTTGATTGTCTTAATTCGACCCGATTCGAAGCAGAGAAAAAAATAATGACCCTAATACATTTTTTTTCATACAATTAAACATACAAATGACTATGTTTTTATATATACCTTCATATATCATATTACTAAAGATAACAGTACGATATCCATTGACCTTTGACACTGGTGTTTTCAATTGCGTCATAGGAATGACAGCTTCAAGTCCAGTGAGAGTGTACTATATCTAAAGCTAAGATCCCAGAGCCGCTAGACCTACGTCATTTTAGCAAAGTTGAAATTTTGAGGATTATTAGTCTAATATGTAGTATGCGTAAGACAGCATGCGTACTCACTAACTTGAAAGTGGGAGCCTTTCTGAAGTGGCACCAATTAAATGTATAACTCTTTCTGTGAAAATGTTTAAGCCATTCGATGGCTCATTGTTCTGAGCCGCTGATTAAAAAGCCCGTAAAAAATATATGTAAAATTCTTTAATTTTGGTAAAATAAGGTATTTTGTACTAACTTTATATAACCTTTTGAACCTCTGACAGGAGTAAAGGCCCACGTAAAAGGTCTGATAATAATAAATATACATTTTTATAGCATTATTAACAACATATTTAAACATGAGCGTTCCTTCTTGAACATAGGTGAATGTGTACTTTAAGTTAGCGCTACCTCTGAATGTCTTAACTACATATTACTTACTATTATTTCTGAAAATTAGCGCTTAGCTAACATGACGTAGGTCTGGGGGCCCTGTGCTCGCAGTCGTACTACACGCATCTGAATAGTGTCAAAAAAGTTGATGAGTTTGTTTGGTTGAACGCGCTAATTTTAAAAACCACATGGTTCCTATTTAAAAAAACATACAAAAAAAACAGTGCTTGATAGTCCATTCCAGTAATCCGCAGTCAGAGTTACTTTAGATACTTAAATTGTGTCTTGAACCCTACTAGAGTACTTTACTAGAGGTAAAGAATGAGCAGAAGAAAAAGATAAAGCTCACATACATATGTAATTCAATTTGATCACATATTTACACGACTGTACATTTTATTAGCTTCACTCGGTTCTTGCATGGGTAGGACAAACGTGCATAAAAAGAAAAAGATTGCAAAAGATTGCGAGTTACGTGTTGGAACCGGTGCCGATCGAACGCTATGTTTTTTTTACTACATCAGAAAAATAATAATAAATGGCATTGTTACTTCTTGTAAGCTCTAGCTATGTCAAAAATTATAACTATCATTGATATCGAAGGAAAACTTTTGGATCTTATTATAGGAAAATAAAAAGAATGAAGGTTAAAAGGAGTATATTTCAAAGTATATATTTTTTGTAAAAAAGTGCAGAAAGTTTTTTTTTAATATCAAATAAAATAAGTTAAACGAGTTTACTCGTATATACAAAATGATGCAGTGAAGGTACTAAATGCTGAAAATTATAAGTAGGTACTCAAACATCGAGGGAGCCCTTGGAGCGTTGTTAAAAACAAGTTTAATTTTTTAAATTACTACTTTATTCGACATTCTTTAAGCTTAAGACTAACTTAAACTCTAATTAATTCTACGGAGCTCTACATAGAGACCTACGTAGAGTCCTTGTGTGTTATCACTCTCAGTTGTGCACTCTTGGTTACTAAGACACTAGGTTGAGGTACACGTACATGGCCAAGTTAGTTACCGTGATCAGTTGCGGACCGCCCTATCTAATATTTATTGTTAAACTTCGTAGTTATAAGTTGTAGCCAACGCAATTTTGTTTCTTGCGTGGATTTTAAGACGTAAAATTAATCTCATATATCCGTTCCCGTAGACATTTCGAGAAATTCTCTCGTAATGCTCCTTTTCAGTCACCTCCTTCCCTAAATACAGAATTTAAATGTTCCAATTTCAGTACTCTTTGCTGTACGTTGTCTGTCAGTCACTAATTAATGAAACATTGAGAGACATTTTTACATACATACGTATAAATTTAAATAAATATCCACCGTACGTTTTAAAGTATGTATTTATTTGAACTATAATTTTTTTTTAATACTTCAGTCGATTGTTCAAAACTATATGATAATATTTTATCGAAACTGCAAATACACATTTACATGTCACTTAATAAATCATAATACGTATTTTACAGTCCGATGAACTGTAAAATACTACGGTTGTAGGTTTAACTCTCATGTCCAGAAAAGCATTTTTTTACAAATATTGACTTTAAATCTTACCGTTCAACGTCTCCAAGTGTCCTAACAGTAGGTTCTCCGTGCCTACCCTGATGCTGCCTTCAGAGAGGCGTCAAAAAACAATTACAAATAATGATGGCAGATTAATATTTTCTATGACAGAGACTGAAACACAATTGGGTTAGGACTTTTTTATTTTCTCAAATAACCAAATTGAACATCTCAAGAAAAATATATATATATTATACATTATCATAAGTCTTTACCTAAATATTGTATACTGTGTGCAACAGGATAGATGCAAAGAATCTAGTATCAGATATCAGTCTTAGTACAAATACAGTCCGAATTTCAACGTCTCACCTTGTCTTGTTAATAGAATGAGAAAATGATAATAATTTATTTCTCCGAGTGGAGACTGAGCCCACAACAAATCTGTAGAATCGTTGCTTTATATAAAATGCTAACATTTGTCTAGTATTAACTAAGATTTATTAATTATTTGAAATATGTTATTAACTTAATTTATATCCAGTTATTTCAAAAGGGATTCCTTCCAACTTGTAGAGGCGTATCAACCATCACTTCTGCCGCGTGGTTGACGTAACACAGACGGGTGCTTTGTCGGATCTTCAAGAGCTCACTCCTAACTAGTAACAACAGATATACTTGAAGCCCTGAAAATAAATTGTAAACCGTTTTATTTCTTTCTATTTTTAATATCACACTGTATCCCGCACACAGCAGGATAAGCAAAGAGAACTTGGGAACCTAGTGTAAAACACTCCGTTCTCATTAGGATAATTTCGTTCTCCACTTTCCGCCGACCACTAGAGGCTTTGAGTGTTAAGTGGTGGACCTCAAGTCGAGTTATGCCTCGTTACCAGAGCGAGGAAATAAAATTAATTATTTAATTTCCTTGAGTGGAAATCAAACCCACAACCTGTTGCGTCCGTCATCGAAAGCGCGGTGTTAAATCCGCCATTCAACACGCAGTACCCTCAAAATAAAACGAAAACCGAAAATGGGGAACGGAATGTTTTTAACACTAGGTTCTCTCTGCCTACCCTGCCGTGTACGGGAGACAGCATGAAGCTAAAATAATAAATATTTTCTTGAGACGAGCCTTTTTTCACATATATATTTTTAAAATAAAAATTTATTGATAAAAATAAAATCTTACCTAAACTACTGAGAACAAAACAACATTCCAAAGCAAAATACGTCCAATGTCTATATAGTTCTTGATGGCGCACCACTATAAAAGTGACCAGCGACGCGAGGGTGGTGGTGATGCCATAGTAGTAGTAAGCTCGCATTAATTTTGTTCTTTTCTGAAATAAAAATAATAATCAGAATGAATGTAAATCAACATTGTATAAGAAATTAGCCATTATCTGTGGCTTCGTCCGCGTGTAATGGCTCGCCTTATACATTGATAAAATAAATTCTCTTTATAATATTAGTATATGCAGATATATATGTAGCATAGAAAATGTACAAATAATTTTAAAATCTGGACGAATGAAAGAATCAGTATTGTCAGTAGGGCTAGTCATGGCGCAGGGGCGCAAGCCGAACCCATAAGCTGTCGGGTCGTGTGTAACAGTCACAGAACACGACAGGTTATGGGTTCGGTTCGCACTCGAGGAAAAGAAATTTTTAATACTATTATTTCTTTGCTCTGGTGTCGAGTAAAAGCTAATACGCTGATCACTGACACTGACATAAACCAACATAGCATTTCGCTAATTTGGTGTAATTATAAAGTATTTGCATTTTTTAATATATGTACTACAGGAAACGCAATGAAAATGTACTCCTGTTCTTTGATAATGGCATGACGAACTTGCCAGTTGAGTGACAAAATCAAAATTTGTAAACATCCACATAAATTGACATATGTGATTTTAAAATATTAGAATAGTTCTAACCAAAAAGATTATTATTTTAAATGTCACTCACCTTATGAGCTCCAACTAGCAGTACAATGTTAAATACTATCTCCGCCGTATACAGTATGAGTGCAAACCAAATCTGTGAGTAGAAGGCGACGCCCTTGTACAGAGCCATAGTGTGGTAGGTGGATACATATTCAAAACTTAAAAATGCTTCCAACGCCACCACGAGTATTGAGAAAATCTGAAAAATAAATAAAAACTGTATACTTACATACATTTACCTTATGTCATTTTTATTTATTGCAATTTATGATTATTATTATTTTGTATTAGGTACAGCAACTCCTTGATTGTCCGCGGGCCGTCGTGGCCCGGTGGCAAAAGGGTATTACTGTAAGCGTGACGGTCGTAGGTTAGCACCCTCGCGGAGTGAAAATAGCTTAACGCTGTATCCCACAAATAGCAAAGCAGGCACAGGGCACCTGTCCCGTGTTCAGCCCTAGTGGTCCTGCGCCACGACTGGCCTCATAAAATAATAATAATAAGATAATTAAAGATAATATAAATTTATACTTATAATAAAATTGTAGCGGATTGTTCTTGTATATTTGTACATGGAAGACATACAAGTTAGATAAGTACACGTTATTGGGATCTTTTATTAATGTGTATGAACCTAAAACAATATTATTTTTTTGTCGGTTTGTCTGTGCGTATGTAATCCCTAATCTGGATCTTGATTCTGGCAAGTTTCCGTAAACATATGGGGCTTATTTTATTACAATCAGTTCATAAATAAAAAAAAGTGATATCAATTTAAAGTACTTAGTTCGACAAATTCGCTCATTGCTATATTTGCCTGAATCTTTAGCTTTCAATTTGTATGTTGTTAAGAATGCCGAGATTTCAAGATTTAGGATCGAGATCAGAGTTTACAATGCACGCGTACTTACCTTACCCAAATACTGTATAGCTAAACATTTTTCTTTAAAATTAAATAAATTTGGAAGTGGCTTACCTTTCGACCACCTGAGGCTATTGTTATGGGACTTACACTAAAGATAATGACAAAATAGACTTTATGTTTATCAGAGGAAGTTTCCTCTGAATTGTAGCGTCTATTTTGAAACAATACAATATTCTATGAATTCAAAGTATGTTTTCCGACAATATTGCTACATTCTAAAAGAGTTATTTTATACAACTGTTATATTTAATTGGCTAGGTCGTTTGTTGTTTAATATTGTTTGTAAATTATTATTTGTATGATAAGAGAAAAAACTCGAGATATAATATATATCATTCGTATAGATTATATGATTATAAAATAGATCGAGATTTCAAGATTTAAAATTCTGCAGTGTAAATTGACACCATCAAGCAGCCGCGTAGTGTTCATCGATAGATAGAAATTTATTTATTCGATTCACTATAGAAAGTTATTTTAGTAAAAAGTGGAACTCACCAAGTTAATATATCCAAAAACAAGGATGCCATGCCGTAACGGTACACAACAACAGCACCGCCTGCACTCGGGTATTTCCAAACGCATTCTTATTATCATACGTTTACATCAAGGAAAGACCCACTAAAAATACTTTAAAGTAATCAAAGAATTTTGTTATTTCAACATTTACTATTAACGTTCAGAATTACTCCAAAATTTGTTCCAAAACACCAATTTTTAGCGGAAAATGTCGTTCAAAGGGTAGGTAGTCGTTGACTAACGACAGGTAAAACCGTTCCTAAATCTGCCCGTGACTTCACTCGCAGTCACGTACAATTGACGTTGACCACATTATCCTATTTAACGATTAAGGCGCGGATATGCGGAATTGTCCGCCTTGTCCAGCTCACGCCTACTGGACGTCAATGTGTTACGTTAACATATACATACACTCGCTCGTTAAGTAAGACAAAAGTAAATTAAAATATTGACAATAGACCGAAGAAGAGCCACTGAGAAATGCAATTGTTGTGGATTCGATCTCCACTCGGGGGAATATTTGATAGTTTTTGTGATATGGGTGTTCATGCTTTTCTGAAGGCGCCGTGTTTATTATAGACAATGAAGACCCGAGTTATCGACGTCATTTATCAGCGTTTTTGTGCATGGCGAGCTGGGCAGAAGGAATCTAGTGTCTGAGCGAGGATCGTATCCACAACTAGAATATTTACATTCAGAAGGTCTCCCATTCCATAAAAAAAGAATATCTTATTTTTTTTAGCTGCGCTTACGCTGTATCCCACACTTAGCATGGTAGACAGAGGAAACCTAATATTAAGCGATTTCGTTCCCATTTTAACAATGAATTCTTGGGGCATTGCTTATTTAGTAGCGGAACTCAACGCCGCGCTTCGCCTCGTTACCAGAGCGAAGAAATGAAAATATGAAATATTTTAATCCTCCCAGTGAGAATCGAACCCACAACCGTTTCGTTTACACTCGCACGCTTGTTAACCTGCACCAAGACGGTTACGGTCGTATTTTAAGGGAGGATTTACACTATATTGCCGTTCACAGTTTGTTCTCGATCCGAACTCATATTCTTGTATGATAAATATTCTCATATGCGGGATTGGACTAGAACTTGACTTGACTTAATATATTTAAATCGTAACGAGCACGAACTGTGACTTACACTATAGTGTGACCCTACCTTGTTCGGCTGCCAATATCAATAGATATTGCTAAGCCATATACTTTCTTTTTTATGTTGTGCTTGGAAACGTATACCGTAGTCGTCAGAGCGCCTGGTCAGTTTTCAGGAGGCGCGTGTTCGAGTCCCGCTACGTTTAAAATTTTTATACGTTTTCTAAATAAGTATTATGCTAAGCATTTTGTTGATTTATTTAAAGAAAAATAAAACAAAAGGCCAAAATTGATTTTCAAAATATAAACGCACATATTAATATTATTAATTTATTACTTTTTAAATATAGTCTTACGCCTAAAATAATTTAATAAGTCAATAAATATACAATTATGTACATTTTTCATAAGAAAACATATTATGCTTAACAAATTTAACTAAGCATTAGCAATATCTAGTATTAAAATCAATGGAACTTAAAATACATAAATCGTAATAGTATGTCCCACAACTGCATGACAAGTTCCCGTTAAATTATTTGCTAGATATTTATGATGCTGTCTGATTCTATTTGTTCTGATATAACAAACAAATCATTATAAATCTAAACAATAAACTAACGAGATGTTATCAAACACTTATCAGGTACTCATATGTATCCTAATGTTGATATTAAATAAAAACGTAACACAGCCAGCCATTTTATTATTCTAGAGATATACTTTTAAGCATTGAAATTATTAAAAAAATAGAGAAAACGCAATTTCGCGCTGTATTCTGCATATAACAATGAATGCAGAGGGTACCTAGTGTTAAGACACTCCGTTGCCCACGCACCGTCCAAATTTCGGAACATTGCGTGTTCAGTGGCGTAATTGAACACCGCGCTTGTTACCAGAGCGGAGAAATTAAATAATTCAATTTCCCGAAAGAAATTACGGTTATAGTCATGTACATATAAAGACTATTATAGGTATTTTAATTTAAATAAAATCAGACAAATTCTAGATCAAATCTTCATTTCTAGATCGAAACCATTTTCCTCTCTTAAAACTAATCATGTAAACAATAAATATAGCTACAGAAGTTACTCATCGTTTGTAAGATCTTTAATAAAAAAAAATAGAACCAGTGAGTCATTAACCTGCCAAGTTCTTTATAAAGGATCTCTTCAAAATGACAGATGATGATCTCAACTGTGGAGTACTAAAATAAATTAAATAATTGTCTTTGGCATTAAATTGTATGTTTAAAAAAAATTAAATGTCAATCTTAATCAAATCCCAACTAGACTTCTTATCAATTCTTAAAATTTGAAATCTTAATAAAAACAAGTTAGAAATCTTGTATATAATTAAAACTATATTTTGTAATATATATTTAAGAAAATGATTAAATTATAGATGCTTTCGTTATTGATGTTCTTTGCAAGAAAATAAATTGACTCATATTATAAGCCTCTAACAAAATCATATCAAATTTTGAATTCGGTAATTTTGCTAAATTACGTTAAACATAAAGTGTAAAGCTTTTATAATAACAATGATAATATAGTAAAATGATTTTAAAGTTAATTATTATCAGTAATTGTTTGGTCCAAAAAATATCATGGGTTTTTATATTATTACAGGTTTACATCGAAACTACTTTTAAAAAAACGACTACTTTATATAGCCTAAGAGTTTTTCAATTGAAACCATTAGTTCCTGAGATAAGCGCGTTCAACTAAACAAATTCTTTAGCTTTATAAAATTAGTACAGAAGTACTCGTAAAATGTGTAAGCTTATATAACCTAACAATTTTCAATTGGTATGACTGTGCTTGGATATATCCCGTTGGTTTCTACTTTAACTTCTCCGTTGATGAACTGTTGGAGTTGATTCTCGTAAGCCCCTCCTGAGTTTTCTATTTTCTTTAATAAACTTCTGACTAGGAACAGTAAGTACAGATTCAGACCTGAAAAATCAAAATTGTTGAATGTATTATAGTAATATTTCTTAATAATTTTAAGCTTTGGAATAGATTTTAAATTCAGAATATCATTGTAATTTTTTTATGAAAACCATTTACCTATACCAAAGGGTATTTTTATTAATTTTAATAAAATTTGGTCCATACAGCTTCATTATAATATGTTTTTAAATACAAATTCGTAAAATAAAAATATTTCTTCGTCATCTTACATTTCAATATAAAAGAGATTGATATTTTTTACTAAATTTGTTTTTGCTATTATTGTTATTGTATTTAAATATATTGATAATTTGTATGTGTGTGTGATATCTAACTAACGGCTATTACCTTTAGTTAGATATTGTTAACTTGGTCAAAAATTGGGCGCTGCGTTGGGGGCGGAATGTTATACACTTTATTCTGTTTATCTACCAATAGATACACGTTAAATAATACTATGCGGGGAAAAGCGTGAAGTTGTAATATAAATTTTTGGTCCTACCAAACAAGTTATTCTTTGACTAGCAAAAGCACAGAAGACTGTGTTAAGATAACCAGGCATTATTGCACAATTAACGAATTCCAACGCCTATTTGACATTATATTCATATTTATATTTTCTTCACGCTGTATCCCACATACGAGTGGGTTAAAAGATAGAAACTAGTGTTATGACACTCCGTTCCCCACGCACCGCCCAATTTTCGAGACATTCGAATTCGAATTCGAATTGCCTCGATTCCAGTCAAACACTTAGCCGTTGCGACAGCGCTGCGACGGCCTTTAAAAAAAAATCCTATTTATATACTTACACAGTCCCCGTGAAGAACAATCCCACTAGTTCAACAACGTCGAAATATCCCGATGCAGTTATAGATACTACCTCCAGTATGATCAGTGCGCCGGTCGTCGCTATCATGTAGTAGTAGAATATCCGGATGTACGATACGATTTGCTGAAAATAATAAATGCTTTGTTTAACACAACGTGTTATAATAAACTAATCGTCATTCACAACTATGTGCGAAATCTGAGTAGTAAAATGAAAAATTCAATTTTATCTCGGTCACGTAGATTTTTTTAACTATGTAAGACCCATATTTATAAACCACACTTACGTCGCTTGATGATGTTTCATTTCATTCATAGATTATTATTATAACAGCATCTCAAGATCGCTCTCTAGATCGATTACAGGATTGTGGGCGATTTATAAATACGGTCATAATTCCAGTAATTTTTATATATATATTAAATATCATAGGTTAAGGCATCACGTTAGTAAAATTGACAATATTTTGAATAATAAATGCATTAACAAAAAGCTTTAATTTCAAATATGCACAACCCATGAAAAAAATTGATCAATTATTTGGACGAGAATCTATGAATAATATAAAACAAAATTTAACAATGAACTGTTCACCTTCTGCTTAAAATATTTAAAATTATGTATACTGAAGGAATGTGCCAAGTTAATATTTGTATGTTTATTTCAATTTATAGTGTAGTTGTTAGTATTCTTGGCTAGTGTTGCAGGTAATTTAAAACCCACTGTAAGATACCTTGAACGTGATGTCTCACTTGTTTGGTTTTTGCCACCGCGTGAAATGATATTTGTCATTAAACTGTCCTTGAGAAGGACGTTCTTTAGAACAACTGGTTTCATAATTCAAGACCATAATCAGAAATTTACGGAAAATAAGTTAAAAAAGATATATACGCCTCGTATTTGTATGTGTTTGTCAGGGGTTCGACAACTTCCCGTTGGAGGAAATATTTTCATTTTCCGAACTGATTCGACAAAATCCATTCAGGAGAACCAATAAGCAGCGTTCAAATAAACATAACCAACTCATTAATACTTAAGTTAAACTATTGCTAAGTTGTTATAGTTACCCTATGTGCCCCATACACCATCAATGCATTAAACACTATATCAACACAGTATATCGCGAGGCAGAATTTGTCTTCAATATTTGAAGTCACTCCGTGGTACACGAGGATCACATCTGAGTTGTGGTGGACAGAGTAACTGTAGACTCCCACCATAAACGCTGAGAAGAGCTGGAAATAAATTAAAATATATTTAATGTAATTTTTCTTTCTTTAGTTTCACAATGTATCTGACATGTAGCAGTAGAACCTGGTGGTAAGACACTCCGTTCCTAATGTTCCGTCCAATTTTCGAGACATTTTATGTTGAATGGCGAAAGCCAATGCTGCGCTATGTCTTGTTATTAGAGAAAGAAAATTAAAATAATTCTATTGAAAGTGGGAGTCGAACCCAAAGTCGTTGTGCTCATAGCCCAATAGCGTACCACTTGAGACGCTCAACTATTTATAAAAACATACTCAATCTTCACTTTTTCACAATGTATTATATATTTTTTAACTCCTTTACACAAACATTGACCAGTAACAATTTTAATTAAATCTATTGTTAGAACTGTTTAAAATTGGTCATCGCTATAAAGTTTCTTAGTGAATCGTTTTTTGATTGTATCTTGCGACATGTGCCAATTGTGTGATAGTGAGTCTGTCAATCTTAATATAGATTATAGTGTTGAAGACCCAAATTCAAATACGATAGTAGGGCTCGTACAGCTGTTTTAAAGTGGTTAGCTTTAAGCATATGGGGATATGCTCATGCATCATACATGTAGCATATTCAGTTAATCCCGGTTATAGCTTAGTTAGTTATCCGGGATAAACGGGGTTAAGACACGCCGTTGTCCACTTTCCCACATTCGGTTCTGAGCTTATTTCTTATTCAGGGAATGTTTTTTTTTTTTCATTTTCTCACTATGGTAACAAGATATAGCGCAGCGCTGAGTTCCGCCACTCAATACGCAATGCCTGGAAAATTCAGCGGCAACAATAGAACAGAGTGTCTTGATACTAGGGAAAAACAGCATTTGTTTACGACGTACATACATATATACGTTCTTCGAGTATCTGATTACGTATAGGTACGGGTTCTATCTAGTTTGGAGTCATGCGGTCGAGAGTAAAGTTCATTTTCTACGTACTAAGCGGAATAATTTCTACGAAAAGATAAGATGTACCCTTGAAAGTCAATTTAAAAGAAACATTTAAGTATGTCATTCTTTATATTAAACATACTTAAATTATAATTAAATTAATGTTTTTTTTATAAAAAAATGGAAACATGAAAATTCTTGACACACGATCTTAAAAATATTAAATAAGAAAAACAAAATATAATAAATATTTGTTACGGCGCAGTT
This sequence comes from Heliconius sara, assembly GCA_917862395.2. Taxonomy (NCBI): domain Eukaryota; kingdom Metazoa; phylum Arthropoda; class Insecta; order Lepidoptera; family Nymphalidae; genus Heliconius; species Heliconius sara. The sequence goes on along the minus strand of OU860795.2, from coordinate 12,575,666 downwards.
GTATATAAATATAAAAACAATTTTTGTGGATTCAATTCCCACTCAGTTAATTGAGTTTTCATTGCCTTCATTTTACAATATTTACTAATTGACTTTGAAAATCCATTCTAAGCAATTAAAACCATTTCAACAGTTTATAATAAGTAGCGTTCGGCACTCCGTTCTCTTTGACGCTAATATAGTATAAAGAACAAAACCATTTTATTTTGTTAAAATATAATTAAGCGTCATTTAAATGACCTTCATTCATTTAATAAATACCCCCTTATTACTTACACATGTAAGTACAAAAAAAAATTGTAAAGATTATTAATAATAATAAATTCAAATTATTCGTTCACAGCGCGACGTTTGTGGGTTCGATGTCCACTCGCAGGAATTAATTATATTAATTTCTAGTAACAACACGCATTTTAATATATTGAACAACATGCATTTTAATATATTGAACTTAAATCAATAAAAAATTACTCACAATATTTAAATATCCAAACACTAAAACGCCTCGTCGCAAAGGCATGCAGAAGCAGCATCTTCCAAATTCTGGCAGTTCACAGAACATTTTTATATAATTTGGTGACACACAACAACAACAACAACAAACACAAAAGTGTCTAAATAACTTGTCTAAAAGTCGTTAGCGTATAATTAAATTAGTTTGTCTAACAAAATGTCTAATAATAGTCTTGTCTAATATAAACAATGGGTCGAAGTTCGACGTCCGTCCAGTGCGGTCTCAATGAACTCACTGCACTAATGTCAGATCGGATACAGTTTTATACGATATACGCTCGTCAGAATATATTAGTTGTTTTGATAAGATATTTTGTTTTGTGTTTTTGTTACGTATGTTCGGGATTTTTGCTTCCGCTTCATGGGAAAAATATGTTATTAGTACCATTATAGTTATTATAGAAAAAGGGTTTTTATATTGTGATAAGTATAATCCCACCAAAACATACTGTAAAAAACCAGCCAAGTTTCGATGAAGCTCTGTTAAAAGCAATGAAATCTCTAGGTAAAACCAAGTCTAAGGTCCTCACTGCAGTTTTTTATTAATAGAGTTAAATTTTATACGACTTGGCCATTGACTTGTTTATATTAAAACATCATTATGCAAGAATATTCAACGGTCGGTAAAATTAAATTTAATTACATTAATAAAAATTAAATTGTAACGTTGCTTGCTTGATTTTAACCAGGTTCAGCTTTACATAGAGAGATTTTTACAGGGTGTTTTTGTGGGATTTCACTTATTTTTACAAAAAGCAGATTTTGACTTGATTAGCATTCCCATGTAAACAATACCTACTACTTGAATATTTTTTGTATCACGCTGTATCCCGCGTTTGTTTAGCAGGCTACAGGGACAGAGGGAGCCTAGTGTTAAAACTCTGCACCCCACTTTCCGCTGATTTGATTTGATTTGAAACGGCCATTTTTAATACAAATCAATAAATCAACTAATTATATTTTATGCGTACTAAAGTATAATATATTATGTACGAACTGGCATGTAAAGGAGCGAACGCGAAAGCTAAGTTCGACATCTCTTAGATGGAAAACTTGGAATTTTATTTCTTGCAGTGGCTAAAATCAAAATTCAGGACCAATGGGTCTTTATAATAAAGAACCCTTGGTCCGAGAGAATAAGATATTAAAATTTTCTATATATATAATAATATAAATTTATATATATAGAATATTTTTATATCCCCGGAAACCGCAAGAATCCCGTTGTTTTCCGTTTTCAATAAGGGAAATAAAAAAATTGTCTTGGTTCTCCCATATATTCTCCCTCTCTTCAAGCTTCCTAGCCTACGAACATACCAAATTTCAATATTCCAGCTACAAAAAAATCGTCCCTCCGTTGTCTGCCAGTTAATTAATAATAATTAAGGAAGAGTTTTATATAAATATGATTAACGAGAATGATTCATTCAAACACTTGAAAAGCATAAAGTACAATAATTTCTTTACAGGTCAAACTAAACCGAAATTGACAACAATGCCAAGCGGAAGTAGCTTATTCACTCCATTAGAGTACAATTCACTTTATAATTTCGCTCACATTGTCATTAGTCGAGTTACTGATGACCTTTTAATATAAATATATTAATATTAACTTGTGACATGTGCAAAACAAGTGGGCAATCTCTATGCAATTTGTTTTTTATGCGGACGTTACATTAAAAATCTTTGTTATTCTTGGCTTTGTTGATTATTTTAATGCGTCGTGAATTACAATTTCTAATATCTATTAGTAGAAACCACATTAAAAGCAGTTGCAAAGATTGAGGCGTACAATGGGTGGGAAGCATTTTTATTTTATGATATGTAAAGATATAGCTATTATTATCTATTTATTTGTTACCATTATTATAATAAAATTAATGATAGTTCTCTCCTTTTTCCACTTTTTCCTTTTTTTTATAAACATTATGTGTTACGATGCCATCCATCTCTCTGTTTAATCGCTACTTGGAATGTCTATCATACATATTGCGGTGGGTTAAAAAACATATTTTTAACAAATTTTATTCTACAGTAAAAACTAAAGGAATCATAAAAGAAAATATCTTGCATGTAATTTATGAAGTTTTAATTTGGTAAATATTGAGTGTTTTTTAACAAAATAAATAATTTAATCGTAAAGAAAATATTTTTTTTCTATATGTAATTTCTAGTGGGCCTCGACTCTTTTTATCTCCGGGTAGTAACTAAACGAAATTAATGAGTGTAAAATAACAAAAGGTTATTAAATAAATATCTAAAAAATTAAATCTTTTATTGGATATAGACTTCTCTGGGATCTAAATGGAGTAATGAATGAATTTATTATTTCTCTTTTCGACGATAGAAAAAAAGGAAATTATATATGAGTATGTTACAAAGAACATTAATGATTTTACCAAAAGTGGTAATGTTCATAATTTACTAAGCCAATTCCTGATGTTAACACCTTGAATAGTAGTCTTAATCTTAGTGCACCTGTAACCCGATTGCATCGAATCAGCAATTCTTTTGTAGCGCAATGTGTACGCTTTTACAATAGGATCCCAGAAAACACTTTGCCTCGACACCAGAGCGAAGAAATGAAAATGTAAATTTTAGTAAATATTTCATCTCCTCGAGTGGGGATTAAACCCACAACCAGTCGGTTTTACAGTGACATTTTGTGCCGCTGCGCCACGACTGGCCTCATACACTCACCTCACTGCTCACTTTATTCTTTGTAAATAAGAAAATATATATCCTCGTATATAATATTTTCCATTCATCATACTGCTACAGGTTACCACGCTTAAGCTGAGCTTTGCATTTGTGTAAGTGTCTCTAAATGTAGAGTTAGAAAATAAACCTTTTGAAAATTAAGTTTATTATTAGAAATCAATAAAATAATTCCAATATCAAAAATTATATAAATTCTGACAGAGATCGTAGAAATGTCAAATGTGATTTACTCTTCTTTGCATGATTTAGATAATTTGTGATAAAATGTGACTTGACCTATATATTAACTTATTAATTACGTAAACGCACAATTTATTTACATTTCCTTTTATTACTTATGCAACACAAAATTTAATTTTATTATTATTTTTTATTTATTTATTGAAAATTTCATATTTTTTATAAATTAATGTGACCTCTGAGATCGGAAAAAGATCGTTAGCTATCGTTTGTTTATATCTACAACTGACAAATAAGATATAGATAATTAATTATTATGATTTATAATTAAAGAAAACCAACCAGTAGTTTTTACCAAACAAGACAAATATTGAATGTTATTGTAATGCATAGATAACTGTAATCACTTCATGGAAGTACGTCGGACAGTTTCCGAGATGACGAACATTAAACACTTTGATAATACTGTTTCATTCATTTACCCGCATCCGCCCAATTCAATGGGGAAAATTATGGGTAAATAATCTTCTTTTTCCCGCATTTGATGCAATAGCGAAGTAGGCAGAGAGAAACTAGTGTTATGACACTCGTGCGCTTCGTGTTCATTACATTTAGTGCATTGATAAGTGCCGGAATACAACGCCGTAATTAGTTGAACAAGACTAAATAATACAATTAAACTATTTTTTAAAATAAATTATTTCTTAATAATAGCATCCAATATGTTTTCGAGGTCTTTATAAGAAAAAAAAATGTAGAAGGTACTAGTGAATTAGTGATAGGCAATCGTGGTGGGGCGGCACAGCGTCTGATTGTAAGCACGGTGGGAGTGGGTTCGATTTTCACTCAAGAAAATGAATTACTTTCATTTCCTTGATCTGGTATCGAAACAAAGCGTGTCGTTCCGTGTCCGCCACTCTTCACGTAATATCTGAAAAATTGGATTTAATTACCAAATGTAAATATTTCTTCATTTCTATGATTGGAGATCGAACGATAGTTGTAACTTGAACCATCGTATACAAACAATCACACACTGTCGCACTCCGACTTATTATGTTTTAGTTTATTATGTTTTTATGATGATTGCATATGTTTTTTAATTAATTTGACATTTAATTAGTTATTGTTATTAGTTACTTTGTAATAAGGACTAAATAGTTCCATTTTAATTGGCACCATTTTCCTTTTAACCTAATTGTCATTATCCCAATATAAAACAAAAAAATCATTACCTACCTAACTTAGATGATCTGTCGTTTAATAATTTAATCATATAAAAATATATAAATTATAATCTACAGAAGGACTCTTACACTCAATAAAACCATCAAACTCGGTCTCAATCTTTATTCGTTTTGTACGCCTCCAACGGTTGTCCAATAACTGCAAGCAACTTTATCACACCTACGTTTTGTTCTTCAAAAAACAACGTCAAGCCGTACTTCCACTTGGATCATCGATCCATATATTTCTTAACTGCGGGATATGCGCTTTGAATCATTTGCAAACCAATTGATTTCAACATTATCGTTACAGTTGTTTTAATCTTTAGTTTTTTCTTTTCTAGATACTTTTTTACAATGACATCTTATCAACATCTATCTTCTAAGACGGGACTGGATCCAACATTCAGTTGTGCCTTATCGTATATAACCGGTTCATCTAAAAGATCTATTTTACTCAAAGGAAAATCTAGACTCAATTGTAGAGAACCACGAGCTGTAATAACAGAAACTCCATCTGCCACAACACTCTCTACTATAGAAGTGGAGTCCGTTGGTGTATTTTCATTTGGTAGCGTCGTTGATTGTGTAGAAAAAAATATATCACTTCCAAGTGTATTTCTTCGAACTGTACAAGTACAGCTTCTACAGTGCTTACTGTTGGCAAAGGCTGTATATGGATATACTATTGCAGAATTCGTATCAGTCATAGTTGGTATTGCTATTGCATCTGGCACTAGTCTTGATTTACCCCTCAACTTCATATAATAGCTCCGTATTGCCAAAATGTTGTATATCTCCGATACTGCAAATTATTATACTTATTAGAAATCAATGTTAATGTCATATATAATATAGAAAGCGTAAATAAAAATTAGCAAATCAAAAATATTATTCAAATACACGAAAAGTATAAGATTTATCAGGCTTATTCGCAAAGGAGACTAAAACGATTCCATACATTTTTGGGCCCAGAATGTGAAGAGGTGAAAATGGTATAATTTAATAGATTTTGTTACATCATTTACTCCCTGTAAACTATATAAATTTTGGCAATCTGAGAGCTGAGTTATTAGAGATTTGATAAAAGTGAGGTTAAGCACGCAGCACAATTCCTTAACATCAACTTCTATAAAATAGGCGATTACTGAGTTGTTTAAGCATTAATGCTTTTAATGAATATTTTACTCTTCTACTACTATTATTAAAATGTCATCTAAGTGTGCAGGTGAAACTAAATTCTTTTGGTACCTAGTCCAACTCAGGTACCATATAATACTCATAACATGAGCACAGCAGCCTACCATTCGTCTTCCTACAATACAATTGCAGTATTTCATAGCAATAGCTTCCGTTCCTATATAGAAATATGTTTTCCTGCTTATATGTCAGGATTGTGTCCGTCTAAACCTAATTCTAATTGTGAACCTCTAAGTTACCAGGTGGTGGAGGTTTTCATTGTGTAAAGGTCGTCGGACTAGGGTGTTGCAGTGTCCAGTGGCTATCCTACAATTCACACAGTGATTTAAATCCATACGTGGTGGTCGTTAGATCCAAAAGATTTCGTAGTCCAGTAGGGAAGCGAGGGTCGTACAAAGTAGGTAGAATCCAAATCCGTGAAAAAAAAGCAGTAGTCGTTGAAAATATCAATTCAGAAAAATGGATCTAAAACTTATTTTTTAATTTTTCTCCACTTCCAGAATCGCAGTTAATTATTATTTGCTATTCTAAAAATAAAAAAAATATTGTAATTTTTTAAACCATCTCAACTCTTTACGTTCTGGCCCAAAAGTTTCAGTCTCCTTTAAGTCTCGAGAGTATTAAAAAAAATTACTTACTGTGACTAATTATTATGACAATTTTTATGTCGAAGCCGATAAAAAATAGATTGATGAAAGATAAAAAGAATTCAATAATCCAGAGTGGTACATTTGCGAAAAGGATGATTTTCAATGTGCGAGTGTGTTTCTGTAAAAAAAATGTACAAAAATTTTAAAACCAAATAAAACAGAAAATAAACAAATAAAATATACTATGTTTGAACTATAAGACATATATATGGAGCTGTTGAAACTAATCAATTGACAACAGTTTTATATAAATTGATCCATCAGAAATTTAATCTTTAATTTAACCTTAAACATTGAAAGAGGTACACAAAGAGTATATTTAATTAAATAGCAGGTGGTAATGTTTAAAAAAATACATACTGCATAAACTGCGTACATTGTCCATACTACAAACAGTATGTAAATCCCTCTGAGCAATATCCACGCTATGTAATAAGCTATCAAAGCGCTGCAGATGGCGAGAATCGTCGCTCGATCTGGACGATCTCTATCTATACGGCTTTCAAGAAAACTCATGTCTCCCAATATAATCAAATCTCGTGTTCGAATTAACCCCCCCAAAACGAAAACATTGGGCACCAAAATAATAATCGTTAAAATCTGAAATTAAATAATATAATTAACTGCATCAAACTTGACTCTAGGAGAAAGACTCTCCAAATTAAGAGAAAATTCTAATACTTTATTAAGTATTATAAGTCCCGGACTGATAAATGACTTAGGTTGAAAAAAGCCTTTTTATAACCGACTTCTGTAAAAAGGTTATCAATTCGAATGTTTTTTTAGGTTTGTTACCTCAAAACTTTTGACTAGGTGGATCCAATTTGGCTGATGCTTATTTATTTGAAAGCTGATGCTTCCCTTATGTTCTTATTTTATAAATGATAAAATCACAAAAGTCTTTAATTTTGCTTAAGTGTATGCGCGACTAATAGAACGACAACCGATTTTCATGTTTCTTACAAATTAAATTAATATTAAATGGCAAACGTCACAAGTGTACTGCAGAAAACCTAAAAAAACGTTGTATTCCGCACTTAGCATTATAGGCAGAAAGAATCTAGTGTAACACACTCCATTCTCCACTTCCTGCTGAATTTTGAAAGCATTGAGTGTTGAGTGGTGGAAATGCCACGCTTCGTCTCGACACCAGAGCCAAGAAGTGAAAATATTAATTTAAATAATTACTTCATTTCCTCAAGTGGGGATCGACCCACAACCAGTCGCATTTACAGTCACATTTTGTACTTCTGCGCCACGACTGGCCTCGTATTATAATAAATAATTATAAATAATAATAATTACAATTTATCGTATGTTAATATATCATTCTAACTCTAATATTAATATATGTTTAACTAGACTGTGAAACTAAACGTAAATTTTTATAATAGACTTTCGATAGTGCATATTTGCATGCATATTTTGGCATTTGGATGGTTCATATAATCTGACGTCTAGTGACTTATCACTAGTCGTCAGATTATAAGTCTAGTTAGATTCTGATTATGGGAATCCGCTTGAAGTCGTATTTTTTTTCTGTTAAAAATCATTTAATTCCATTGATACACTTCAATACTCAAAAAAAAAATTATTTATTTACCAAATTCTTGGGTTCCTAATTTATAAAAAGTAAGTAATAATATTTTCTTATGATAAGGTATCAAATGTTTATATCAATGATAATATAATGAATATAAATAATAAAAAAATTAAACAAAAAGATCAAAAGATTATGGACCAAGTAGATAAAAATTAAGTAGGGATCCAATGGTATATAATATTCCTCTTAACAAAAGAAATGATATGAAATCAAATAAATATATAAAATTTTGTACCATAGTAATAACAGATCTAATATAGATCCCATGAGGAATGGTGCAGCATCCACAGTACGTAGTTAGCTCCGGCCAGTTGCAACTGCTATATTTCTTCATTCTGAAATTAATAAAAGTTAATACGCTACAGCATAATAGACTGAGTAAATATAGGCGGTTCCCTATTGTATACAAAAAATTCAATTGTAAGACCATGAAAAATATAGTTATTAATCAACAATACAAGAGTAAATGGTAAGAAAGGAAATGGAAGATTTCAGTAGACCCGTCACCCTAAAATCACAAGGACCATGTGAAATACATCGATGAAGATGTAAAAAAATAGTAAATAAGGTAAAGTGCAGAGCTTAAAAAATACCTCAACTTGATACCTGACCAATTAATGGAAGTGCAACTTAATAAAAATTTCTTAATTTTTTTCATTTTGTCCTTTCCTTCTTGGAACTAATTATAAAGCCAAAAGGCTCTAAAATTCTCGATTGGATGAATATAATTATAGATTCTTGATCATAAAATTAGATTTTCGGATTTCTAGCCGCCGGTCCATAGTGTGATCCAAGGCCACATCTCGTACCTGAAAGAAGAAGAAGATAATATACTTTATCATTATTAATCCTTTTAATTTTCCTTCGTTACATATTGGAACTTAACTTAACTTCACTTCACTCTTTATCCCTAGCGGGGTAGTCAGAGAGAACGGAGTGCCAAGCGCTATGGTCTCTACATACCTCTTTCGCCTCGTCCACTGTCATCAACCTCTTCATACATGCCCTCCGGGGGATTCTCATGCTTTTTACGTGACCTTCCTCCAGTATCTTTGATACTGTGTTTTCGAAGGTCAACCGAGGTCTCCCCCTACCTCTCTTACCTCTCTTTCCATCATAAATCTTTTTTGCCATTCTTTCCTCGCTCATTCGTTCGACGTGGCCAAACCAGCTGAGCACGTTCTTCTTCATTCTCACCGTGACATCCTCGCTGGTACCTGCCATTCTGTGTACCTCTTCTAGGCTAGGCTGACTCCGCATATCCGAAGAGATCGCATCTCCACAGCATTCATCTTTCTTTCATTATTCTTCTGTAATACCCACGTTTCGCTGCCGTATAACAGGGTCAGTACCAAAACTGCATTGTGTACGGCTAAACGCGCAGCTGTGCTGACGTTTCGCCGTCTCATCAATGCAGCCAATGCTCCGTTAACCTTGTTACCGGCAGCAATACGCCTTTTCACATCCATCTCGTATCTTCCATCTCTACTGAACATACTTCCCAAATATACCACTTCATTCACCTGTTCTAATATGTTATCATTTACACTGATCTTGCATTCCGTCCTTTCTTCATCTCGTTCAAAAATCAGAACCTTTGTCTTATTCGCATTGAGGCTTAGACCATTATATTCACACTCTTCTTTCAGAGTGGTGACTAATGCCTGCAACTCGCACTCTGATGATGCAATGAGCACTGCATCATCTGCGTACAGCAGGCAATTCACATTCAGGTCACCTACTTTCACTCCCATATCACTTTGTTTCACTCCTTGGAGACAGCTATCCAAGTACAAATTGAACAACCAAGCTGACATGGCGCAACTTTGTTTAACACCCGATCGGATGTCAAACCAGGGCGACATGCCAGCTCTTACTCGCACGCAGGCTGAGTGGTCTCTATAAAGAGACTTTACAGCCTGCAACAAGGGTCCACTCACATTGTACCGGGGTAGTATCTCCCATAATTTCGCTCTAACAACTCTATCAAACGCCTTTTCCAAGTCCACAAAAGCACAGAAAACTTTTTGGTTAACGGCCAAAAATTTTTTCGTGATAATGCGGAGGGAAAAGATCTGATCCATACACCCTCTTTTTTATAATTTTGAATAACTTTATAATTTTAAATGGTTTTGTCGATGTCGAATGGTTTGAAAAAACTGTCAAGACCATTTATCTCGAGATCAGGTGGACATATCGAACTGAAATAAGTAACAAACTTTGTCCAAATGCCCCGTTATCAGATCCTATAGTTAATTTCTTGTAGACCTTTCAATTATTAAATTTGGCAAAAAGTAAGTACTCGCGGTGTAAATGAAGGAAAAAAAAACTGGACGAAACGCGATTCGGACTCGCCCACCAAGGGTTCCATGCAAAATTTGGAAGTGGAACAGGAGTTATTTCTGAAATTCAAGTTAAGCTTAGGGAGAGCCCTTTCATATGATCTCCACTTGAACTAGGGGCTTTAATACTAAATTTTGCCCCCTTTTAGTGTTATTTTTTAAGATTTAACCACAAATGTATAGGTTTTAAAACTAGTACTGGCTCTAGATGCTAGCTGTATAATGAGGAATTAATTTTGATTTTTTTTATGGAAAAACACCTGATGGTAAGTGACCACCGCCGCCCACGACCCTGTGGAACACCAGAGGAGTCACAGGTGCGTTGCCGGCCTGAAATTGATTCCCTTTATAGTGTCGAAATATGCGTTTTTATTTGCGATATAAACGGCCATATATTTCTTTTTTAAATAAATGTAGAAATACATTTTTTAACGAAATAAGGGACCGTAGATCTGAGTATATGGTTTGAGTTTCAACTCGATATCTCCAAGCGTTCCTGAGATAAAGACTCTTGACAGACAGACAGACGGACCGAAAACAAAGTGATCTTATAAGGATTTCTTTTTCCTTAAATGGTACGGAACTCTAATGAATCCTATTTTCTCCCTAAAAATGAATACTGATATTTATATTACACATAAAAACTATTTAATACTTTTCATTGTATTTCATTTCGTACAAAATAAATGTATACCCATGCAAACTTAAGTTTGACTGAACTTTCATAGGTTGTATTTCCTACACACTGGACTTGACCGGACATACAATTTGAACAAAACCATTACGCAACACAAGGAAAATGTCTTTCATACCCATGAAATAATAGTAAGGTATCAATTTAGAATATCTTCTGTGATTTTTATCAATAATAATCACAATCTTACCTCTAATATTTGATCTTCAATTTCTAGTTGAATCTTGTATTTGTAGTTGAAAGAAGAAACGAAGTATTGACGTCAATTTACAACTACTACTAACAATGATTTTCAATACCTTCCGCACGTGAGAGAAACGCCTGTAAACTGTGTACATCGCATGTGGAACTTTATCAGTATACGTGTATAATCTTATCGAGTCGCAAACTGTGTGGGATTAGTCGATCTGGAATTTATTAAAACAATAATTGCTCGATTGTATTGTTAGTAAGTATAAAATTATATAAAGAGTCTAGCAGGGTAGACATGGGAAAGCCAGCCTTTCGTCCGTTGATATATAACAAAATATAATGCGAATATTGAACTTTATTCAATATTTGCATTATATTTGGGATAAATTCACAGAGCTTTTTCAATCGCAGATTCGCCAGTAGGTCCTTTGTAAAACTGAATCATTAAAATAGTAAAATTCTCTGATTGAAGTTCACCAATTCGTAATGCATTCTCTAGGTAGGTCTTAGAAAGTTGTGCTATCTTGCTTTCTCATATTTTTAGTCAATTCAAATAAGAAGAATCCACGCCATAGGTGCGTTGGTGAGATAAATCTAAAGAGTTGATGAAAAACTTGATTTCCTTGCAATTGGCAGGAGGTAACTGCATTAGGTCATCATATACACAAATAATTATACCACCAAATAATAATTCGTTTATGCTACATTTGACAAACCGAAGATAGCGGGCCTATGCACTTTGAAATCAATATAGACCAAAAATCTGCCTTCCATTGGTCACTTGTTATCAACCGCTATCTCTGATAAGAGATAACCCATGATAAAACATTAGTATAGAAACTTCTTTTAATATTAACCTAAAAAAATCGATTTTTTTTAACTATTGATGAAAAATTATATTTTTAAGTAATATTAAGTAACTATTAGTGTAACTGTGTAACAGGTATAATATTTTTTTATGTGCAATGGCGTTTGAGCTTCCAAGACTTCAAAAATTTTGTTGTTGTTTACCTTTAAGAGTTGGTTCGCTAGTTATAGGATATCTGTCTATAGTGAGTACTGATACATACTACACGCCAATATTGACACTAATACTAACACCAATACAAATTCCGTTTAATTAAATATGGTAAATTTGACTTACATGGTGGAATTCTTAGAGGACAGGCGCATGGGATCACTTCTGTTCCTCATTTTGATTGGCATAAATCAACACCGCCCTTTGGTTCGTTACCAGAGCGAGAAAACCAAAATATTAAATATAGTTCAAGCGGTCAAAATCGCGAGCATGTCGCTAGGAGCTAGTTTTGAGCGGTGTCTTAAAAATAAAATTAATTTAAAATGATTTTGACTTACACTATGACATTTTTTATATTTTACTATCTTTAATGCACCCCCGTGTTCAATAAAAATAATTAATACTAATCGTGAGGCTAAACGTTATTTAGATAATATAGCTTAGCCAATCCTTCGTTGGATCGGTAAGCGTAGCGTAGGGTGCCCTTCAGCTCGATGAACCCATGTCCTGAAGAAGATTGCTGGCTTCGATTGCATGCGGAAGGTGGAGGATCGGGAGCTCGCAACCTGAGGGAGGCTTATGTTCATTAGTGGACCTAATATTGATTTATTTAATTTTGATTTTATTGAATCCTTTGTCGGAAATATAAAATTACTATTCTATAAAAAAAAAGGATTTTCCGAGACTTTTAATTCAATATGGGTAAACATAACTGTTTTTAAAACGCTGTAACCTGGCAATCTTTGAGACATTGCGTGATAAGTCTCCGCATTGCGCCCATCAGTGATTCCGCTCTTTTACTATAAAGATGAAATGTATATTAGTCTCACCAATATTAGTGTTTTTTTTCATTTCAGATATTTTCTCTGCTAACACTCTCTGCGATCTCATTTTCTCTCTACAAAGTGGTCACGTTTGTGGAGACACACAATGGAACAGATACGGAACACACGCCAGAGGAATACTCAAAAGTGGCCAACAGCCTCTACATACTACACTCTTATATGATGATAGTCTACATTTACTATATTATTATAAGTATTTTACTTGTTGTTGGGGTACATACTGTGAGTTATAAGCTACTTTATTTATTTAATTATTTTATTCAATTTTTTTTCGGCATTTATATTTATGTTCACAGGAGGACTTAGTCCATCTATCTGTGCCTAATGCAATGGTTTTATGACAAAATCTGGTATAAGTTAAGAAAGTTGATTATGTTTTTAGCTTCTCGTTTTATTTCGCATAGAGCAGGGTAGGCAGACCTAACCTAGTGCTAGACACTCCATTGTCCACTTTCTACCGAGTATTCGAGCTATTGCATGTTGACTGGCGGAAGTCAGCGCCGCGCTTTTCGTTTCTGTTTACCGAGTGAGCGAGTAAATGAAATAAATGCATTCCCAGAGTAAGTATCCAACAAACAACCGACGGCTTACAGTCAGATGCTATAATGCTGGGCCACGACGGTCTATATTTTATTCTAACCTAACCAGAACGGTTAGGTGAGTTCTGCTCGTACAACACGCTACGTCTAAATTGGAATAAAACGGGTTGGAGTATCATTAGATTGATTATTTGTTTAGCTTCACGCTGGATACAGCATAGAGCAGAGTAGACAGGCCTAACCTAGCGCTAAAACAGTCCACTCCCTACTTTTCGCCGAGTTCTGAAGGCATCGTGTGTTCAGTGGGGGAACTCAACGCCGCCCTTTACTTCGACACCAGAGCGAAGAGTGTGCCCCTACTCCACGACTGGCCTCATATTTTATATCTTTTTTATCTATTTTCAGAATAAAACTCTCTTCATGCGCTATTACTTTCAATGCGGTTTATTTATGTTCATGATGGCGATAGCTACTGTCGTCGTCTCTTCAGTGTTCATGCATTTCATTGCGACGATAACTTTACTGAAATGGTGTAGTACGTGTCTTTTTATTAAAAAATTAAATCAGCTTCACGCTGTATTCCGCACACAGCAGGGTAGGCAGAATTGTGGTCCATCAAAGTCCAATTTAGTGTGGTTTATAAATTTACCCACCGTTTATGTAAGTATGCGACAGAAAGGCACAATCAACCCCACGTTGGAGCAAGTAGTGCCATAGCCGAGGTCGGTTGAGCCGTCAATATATGAAAGACAACATAAATTAAAATAATTTAAAATTTAAAGACATACATTTTATAATAATATATTTATTTGCTATACTTTTTCTACAAATTAAGAGCTTATTTAACGTTTTCGAATTCAGGATCAAGTCAGGATCTGGTTTTAAAATCTAAGGGAATGGAGTGAAACCGTTCAATTTGATGACCGAACCGTTCAATAAAACAAAAGTTACCTTGATGTTGGTCTCCGCAGCCCTTTTCCCGCTTATAAGATCCTGATTTTTTTTTCTACCTTGAGTTTTTTGGTTGTACTTCTTCATTTTGTCAATAATGAAAACGATATTCCCTACAGTCTTAAAGAGCGTCTGCCTATCTAATTTTAATATGAAATTTATAAGAATTATAATAACAGAACAATATCTACAAAATGGTGGTTTTTATTTTGTTTCAGTAATAATTTTCTACTGCCTATTAGTGGTACGGAGTGCCTATCTTGAAATTGAAGAACTAACCCAGAAAAGAGATGTCGAAATGCAAAATCTCTACATAGCACATCGCGCACCTTTACTTTTGTAATATTTATATTTACCTACTTTTAATTTATAATTATTTTTAAGTAAGAAAATAAATATTCTAAGTCTATGGTGTCAATAAATTTCCATTTTTTTTTATTTGATTATTTATTTATCTCTACAAACACATAAATTAGTGAATTTACAACGCTTTTATACAGAGTGTTTTTGTCATCACCACTTTAAATGAAACCACAGTTTTAACTACTCTATAAAAGCCTAATACTCATTCCGAAATCGAGTCGTAGGTATAAATTATATTGTTTACTTGTATAATTTAGTCACAATTAATTTAATTTAACATGAAATGTTACAAATGTATTGTTCATTTCAAAAAAATACTTTTTTTATTTAATATTATTTATTTATTCCTACAAAAATATTTAGAGTTCTATAATCACACTGCCTATATTAAAATTAAAAAATAGTATTGTCATAATAAATTAGTACAATATAATACAAATATAAAATACTGTAATGTACAATAGTTGTTGTCGATAATGTAGTCGTGTGCTGGCGCGCGCAAATATTTTAGATTAAAAAAAAAGACTTTAAAGGAGCCGAAGAAACGAAAATATTAAACGTTTCATTTTCTCGAGCGGCAATCGCTCCCACAATTTGTCGCGTTTACAGTCATACTTTGTGCCCTAGGGCTACGAAGGGCCTTTGTTAGTTGTAGTTCAGTATAAATATTGTAAATATTGAAAACTCAGCTTCACAGCTGCACGCACACGGCAAAGTAGGCATAGGGAACTTAGTGTTAAGACACTCCGTCTTAAATCGTAAGAACTTAGTGTTAATATGTTATGCGGGGCCATATATTGAGCAATATTATTATCATTATTGTATTGATAATAATATTTTATGTGTGCAGCTAGCGTAAGAATTAGATATTACTGTGAAAACCCTATATTTAAATTTAATCTTATTAAAATTAAACAAATAACTTATAAGTTATAAAATTTGTTTCTGAACTATAATTTAATACAATGGCAATACTACCAAATGTCACATAATAGCTATAACTTTGATAATTTAAAAAGTCGCATGTACGTAAGTTATCCTTGTCACTCTTATGCTGATTGTATATATTTTATTCGTTTTCTTTCTTAACATACAAATTAATTAGTCAATTTAAAATACCAGGGTTTTATGTTAAAACTTACATTAAACCGCAATGTGTACGCTTAGTATTTTAACAAAAAAACTTATTTATTGATAATATTTTTGACTATTTCTATGTTATGAAATCGTAATAATTGTACATAGTTATAATGTCTGCTAAATTTCCTCAAAGTTCGAGCCAAACGGCACAAGCTCAGGTTTGTTTTACAATGCAACGATTGTACTATATCTTTTCTTTAAATAAAGCATATAATTCAACTAAATATTGTTTTATTTGCCTGTCATTATAGCTTGTTCAATGGATAAACGATGCTGGGATGGCCGAGGGTACAAAAAGAGCTAAATTATTAAGGAAAATTATAGAGGTTTTATTGCATCAAGCATCACAAATGGTGCCAGTTTATATGGAAAACATATTAAGTTTTGTTAGCGATAAATCTACTGATGTCAAAAAGCAGGTCATTGGTTTTATAGAGGAATTGAGGTAAGATTAAATCGAAGATAAATAAAACATTGTATTTTGTTACAATGTCATTTCATTCCATTAATATATCTACTTGCAAACATTTATCCCACAGATTTAAAAAAATATAAACTATATAGCATAATAACAAATATAATGATATAATCAGCATATTAAAATGGATTTTAATGTCCAGTTTCAGTTTATCTTCCATATGCTAGATGCAAGATAAACTATGAGAGAACCTAATGTCAAGAAATTTTGTCTTCTATTCTTACAAAATTTGAGACATTGCTATCTCATTAGTGGAACACAATATTGTATTTTGTGATGCCACAGCAGCAAGCAAGGTGTTTACAGTCAAAAGCTGTCCCACTGCTGCTGCTGTTTCTGATATTGTTTTTTTTTTAAATAAATTAAAAAAAAATTCAATCAACTCATGTTAGTTACCATAGTCCAAAGTTTTTTTTAAATACAAATTTGATAATCCCATTATTTACATATAAAAAAAACGTATTTCCACTCAACATGCACAATTTCATACTTGGCCAAAAAGTTGAAAACAAAGTGTTTTGTGTCACTAGGTTCTCTCTGATCACTGTGCTTTGCAGAATAATGTGTGAAGTTAAAAAGACATTTTTTATAACTACATTTTATGGGGCAAGCAAAGGCAAAGTAAAGTTGGTATTTTTTTAATCAACTTCTGTAAGGAGGAGGCTATCAATTCCACTGTATTTTTTTATTGGTTGTTACCTCAGAACTTTTGACTAGGTTAACTGATTTTGATGATTCTTTTTTCCTTTCAAAGCTAGTGCTTCCCATGTGGTCACAAAATTCTTAAATATGCATCAAGTATGTTGTGTGTTGATTGAAATTAAATGATTTATTGGAATTTGTTTGATGAAAATTTGGCTAGGTTCTTATTATGGTATCCCCTCAAAATTGAAGAAGTCAGTTTTTTTGTTAAAATCATTTTTAATAAAGTGGGAAACAGAGTGTCTTTACCATTTTAAAGAATGATTATTTTAATATATATAACTATTAATATTTTTTAGTAAATCACATCAAAATCTGCTACCTAAAGTTATAAGTCAACTGCAATTATTGGTAGTGGACACAGTAGTAGCGGTACAAAAAAGAGCAATACAGGCGGCAAGTATAGTTTATAGAAATGTTTTGTTTTGGACATGTAAAGGAAACATGGATATGATAGAAGTGCAATATGTATGGGAACATATTACTAAGTTGAAGGTAAATTTGCTTATCCTTGTGTTATTCTATGAAATAAATCGATTAAAGGATATTTTTTTATATAAATCAAAAATGTCTTTTAACCTAATTATGAAAAAAATATATATTAAGTTACATTATAGAAAATTGTTAATAACTGGACTATATTTAAATTAATTTCATTATATAGTAGAGTATGGCTTTAAATTCTGTTTGCACAGTGTTTTGAATTTGGATGGAAACCATGTAGCTAAAAACACATTGCCAAAAATCAAAAATGAGGATAGATATACAACTTTTATATTTCACACATATTTTTTTAATATGCAGTTCTTTATTTAAAAATTTTAGTTACTCATACTAAATATGATAGACAATGACAACGAAGGTATAAGGACCCATTCCATCAAGTTCCTTGAAGAAGTAGTTCTTCTACAAAGCTCCAACTCTGGTGAAGAGACCGGAGAAGAGTTCAGTATGGAGAACTTACCAAATGATTTACCCTTTTTAAATAGAAAGTCGTTGGAGGATGAATCTGAGTAAGTTTAATTAAAAATCATAACTCAATTAATACCTTAGCTTTTTTTAAAAATGTATAAAAAAAATTACATCCAGTCTTTAAAATTATTGTTTTCTAAAAACAATATTTTTTTTAAGTATAGTTAAATACATCAAAATTGTGAAAAATTAAAGTGTTTAAAAAAAATATTGTTAGCTTAAAATGTTGTTACTTTAGTTTTCCAAGTCAATCAATTAGGTATATCTGTACTAATATAATAAAGTGTAAGTTTGTTTTTACTTAATTAGAAAACGTGTAAAATTTCCTAAAAATTCCTAAGTGTGGATTAACACTTTAAAAATGTTTAAAAAAAAAAGTTTGTTTTTTTTTAAACACTAAAGTCTCTGGACTTATCCACTATAAGTCTCTCTACTGGTTCTATTTACTTTCTTTTCGTTTCGTAAGAAAATTGCATTCTTCAGAACTGCTAAGGCTATATAACATTAAGGTGTAAGTCTTAGTTAGCCCAACATATATCTATCTCTTATAAATAAGTGACAATAAGGCATTTTGTGACAAAAAAATATTGAAAATGTGGCACAGAGACATAAAGTGTGACTGAAACATCGAGTGGTTGTTGGTTCAGTCCCGCTCGAGGAAATGAAATATTTATTTAAATTTATATTTTCATTTCTTCACTCTGGTGTCAAAGCGTGGCGTTAAGTTCCGCCGCTCAACACGCCGTGCTTTCGGATTTCCGAGGAAAATGGGAAATGGAGTGTCTTAACACTAGGTTTGCTTTGCCTACTGTGTGCGGGATACAGTGTGAAGCTGATTTCATTTAATTGAATTTGAATGTATATTGGATGTATTTGAATGTATATTGAGACTCCGTTTACGGGCGCAAAGCTAGGCTCGAGTCCTGCGGGGGACTCCCGTGCCACCGATGGCGTCCTATAGTACAACCACGTAGTCTTCGTGATTGAATTATCAATCTGTTGCCAAATACTGCATAATAAAAGAATTATAGGTGGTATGCTGACAAAGCCGCGAGTAGTCCGCTAGTATTAATATAATTTTATCCTAAAGTTAAAGGCAAATTTGAAAATTAATTGTAATATATAACATTTCTAACACTAACCATATGATAAATATTCCCTATTTTTTTCAGCCATATTTTCCAACTGCTACTTAAATTCCACAACTCCCAGCACATTTCAAGTGTAAACCTAATGGCATGCATGACCACATTATGCCTAGTTGCTAAACTGAGATCCAAATACCTGCCTAGCGTAGTTCAAGCTTTAGGGGACCTACACACGACCTTACCCCCAACTTTATCGCAATCTCAAGTGAATTCAGTGCGAAAACACTTAAAAATGCAAATTTTGATTTTGGTCAAACATCCTTCGTCTATAGAAATGATGCCTCAATTGACTCAGTTACTATTAGACATTGGCATGACCCCCCAAGAAATCAATAAAGCGATTCCTAAAGAGAGAAGGAATAAACGTTTGGGAGAAATTAAAAATGGCGACACTCCAGCAAAAAGGATTAGAATCGATTCACCGCAAAGCAATAGTGACAGCAACAGTAATAGCAACAGCAGAAGTGATTTCAATTTCGATGATGATAACAGCCAAACTATAACTAAAGCTAATGCGACAGAAGATTCCGTATTCGATGGACTAAATAATGTCGAAAATGTCGTAAATTTGGTTACTACGACTCTTCTTAATAATTTACCTACAGAAATGCCAAGTAATTTCATAAATACCTATAAGCCTATACCAAATTCTGGTACAAAAACTCAAAAAAGGAATTTGGCTAGAATGATGCTTGCTCTAATAAGAGATGAACCGCCAATGCCTATAATAAATCCGCTTAGTAACTACGGAGCTAAAATACCATTGTTACGAGATGACGATGAAAAATTAACATTAAAAAATGCAGTAGCCAAATTACAAGAATCTACTAAAGCAGACAAACAGATAGAAAATGCTGTGTCCAAACTAATGGAGGAAACAAGGCAAGAACATTTGAAGGAAGAGGAAAAAAAGGCAAAAGAAAAGGAAAAATCGATACCACCGCCGGCGCCCGTCCCAAAACTTAAACAAAAAGTCAAATTACTTAAATTACAAGAAATAACGCGGCCGTTACCCAAAGAAATTAAGGAGAAACTTATGATTCAAGGCGGTGGAAAGGATTTTGAATGCCGAAAAAGAAAGTATTATAGGTGGGGCGGCACAAATACGATCTAAATTTATAACTATTTTTGCATCAAGCTATTCACCAGATATAAGAGAGTTAGTTTTAAATTATATATTAAGTGATCCTTTATCAAGAATTGATTTGGCATTATCTTGGTTGTATGAAGAATATGCATATATGCAAGGTTTCAATATACATCCAGCCATTAGTAAACTAAATGATAAACATGATGAAAATTATAATCAATTATTGTGTGCCCTAATAACACAAATTTCCGAAAGGGGTGACCCCATAACGGAAAGCAGTAAGGACACGCTACTTAGGAAGATATATTTGGAAAGTCCAGTAGTTACCGAAGAGGCGGTAGATTATTTGAAACATTTGATCGTGGAAGAGAAATCACCGTTTTTGGCATTGGAAGTGTTGGAAGAGTTATGTCTGTTGAGGCCACCGAGGTCTCATAAATATGTTTCGGCGGTTGTGTATCATGTTTGTGAGTATTTTCAGTTTATTGGTTATTGTATATGGTTAATGGTAAAATGGAGAACGTAAGTGCTCAATAGGGCGGAGTGTCTCAACATTAGGATTCTAAGTTCTCTCTGCCTACCCTAATAAGTGCTGGATACAGTGTTAAGCTGAAAACAAAAGGCTATCTTATAATTCCATGAATTATGGCATACATTGTTAAGAAAGGGAAGATTTCCAAAATTTTAAAGAATTAACAGTGAGTGATGATGCTGGCAGATTATACCCTTATAATCCTGATTTCTTGGTCTTGATTAATATATTGAGGCCACAAAGTCGGCTAGTTGTGGGTTCGATCCCTATTGTAGTAAATGAAATATTTATTTATTGTTATATTTTTATTTCTCTGCTCTGGAGTCGAGGCAAGTGCGGCGTTGAGTACTTCACAACATGCAATGTTTTTAGAATTCGGTGGAAAGTGGAGACCATATTGTCTTAACACTAGGTTCCTCTGGCTACTTTGGATGCTGCTGGATACAGCATGAAGTTGATTTAATTTTTTTTATTAAGGTCCTTCATTGTATGAATAGAAAAGATCCTTCTATTCATACAAAAATAAAAAAAAATTAAAATTAAATTTAAATAATATTTTGCAGTGAGTGAAAACGAAGAAATAAGAGAAACAGCTCTCAAATCAACCATCAAAATATTTACCCAAAGCACAGAAGCTGCAAAGAAAGTGATAGAGAAACACGCTCTGTTATACCTAGGCTTCATATCTCTGAATACTCCACCTCAAGAGTTGTACGGAAACCGACCAGTGGCAAGGACCTGGACTGAGGAACTGTATAAACTGTGCTTGAATTTAGTTATGATGCTATTTGTTGAGAAAGAAGGTAAAAACGGTGAAACCTACACCAGGTTTCACTTTTTTGTTGTGCTGTTTTTTTACTGGCCGAATTAATTTTTTAATTTGTTTACTTAAACTGGGAGGAGTTTCATAATTAAGAACTAAATTTAATAATAGAAGAACATGTCCTGTTAATGAGGCCAATAGTGGCGCAGGGGGCAACAAAGTGTGACTGTAAAACAATGCAATGCCTCCAGAATTCGGCAGGAAGGTGGGAAAGGAGTGTCTTAACACTAAATTCCCTCCGTCTCCCCTGCTGCGTGCGGGGTACAGCGTGCAGCTGATAAAAATGATAAAATAAATGACATATTTATAGGCACGATCGGAACACTTACAATAGTATAGCAATGATTATATTAAAGTGAGCAAATAATAAAATATCTTAGCTCAAGATTCTTGTCTCCTTATATCAAGTGTCTCATGACAGTGCGCCTCATGGAATTAAATGTTTTCCAGAAATAATAATGGAAATAGCACGCGTATACGGCAACGCGGGCGCCGAGGCTAAACGCTGCGTGCTCCGACAGCTGGAGGGCCCCCTGCGTCGCGTGGCCCCCCTGCAGGCCCCCCGCGATGAGGAGGCCTCGCCGACGCTCGCCGCGCTGCTGGAGGAGTGTCCGCGAGGCGCGGAGACCTTGCTCACCCGCGTTGTACATATACTTACTGATAAAGGTAAGTGGAAAACTCATCTAAAAGGTCCTAAACAATTTTTTAATTGAAATAAATGAACATTTATTACTATTGTGACCTTGTGTTGTGCTATTATGAATAACGATTCAAAATAGAACGCAAGGTTGTGTGCATTGATAATGATAATGATTTTGACGACAATGATTCATGATGACTATAATGATAATATTTTTGAAAATAATGATGTTTATAATAGTAATTATGGTTTACAGCGGCCCCCAGCGCGTGGTTGGTGGGTCGTGTGCGCGAGTTATACGCGACGCGCGTGTCGGATGTGCGCTTCCTTATACCTGTACTCAATGGATTGTCTAAGAAAGAGGTGTGTTTATTATATTTTAAAAGTTATTTAAGTATATGATTTTGACTAATTGTGTTTGGATTGTGATATTATTTGAAGTTCTAACCGTTTGGAATGCAACAAATATAATTAATTCTCACAAAAGGGAAAAGATGAGGTGGGGATATGAATGATAAATGATCTCATTTTTTAAATTCAACTGTACAACCACTTATCAAATGTGACAAACCTGCCTTTCCCCATAATTTATAGAAGACAGACAATAAAGTTAATTTTGTTGCGTAAAAATGAAATCTATGGTAAACATATCTTAATGTAAGCAAATGCAGTAATGTCCAAAAAATATAATAGACCAAAAAAATAACAGAAAATATATAATAATAGTAGACCATCATGTAATATTTTTTAATCGTAAGTATATAAGTTTTTAATCGTAAGTATAAGTACTATTTTTTGTTACAATGCTACACTTTATGTGTAATTCCTATGTCTCGTTACAAATATAATATGACTTTCATTGTCTTGTAGACAAACATGTGTGATTAAATCAATACTATTAGATGAGAGCATGTTTGGACTCTCCAAAAATTTTAATGCAGGTTTTGAACCTACAACCGCCTGGAGTTAGAAAATTTACTATCACATGAGCAAATCGTGGGTTGTAAATGTGAATTTAACTTGGGTTATTTATTACCCAAGTTAAAAGAAAAAGAGAAGAATTTAAGAGAAAAATGTTGGTATTGGAAGCATTCAAATATAAACATTTTGCTCTCAACAAGTAATGTATCTGTTAGTTAGCAGTGTGCTATATCTGACTTGTTTACGTTATAACAGGTAGAAAAATACAACATGTTTTATAATTACCAGAAAATATTATATGAGACATATAATAATAAATAATTTTCGTCCCACTATCCATTTCAGATTTTAGCTGCTCTACCCAAATTGATAAAACTCAATCCAGTAGTGGTAAAGGAAGTCTTCAATAAACTACTTGGTCTGCAAAACCCTAACAATGAACAGTTGCCAGGTGAATAAAATTATATTAAATTATTAGACGGAAGGAATCTGGGATCCCTGTGTTCAGATACTCTGTTTCCATTAAGACACTTCCGTTTCCTACTTTCCTCCAAATTCAGGAGGCATTGCGTGTTGAGTGGCAGAACTCAACGCCGTGCATTGTCTCTTTACCAGAGCGAGGAAATTTAAATAGTAAACATTTTTTTTTTCGTGTGTTAATCCAACTCATTGCCCCTGCGACATGACTAGCTATTATTTTTTTTATTGTTTTGCATGCGTTAATTGCTTTATATGTTGGTAGGCCCAGTAATAAATAAATAAAATTATTTAATTATCTGTATTACAGAAATTACGTGTAAGTAGAATAATATTATAATTTACCAATATTGATTTATGCAAAAAACTTATAGATTATATTATATCATAAATAATCTTAATATTTATAGATTTTGAAAGAATTGTTTTAGGTAAATATGTATACATCTTTAATTATATAATTATATTTTTTATATATTTCATTTATACCAATCATAATTTTAGACACAATTCTTATTAATGTCTGCAAAATCTAAATACTATATTAAAATTGTAAATTTCAGTCTCACCAGAAGAACTATTAGTGGCCCTTCATTTGATCGACCCGAGTAAAGCAGATCTCAAGTACATTATAAAAGCCACTGCTCTATGTTTTGCTGAAAAACAAACTTATACACAAGATGTAAGTAATTAAATTTAATATTTTTTCTGTTGTGTTGTCTTTTTTAGTTCTCTGAGTGAGGATTGAACCAGCAACCATCTCCCCTCTATATACAGTCAAACACTGTCACACTGTACCATGAAAATTAATTTGTATCTTATAAGTATGTATGTATATGGTTAATTGAATTATTATTTGTTTTTCTTTAGTTTTGATCGGGATCAATGATATTTTAATTCCATTTTTATTTAAACTTTTTAATTTTTTTATATGATTTCTCCACTCAAAAAAACTTGATATTCGACAGTTAAACATTCCAAATATGAACGCCAAATAAAGAACGAAAAATATTACATTTTAAAATGTATATTTACATGCATGTAAATATAAAATTTAAAATGCAATTATGAATCTATGAATCGACTGACACACAAAATATATTAGCAATAAAAAATAACATGAGTAACATCTTTTAATATCAAATAATTTAATAGGCTGCAGAATAACGGGGCCAAAAATTCATCTAGTTTCTTTTGTTATTATTTTTTAATCTCCATAATTTACAAATAAAAAGTGATATCTCGATATCACAAAGAAACCTGTAACATACAGTGCGACCGATGAATCGTGGTCGCCTCGATAATGTCAGATGGTCCTGTGGTCAGTCTATAAAGTTTTTTTAAAATCTTCCCCAGGTCCTATCAGCAGTTCTCCACCGTTTGGCTGAAGAGAAGGAGATCCCGGTGCTCATGATGAGGACAGTGCTCCAGGCCCTAACTTTGTATCCGGGAATGGCTGGTCTAGCACTTAATGTATTGCAAATGCTCATTGAGAAGGAGGTTTGTTAAAAATATTTTTTTTGTATCACGCTGTATCCCGCATATAGCAGGTTAGTCAGAGAGAACTTAATATTTAGATAGTCTATCTCCTATTTTCCACTTTCTTCCCAAATTATTTATACATTGCTTGTCGACTGACGGAACTCAACGCCGTGGTTTCTTGTGCTACCTGAATGAGAGAATCACAGAAGAAAGAATGCCCTCGCATTTGTCTTTCCTCAAAGAAAAAAGAAAAAGACTGAAAACATAAAAGTAATTAAATTATCATTCTGTCGAATGGGGATCGAACAAAACTACCATCTATAGCTACTATCGCCTTTACAGTTACTATATCATTTACGTAATTGTCGTTTCACGTTTCACTCCCAGGTGTGGACAAACAAAGTGGCGTGGGAGGGCTGGGTGAAGTGCGCGGAGAGAATAGGCACCCGCGCAGTGCCCGTGCTCTCCGCGCTGCCGCCGCGCGCGCGCGCCGCCCTGCCGCCGCACCTGGGCGCCTTGTGCCCGCAGGTGAGCTTGAGGGAAACAAAGAGTACAGTAATCAAGCTTCCATAGATTAAATTATGTATTTAATCATAGATCTAAAGAGCAAAAATTTGTCTAAACCCTACAAAAAGACAGTGAATAAGTAGTGCTTAGACACTCATAGGTCACTCGTGTGTTTCATTAACTACCCTGTGCTGGCAGGTTAGTTAATAGTGTTCAGTGACTCAACTTGGTGAAAATAATTTTGTAGTATTTAGTTTACTGTATTCTTCTACATATTACAAGAGTTTTTTTGGTTCATTAGTACTCTTGTCACGTGCTACTTCCCAGCCATAGATATTCAACAATTTTTATATCATACGTAAATTATCGAAACTAGTACTGAAATCCGAATCTCAATGAAAAGTTACCCAGATTGACTTTAATTTCTTTAGTTATAGTGAAAAAATTATTTCAGATGGGTACAATAAATATATCGAAATGCGAATTTGTTGTTAAATTTAATTGATTTAAAACGGCACAAAGTGAATGTAAAATCGACTGATTGTGAGTTCGATCCCCACTCGAGGGAAATGAAAAATTTATTTACATTAATATTTTTATTTCTTCGCTCTGGTGTCGAGGCAAAGCGCGGCGTTGAGCTGCGCCACTCCACAGACAAAGCTTCCAGAACTCGGCGAAAAGTTCGAAGCGGAGCGTCTTAACACTAGGTTCTCCTCTGCCTCTCCTGTTGTGTGCGGGATCAGCGTGAGGCTGACGTTTTGAGGTCTTCATGGCGTAGGTGCACAAACGTGCGACTGTTAACGCGACGGTTGTAGGTTCGATACCCACTTGGAGAAATTAAGTAATCAATATTTTCATTTTCCTCGCTCTGGTAACGAAGCAAAGCGCGGCGTTTAGTTCCGCCATTTTTTTATATTATTATTATAAGCTCTTTTCTTGTTGTTTGATAACTTTCGGAGTAGTTAGTTTACTGTTAATATACATTATGGAAAGAGTTGGTTTAAAAAGATACAGGTTTCAATTCTAATCGTCTTTATAATAAAATAATATTTAATCTCTTATATTTTTAATGCTTAATATACGATATCATCAAACCCTATAAATATTAAATGTTTTTTTTAATACTTTATTTCTAATTTACTTACAGGAGAGCTACACGCCGAACCCCTTGGAACCTTTGCCTCCAGGGATGGAATGACAAAAACAGTAAATTATAATGCCTTTTCCACATCTGCCGTTTTATAGAAGGATATATATGATTTTTATAATAAAAATATCTCCTTTTAATAGTTTTAACAGTATTTTACTATAGACTCTTGATATCATCTTTGAGAAATAAATATTTAATCGTTGCCATATTGTATTGAACTATAATGCAATTATACTATCATATTTACAACAAATATGGTCATCAATCAAATTATTATCATCATGGCCATCAACATCATCATCATCATCAACAACAAAATCAACAATGACAATTGTCGTGCTTTGTAATGAATTATAATTATAATGATAAAATTAATATTATTTAAAAATAATAAACTTTGGTTGTTTTTAAGCAGATGTGGGAATGGCATTATTTATGTATATAAATGATGTTAAGACAAAAATGATGAATTTGTTAAATATAATTATAAAGATATATTGCGTTTTATTTCTTATAAAATAATGGTTGAATTTATAAACCGTACTTTTTATTAGCATACTCTATTTAATATCGGGTTAGGCGCAGAGTAATTAGTGGAAGTAGACTTTCGTCACTCTGTTCTTCACTACGACAAGGAGATCAGAGTAATTAAAATGCTTCTAGTATAAACATATGCTAGAACGGTATTAGTAGGTTCAAATTCAATTATATATTACGATTGCTCCATTAGTAACTAAATAACTATAATTTGCGTACTCAATAGTTCATATAAGTTTTATTAGTTTTTTTCAAACATTGTGAGTTATTTTCTGCCTACCCTGAGATAGTATTTTTTTGTAATTTTATTCACTTCAAACTGTATTGTTTATAGGAGTTTAGGCAGAGGGAACCAGGTTACATAGTGATAATAAGCCCCCTTTCCATTAAGATACTTCGGTTCGTTCTCACTTACCGCTGAATATTCAAGGCATTGCGCGTTGTATGGCGGAACTCTACGCCACACTTTAGCCTCGTTAAATGAAAATAATTTATATTTAATTGGGAATCAAACCCACAAGCTGTTGCTTCATAGTGGCACGTATGTACGCCTTTGCTACGACTGGCCTCGTGAATAATATAAAAAGGTAGAAAAAAGAGTATAAAATAAAACAAATAAAAGTAAGTTAATATTAACGTATATTTATATTGACTTAAAGATAAGATTACAGTTATTTAAATAGGTACATATTATTTAATTTTTTTTTATCTTCTCGCTGTATCCCGCACATAGCAGGGTAGGAGGCAACTTCGTATTAGACTGTTAGACACTCCGTTCTTCACGCACCACGAATTACCGAAACATTAAACTTAGGGTGGTCATGCTACCAGAGCGAGGAAATGAAAATATTAAATAATGAATTCCCCTGTGTGGGAATTGAAGCCATAACCGTCCCGGTTGCAGTCACATGTTGGTGCTACTGCGCCACGATGCAACGTCGTATACTATGATGACTATACTTTAAATAATAATTACAAAACTATTAGTTTCACTGTTATTTCTTTTGTTATTAAAATAAATTTCTATGTTACATTTTCACTGTAGCTTATAACTGTCTATGTTCGGTGCAATCGCTTTAATAATATTTTCCACAGTGTACGGTGCATCTGGAAGAGAAAAACAATTTTTTTTTACTATTGGTAACTATTTATTGAGACCGTAAAAGCAACGGCTTATTGTAAATTCGACTGTTGTTGTTAGTTCGATTCCCACTTGCGGGAATGAATTATTTCCATTTCCTCGTAAGTGTCTGGTAAGGAGACAAAGCGCGTCGTTGTATTCCATTTCTCAAAACGGATTGTGTTAACTCTAGGTTTTCGTCGCCTACTATATGCCATACAGCAACTTTTTACAACAAGGTTGCGGGTTTGATTCCAAATCGAAAAAATTAAATGAATAAATAGTATATACCTATATGCAACCACTCCTTGTCATCATGCCCATAGTGGACCCGCGCAGCGAGCACGGCGTCCCGTAACGCATGAGTAACGCACACCGCTAGCACCAGGGCTGGCTCTCCTGTAGCTGCAAGGAATGTTTAAAATATATCAATATTATGAACCATCTTCTAAAATCCCGCTTATTATTTTCTCTCGATTTATATACCCTAGTTTTGTATTGAAATATTTTTTCATACATTGGGGTCAGCAGAGAAAACCTATGAACACATTAACATTATTTTTTTAACATTGTATCCCGTATCTGAGAGTTCGTTCCCAAGTACTCTGGGAACCTAGTGTTAAGGCACTCCTTTCCCATTAAGATCCTTCCTTTCCATAATTTCCACCGAATTCGTGAGGCAATGCGTGTTGATTGGCGGAAATAAACGCCGCGCTACGCGTCCTTACTAGAGCTAGCTCTAGAGACAGAATGAAAATATTAAATATTTCATTCCCCAAGTGGGTATCAAACTCACGGCTATCGCGCTTACAGTCGCCTCTGTACTACTACGGAGAGACGGCCTTGGTGAAGATTCTCGACATTTCAATATTTAGAGAAAAAAGTAAATACATATTTTAAAATCAAAAACCCCGACTGCATAAAACTAACAAGAATAAAACGAGCTCAATAGTTTACTTTTTAGTTCTATGCAGTCGGAGGGTTTTTGTTTTTATAATATATTTTTTACCTTTAGATCTCAAAACACCATACTGATTCACAGAATTCCTCCTAAAGTTAACTCTGAAGTCTCTCGCGACATCACAGGCACCCGGCGGCTTGTACGTCCACGTGTGGTCCGTTAGTAACTTCCCACTGCTATTATAAATAAGGTGCTCTGTTGTCCAGAGACCAATGCCCATTGTGAAGGCACCCTCGATCTGAAATATGATTTTTTGAATTATAAGATTAATGTATTTTTTTTGTTTCACGCTGTCTTAATTTTTTATAATTCCTATGTATTAGGTCATGTCGCAGGTTGAAACTCCGGGAACAATTACCTGTCCAACATCCAGGTCAGGATTCAGACTTCTCCCGGTATCTTCTAGTAAGTCAACCCGCTCGAGAACGTACTCCCCAGTGAGTACGTCTAGAGTCACCTCTATAGTACAAGCGCCGTACACTGTATAGCTCATCAATTTGTCTTTATCTGATGTTATGGAGTTTGCCTGGAGGTTTATGCCTGAAATATTTTTAAATTCTTATATTTGAAGAGCTGTCGTACGAAATAAAAAATATATGAGGTGAAAGCTTCACAGTTTTATTCCGCATAACAAGTTTAAGCAAAATGTACCTCCTGCTAAGATACTTTATTGTCATATTCCAAGCAACGGTCAATTTTCTAGATATTGCGTGTTGAGTGAAGAAATTCAACGCCGCGCGCTTTTTAATTAGAACAAAAATGAAAAAGTTTTTTACCTCTTATGGGAATCGAACCATAACCGTATCAGCCGTTGCGTTTACAGTTAGATGACTTTGTTTTTCTTAATAACATACTAACTCGAATTCGTTGTTTTAGTGCCAGTTCATCCCATTGAAAACAGCTATCTAGATGACTTTAAACACATTCAAGACTTCGAAATAGAGGAAACAAAAGAAAAATAACAAACTCACCAGCATCAAACGCCTTCTTAACAACATCCAACCAAGTAGGTTCATACATATCCTTCTTAACTTCCTCCATTCTATGCAAAAGCTCATTGCAAGCTTTAACAGTAGCAAAAGCAACGCATTCGCTTGTAATGCTACCAGAAGACGCCATAGAATTTGGAGACACAAAAGTGTCGGCCCCTTTAACTTTAACCATATCCAATGGGATTTTCAGGATATACGCACAAACTTGGGCTACTTTCGTATTAATACCCTGCCCCATTTCTATACCGCCATGGGAAATACTTACTGTACCGTCGCCATGGTAAATTGACACTGTAACTGGGAAGTTCCCATAGTACGTCATGGGGAAACACATTACTGTTAATTCTAAAGCTTTTTTCTTCCAAGCGTTGTTTCTATTAAATTCTTTTATCTGGTTTAGCCTCTCTTCGTATTCTGTATCCATTTTGAATGTTTCCACCATTTCCATTAAAGTAGCGTGGCTTTTGTCCATATTTAGTTTGCGTATGTCGTGTGGATCTTTTTGTGTTATATGTGATATACGTCTGATTATGTGTTCAGCGATTGCTGTAGCTTCTGTTGTAGCTGAAAAAAAAATTTGTTTTTGATAATTAAAGTTTATTTATTAAAGACTGGTCCACAGTTTCCACGAGACACTCGTTCTCCCTCGCCTCGTCTTTGGACGCGAGTCAAAAGGTACGAGGCGAGGGCATCAATTGAACTCTTATAGTCGTTGTAACGTGCAGTTCAGTAAATCGAGACTACGCAAGCACCCTCGCAACCTCTTCTTTCTCTCCTCATTCAGGATTTGTGATGAGAGTCACTGTATGGTGTGAGCGGAGAGTTTGAATCGGGTATAACAATATGTTTTTGCCTTTGTTAGTAAAAAATGGTTTATAAGATAAAAAAATTCTGATATATTTTAAGAAAATAATGATAACAGATTGGCAGGGATAAAAGAAGAAAAGATGATGTTTACGAAATGATTGGTAAAATTTGTAAATTACGTATGACGACTTTACTAGGAAGTAAAATTTTGATAAAAATAGCATCAATTATAAATATATTCTTACCAGGCGCTCTACACCAAGTATTGCTGGCCTTATCAGTGAGCACACTGTACCCAGTAACACTCCACCGAGCTGCTTCATAGTATTGTAATATTGTACTGACAATGTCACCAGCAGATGTGTCACTGTAGGAAATGCCACAATCGCAGTAATATGACACGTCTGCATATTGTATTTCACCTCCTTCATTTACACCTAGCTGGTGACAATGGGTAAAAGTTTATTGAACTTTATGGTAGAAGTAATGGAAATATTTTTAAAAAGTACCTGGTCGGTTTTCAGGAGCCGCGGGTTCGAGTCCCGCTACGATCAAATTTTTATACGTTCAAATAAGTATTTTAATAGAAACATGTTTACATTTTATATCTATATCCTAAAACGTTGCGTCTGGTATACGTCTTGCAACAATGTAATGTATTACTGCGACCGCTGCTCGGTACTGTTTATTGTTTTGACAAAATGTACGGATTTCGAAAATTATAGGACAAGGATACATCATGTACATAATAAAATTTACTAAACTTTTTAACCGAGTTCTGTAAAAAGAGATTTTTATGGAAAAGACAAGGCAATCGAGCGTTCGGGTCACCTGATGATAAGTGATTACCGCCACCCACGACCCCGTGCAACACCAAAGGAGCTACAGGTGCTTTGCCGGCCTTTAAGGTGAGTTGGGCTCCGGAGCCCGGCATTACCTCATGTGAAACGCAGTGGCATAAAGCCACTACTTCACGCCGATTTTAAATGCCGAGGGTGGTAATGATCCGGTCGTCCTGCCCATGCGGGTTGCCATTGCTGGTGACGTGACTCTACCACAAGTACTTTAGTTGCCTCTTACTACACCACCAGTACCAGGATGATCCTCTATTCTAGGCCGGGATCACACGGCGCAAAAGATTATCAATTCTACTGTATTTTTTTTTGTGTCTGTCATTTTAGAACTTTTCACTTGGTGATCTAATTTTGATGATTCCTTTTTTATTTGAAAGCTAGTGCTTCCCATAGGAAAATTATATGAGTCGAACGTATCTTAATGGAAACGGAGTGCGACAAATGAACGAATAATTTAATATCACGCCAACCGACTCCGATTATTCTTTTTTATTGGGAAGGATACACTTCAAGGTTTTGATTATGAGATCCGGATGAGATTGAGGAAGTCAGTTTTTTTGTTAAAAATTATAACAATTATTGTGGTAAAGAGGTTTTTTTTAAAGTAACCGCGACTGGCCTTAAATGTTACATTTAGTAACATTTAAGGCCAGTTACTTTTTATACTTTTAACGAGGTTAAACGTCACGATACATCAATTTGAAGTTTGTAGATATTGAAATAATATTAAAGAAATTAATAAATAAAAAATAATATAAAGTTGCACGTTGCTCTAAAACCAGGTCATAAAGTGAACAATAGTATTTCAACATTGAAATCTCTAACATATCTCCCAATTTCAATGTTAAAAGCGAAATTATACAGAATTATATTACCTCATATTCCACAAAACAGGCTTGTCTTTTCCCAATAGCATTCATATTGTCAGTCAAGGGCATAACCAGAGACGCGTGTCGTTGTAACTTGTGCGCTACTAGTGCGCACGCGCATGCCACTTGCGAAGAGCGTGAAGCTTTACCGCCATATGCACCACCTACACGGTCCACTTCTACTTCTACACTGGAAAATAAAAAAATGCATTTTTCTTACTTGTCTCAGGTTATATTTCGCAGATAGTAGCGTATGCATGGGGAATATAATGTCATGTCACTTTGTTTTCTACTTTTCGCCGAATTCTCCAGACATTGCGCTTGTGAATGCAGCATTTGTTCTTGTTACCAAAGCGAGGCAATGTAAATAATTTATTTCTGTGAGCGGCGGTAATCACTTACCATCAGGTGACCCGCACGCTCGTTTGCCGTGTCTTTTCCATAAAAAAAAATTCACAATCTGGGAAATAGTGGGAATCTAATTCATAACCATCATGTCTAATCCACAACCGTCGTATCGTGACGTAGTCCAAAGGATTAGCAGGCTGATATGACACTGCTAACAATATGACAAGGCTGGTCACTCTGGCAACCGATGACCATAATGTGGATGACCATAATGTGGACCATAATGCGTCTCCCAACTAAACGACTCAAAATGTTAAAATGATGAGTATTTCATATACTGGTCCACTGAAAAATTGATAACCATCAATCGATAATCGAGGATGGATCAGAATTAAGGACTGCGCGGATTACTATTGTATTGTAATGGCCTAATTGAATAAAACTTTTGAACTTAATTCAAATAATTATTATATTCTAATGATGCGAACCAACTTAAAATATAATATTATAAATTTGAATAATTGACCGAATCCGCGATGAAGAGGTACACAATGTCAAGTCCTAGCAAGGATGTGACGTGACACGTCAAATAAAAATTCAATACATATGTTCAATTTTCATTTTGCGATACTTACCAATTTACAGGTAAATTCAGTGTCTTGGCAATGGCAACTTGCACCAAATCCATCCACTGTGTAGCAGCTCTCACTCTAACGCCTCCCATGCCACTAGCACCCCCAACACCCCCCGGGGATACTGAACAGCTCTGCGTCTCCATAGTGAAGTGGTACTGTTCCGGGATGTAGTACGTGCCCTTGACTGTGTGGTAGATGTCAGTTCCCCTGTCTGTTGCCTTTATCGATACATCTTGGCGTATCTGAATGTAGAAATAAGCAATTCATAATTACACAAAACAAAAAGAAAGTATAATTTTTTTTTACTTATAACAGAACAGAGCATAGACGGCCTTATACTATAAGTGAAGCCAGTTTGAATTTTGAGATAAAAGTAAATAATAATTAAGTATATAACTCACGGCTTAATATTTACGTTAAATACAACAATTAATTCACATATTAATAATTAAATGTTACATATACCCTCTAATTTAGTTGAAATATGGAACTATGAACCTTTGCCACTTAAGACACTATTTCGGCGACAGACGTGAAAATACTCAACAAATACATATTATGTATTTATTATAACATAAAGCGATATAACAAAAGGTTTCAATAAATTATTGAAAAAGAAGGCTCCTATTGGAAGGAAACTCGTGTGAAATATTGTTATAAGGTGATACATATCACTTGTTGCAATTACATAACATCCTTTTTCAAATAGTTTAGAAAAATATAGCCGATATGTGTTTTCATCGTGTTTTTTTCTAAAAACGTTGACCGCTTTCGATTTCTGACAATATAATATTACCACGTGTTAAATGGGTGGATCTGTATGTGTGGAAGTTGTGTGTGTGTGTGTGTTTTTATTGTGAATGTTTGCGCGCGTTTGTATGTAGGTGTAATGAGTGTAACTTAGCTACAAAGAAGATTCTTCGTATCCATGTAGAAAACAACTTCTGCAACCAGATTTTAATTCTACCTATAGGGAACTATTATTTATATTTATAGTTTATTTAATATGTGTTATTTATATATTTCAATATCGTTATTTATGTATTTATCATTTATATAATAAATACAAGTACATACATACATTTAATATAATTTATATATTTTATAGCAAGTATTCGTATTTAGTATATTTATATGAAAGCGCACGCTGCCGTCTCACAGCCGAAACAGAGGCCAAAGCATTCATATCTTTACATTTCATAGAAAGCAAATAGTAAATATTGATAATTTTGTTAACATCATTATATAAGGGGCTGATCCTGACGTAGAAGTGAGAACGAGCTAGCTTGGCTTATTGCGCTTACAGATGGTCTTAAGGGGAATACTCCTGTGCTTCCGCAGTACAACTGATTTAATGAAAGTAGTCTAACTGTTTGGACTATTGAGCTATTACTGTAAAATAAATTAATCACAATCGTTAACTTCCCTCATATACGAACTGTAGCTTAGCAGTGAATCTAAGCGCAATACTAATACTATAGATACTTAAATATCGATAGATTAAAATAAAATAAACTCACTCTCTTCTCTTTATCGGGACTAACCAAGGCCTCTTTCACACTCATAACTGGTTTCGCCTTATCTCTTTTATATGTAACTATAACCATTTGGGCAGCTTTCAAAGCGAGCTTTCTGGTTACTGCTGCTACAAGAGCAATTGGCTGTCCATAATAAGAAACTCTTTTGCTCGCAAGAATTTCTTCTTCATCGGTCTGCCATGGAACATCTTTGGGAGTGAAGTTGTTACTACCAGGTATGTCTTTGGCTGTGAAAAATGCCAATACGCCTGAAAGTTTCTGGAATAGTAAGATTTACATGAGATTTAGATTAATTAATTTAAGTTCGAGGCCAGACGTAGCGCAGGGGAACAAAGTGTGACTGTAAAATCGACTGGATGTGGGTTCAGTCCCTACTCGAGGAAATATTTGTATTTTGCTCTAGTGTCGGGGAAAAGAGGCATGGAGTTCCTCCACTCAACAAAAAATACATCTAAAACGTGGTGGAAAGTGGGGAACGGAGTACCTTAACACATAAGTTCCCTCTGCGTACCCTGCTGTGTGCGGGATACAGCGTAAAACTGAATTTAGATGAAATTGAAGAAGGTCATCTCGGCATTATTGATGTATGTAACAGATTTATATGATTTTATTTTGATAAAAAGGACGGTATACCGCAGGGGCACAAGGGTGTGACTGTAATACGACGGTTGGACGGACGGGACTACCCTTCTGTATGCGGGATACAGCGTAAAGAGTTTTTTTTATCAAAATATTTTATTGCTTAAAAATATTTCAAACAGAGAATATTCAGTCATGTATGTAGAAGGCCGTCGCAGCGGCACAGCGTGTTACAGACACACGCTGTCAATACGTCAGTTGTGAGTTCGATTTCCACTTCTTCTTCATTTCCAGAGAGAATCTGGGAACTTAGTGTTAGGGCAACTCGTTCCCATTAAGACACTTCTGTTTCGCACTTTCTGCCGAATTCTTGAGGCATTGACACGGAAACAGAGACACACCAAACGGTGTCAGACAACGGTGCTTGTGCTTGTGCTTGTGCTTAAACAAGAAAAGAATACTTACCAAAGCTTGGTCTGCGTCGAATTTAACAATATCTCCTTTACATATAGTAGATAGCACGAACGCGACGTGTACTCCACGAGCTCCTCCTGATACGTCACACGCGTACGACACCTCGCCTGCGCACTGTAACACGTTCAAATATTATCAGCATCACGCTGTATCCCCGCACACAGCAGGGTAGGCAGAGAGAACATACATTGGGAGTCTCAACGTTCAAAACCTTCCGCAAATAGTAAGACTATATGACTACTACGTCGTCTGCGTGAACATATGTTTACAATGTAACTATAACTAATAATGTTATTTTTATTTCAGATTTTGCATATAAATGGTTTTAACATGGTTCCGTACATCAAAAGGTAAAAACGGAACCCTTATAGGATAATTTATTTGTCCGTCTATCCGTCTGCCAAGACCACTTATCTCGAGATCGCGTGGAGATATCAAGCTAAAATTAATATCAATGATTCAAGTCTAGTCTGTGAAAAAAAAGACAACGCAATCAAAAGATATGAGAATTTATGCATAGTTTTTGCTGCATTTTATATGAAATTCGTCGAGTAATCAAAGCCTATGGAGTAATTTCCATGGACATGAATTGAAAATTTACAACACAAATAAAGGAAAAAATCTGAAACGTGAAAATTTATAGGTATTTCAGAGAAAAATATTATTACAGACTTATAAATGTAATTCTATTTTCAAATTTGTTAATTTTTATAGGTGTTGCTTCCGTTGATCTACAATTCTAAAATTGTACGGAACGCTCGTGGAACCGTTACATTCCTCGTAGCTAGTACCTACGTCCTCCACTTCCCGCCGTAACGGGCATGGCTTGTTCGGTGGCGGTTGTAGTATTCAAAAGGACTGGCAGGGGACTAAATAAAATATTAAATAGAAATCTAAAATGTTAATTACCTGAGCTAAAGCCTCCAATTTAGGTACAGGCTGGTTAAGTGGCCACACGCTCTTATCAGTGTCGTAGGTTTGAGTCCCGCGTGAGACAGGACGCAGTAACATATCGCCACCTGACCTATATAACGGGTTCACATCCGGTGCGAGGGATAATATTGCCTGGTGTACAACGAAAAAAATATTTATTATAAAGATTAATTTTATCTTATGATGAGTATTAATTGTGTATATCAATAGTAATATGATTAATATAATTTATAAGAAAATTGATATTAATATTTTTCTTAATAATTTTTGTAAGACATGGTTGCGGTGTTTTTATGGGATATAATTGGCAGATACTATTTTAATTTAAAGTAAATAAAAATCTGTTAGATTCAGCCATGGTAATATTACATTAAAAATATTTTAATGTTTCTTTTAGCTTAGCGTGTGTCCCACACACGACAAGATGGACAGGAAGGACCTGGGAACCTAATTCTGTTCTCCACTTTCTGCGACATTGCGTGTTGAGTGGCGTACCTCACCGCGGTACTTTGTTACCAGAGGAAAGTGAAAATATTAAATATTTAATTTTTCACACAGTTGTGGCCCTTCGCCACGACGTCACGAAAATAATTGCCAATTGTAAACCAGACTGTTGTGGATACAGATAATATAAATAAAATAAGAATTATTAGGTTGCGCCGTTCAACACACAGTATCACGAAATCTAGGCGATTTGCGGAAGACGAATTGTCTCAACAACAAGTTTCCCACCCCGATATACATATGCGGGATATAGCGTGAAGCTATAACATAAAATATTAAAAGATACCTTATAAAATAGACCCAAAGCAATGCTCTGCTTACAGAAAGGCCCAGGTTCAGGTGGGGAGTCCGTCGGCTCTAAACTTTCCTGTAACATCATTAGCGCTTTTCGGAGAGTCCCATTACTAAATAACTGCACGCCTTTCATCATCTTCTCTACATCCCTAGCGCGGTTGAAATTAGGATTTATAGAGCCGTATACTATGTTGGAAGATATAATTGTATTCTTGGGGCTTATTTGGAAGTGGAAGCCGGCGTTTACTATCGCATGTGCGTTTTGGGCTCGAGGCATTATCTGGAAGAAATATTCTTATAAACCTTGGATAATATTCATATTTGTCAGGAAACTCTGTGTAGTTTTGAATCAAATCAGTCTTAGAACATACTAAATTGCTGCTGATATTTTTTAGTATTTTTGTATACAATTGTAATAATATCTAAGCCTTCACGTTTTATATATTTATATATATGATACAGCGTGAACTTGAACAAAGAAATTTCTTACCTTGTAGCTTCTTATGAGGTGGTTGCTAGATAAAGGCGGTATTTTTACGTTCAATATTAATTTGTCTTTCAGATCTGTTTGGAGGAATGTCGCCATTGTCATTTCCATACTCTTTAGGTTCAAGTCCACTAAAAAGAAATAACAGAGTTAAATTAAGTGCTCAATTTTATTTGATTTATTGTTCAAATAAATAGATCAAATAAAATTGAGCACTTAAATAATAAATGAATAATGATATATAAATAAATATTTTTCTAATAGTTCAAATAAAAATGTTTAAGTAATATATATTTTTGTATATTGAATAAAAGAATATGTTACAAATAGTCCATAGGCGTTATTTTGTATTTGCCCAGATACGCACAGCGGTCGAGAACGGGTTAATAATAATAATAATAATAATAATTTATTTAATTAAGACTTGGTCCACTTGTTAGTTACATTTAAAACTTACATTATATTAGTACATATTGATTTTTTTTTTTTAAACACACACATACAAATAAATACATAAACTGGCTTCAGATGAGACTCGTACACTAGTAACAATATCGAGCAACAGGAGCATGAAGCCTTACCCAGCGATGAAGTAATGGGGAGTCCCATCGGTCAGCCAACGTGCTCAGGATGGAGTTCGACGCTCCGCGCATTCGCGCCCACAGTGAAGCACACCGCTTTCTAATAATCGCGTGGAAACAGTCGGTACGCGACTCGGCAAACATCGACGACGCGCTACAAAAGCGCGGCAAATCGAACAACATCCTAAAAGCGTTATTATATTGAACGCGCAGTGCGTCGCATGCCCGCCGCGTAAAGCTGACCCACAGACCGCACGTGTAGAATGTTTGACAGTAGGCTTTAAAAAGCGTCAATTTGACCTGTTGGCTACAGCGTGCAAATCTGTGAATCAACATGTTACAGCGGACAGACAGCGCCCTACGCTCTCTTTCTACATCCACCGTGTCTGACAAAGTTTCAGTGACCCAGTGACCCAGATATTTAAATCGGTCAACTCTTTTTAACTGATAACCCCCTAAATCGACACTAGTAACTGTCCGCTGAGTCCTCACGTCCTTCGCCCGAAAAACCATAAACTCACTTTTAGATGCGTTATATCTGAGCCCATGGGCCACCGCGTACTCTTCACATATACGAATCAACTTGGTCAAAGCACCGATCGACGGGCTCAGCAGCACCATATCATCTGCATAGCTGATATTGTTGATGCACGTCCCACCTATATGGCATCCGATGTAGGTGCTGCTAAGCCCCTCGATCAGCTTATTAACATAAAAATTAAAAAGCTTTGGTGAGGTCAATCCCCCCTGCCTCACTCCACATTCTAACCCGTACTCATCCGACTGTGTTCCAGCCCATTTGACGCAATTCCTCTGGTTGTCATACCAATATTTAAATATTGATATAACATTGGCAGGCAGATTGGTTTCACTCTGTAGCTTATTCCACAACAAATTGTATGAAACCAAATCGAATGCCTTCGACAGATCCAAAAAGCAAGCGTATACCGGCGTTTTTCGAGCAGTGTAGTACTGCACGGTCTGCTTGAGACAGAAAATGGCACTCTCTGTAGATAGACCAGGCTGAAAACCAAACTGTAAGTCATGTATTTTGATACTATCGTCCAATCTTCTGTCAAGCAAACCGTCCAGCACCTTGGCTATGACTGTAGCCAAGGATATAGGTCTATAATTGGTCAAGTCGGAGGCATCCCCCGTTCTATTCTTCACAATAGGCACAACAAGAGTGTGCATCAATTTATTCGGTAAATAACAATGGCTCATACAAAGATTAAAGAACATTGTAAGAACTCGCGGCAAGTGCAATCCTGCGTATTTCAGATGCTCGACACTGAGATCATCGTGACCGGGAGACTTACCCCTAACCATTCCTTTAATAACTGAGGCGACCTCAAGCTCTGAAAAACGTACAGTGAAGTCCCCGTCACGACAACCCAAATCGAACACCTGCGACTCCGGAGAAAGAGGAGGCACCACTTTAAAGTGTTTGCGGAAGGCGTTCGCTATATCGATCGGATTAAATTTACCATCTACACTCACGGGAAGGCTCGATTTTGGATTCAGTTTATTAGTGTTTTTCCAAAATTTATTAAAATCTTTATTAGCATAATTTTGAGCAATAATATCCAATTTTATTTGTTTTTCATTTTTTTGACAATATTTTAATTTAGTTTTAAATAATTTTCTCGACTCGCGCATTTTATCGTAAATAAAGCCAGTGTACGGTTTACCATATAATAGCCATGACTGATACCAAAATCAAGCCTCTCTATGGGCGGAACTAACGTGCTTATTCCATCCCGCGATACATCTATGCCTCTTAATTTTTTTATCTTTATAGCTACATTCAGCTGAGTCTCTCAAAATACATATAATCTCATCATACATAGATGCTATTTTATTTTTATGGTCAGCATTTGAACATTTTTTGTCAGCACATGAACATAAATCCACAGGAAGGTTTATCAAACTTAATTTATTATTACAACTATCAGTATATTTCTGTATCTGATCACTATCCCTTTCAGCCCATTTTATTTTATTTAAAGATGGTGAGGGGGCCACAATTTTCAACTGAATCTTATTTAAATTACATTCAATTAATAAGGGAAAATGATCGGACCAGTAGACGTTATTATACATAACAGATACATTAAGCACAGACTGCCGCGCTGCGCTAGTAACAACACAATGATCGAGCCATCTGCGACACCCGTGTGAATCACTAACATAGGTATAGGTATCGCTCGGTAGTAAATCCATATCTAGGCACGACCACCTGTTTTCGTTACAAAAATTTATAAGTTCTAGCGAAAATTGCTCACCAGGATGTGCATTAAAGTCTCCAAGAATAAAAACAGATTCAACACTGTTTGTCTCCACTAAAGCACTTATTTCACCCATGCAGTCCGTAAAATCAACAAAGTTGACCGCCGAGTCCGTAGGCATGTACACAGTAATCACTAGCATCGACTTATCGCTGTCGAGATGTATTTTAATAGCCGTCAAACGCACACTATGACACTCAACTACTGACACACGTGGAAATGCAGACTTCTTCCACAATAGTGCCACCCCACCGTACGGTCTTCCACGAAGGATACCCTGAGAAGTGTCTACTGCTGATTTTCCAGTAAAAGCGAAGTCAACATCTATTGTCCCCAAAAAGTGGAGATCATGTGGTAAAAGCCATGTCTCTTGTAAGGCAATAATATCAGCTTCCTGGCAGAGAGATTTCAAGCAAGCAACAGACCGTTGAACATTCCTACAGTTGAAACTAACAATTTTTGTCGTAACTTCCATTATTGTTGTATATTAAGAGTACTATTCGGCATATAGCCGCTTCGATGTCTTCCTTTGAAGTCTATAAAACGCCTATAGGCCACTCCTTCCGGCCAAAATTCATCTTTTAAAAAGTATGTTATTTTACTTTTAGGCACATAGACTTTGTATGCATCGTAATCTTTTGGCATTTTCATAACAACTTTTTCCAAATCAACTGGCACATCAGTTTTATTTTTTACGTAACTTATAATGTCCTCTTTCGTCACATTCTTTGCTATATTATAAATATACAGCGGGATTCGTATATCCGCAGCTTTAAAATTCACGTTTGATTCAACAATAGCTTTCCCTTTATTACCAATAAATCTATTTTTCAATTTATTTTTATTTTTTTGTACTAATACCCATTGCTTATTTTCTTCTAACCGAATCCTTTCACCATGTTTCAAAACTTGAGAGTAAGATTTTTTCTCTTGCGACGTGCGGTCATTATAACACGGCCCATCAGATGGTATTATCGTCGTAGGTACAATCGACGCATGAGTCACGCTGTCGCTCGGCACTGCCTTCGTGTTGTTTACCGTTTCGAGCAATCCGCTCTCAGCTGACTCAATAACGTAAACAGGTGATACAACGTTAGTCATCTGTTCGGTTGATGATTTTATTTCACTTCTACCCACTTCAGAATGTTGTTTTTCATAACTGTTTTTTATTTTTGGAGATAATGAGCAGCGATCCCCGTAATTATCCTTCTCACTGTTTATAGGATGCAACCCCATAGGACCACTACTACATTCAAAACTTTCTAACACACTCGCGCCCCTCTTAGAGTTGATATTTCTAGATAAGTTATTTACCACTGAGGCCCCTTTTAATGTTTCAATATCATCTTTCAATATATTTAAATCCTCCTTACTTGCATAGGTTCGAGAAATATCATTAACATCACGGCGCATCTTTACTAAGTCCTTAAGAATTTGTGTTACATCGACATGGTCGAAAAGAACTGGAGGCAGTTTTTGCAACTCTCGTGCGACAAAGATCGGAAGAACTTCAGGATCAGCTTCCTTCAATGTACAAAGGATGTCGTCAATGTCTCTTAAAGACTTTCCGTCACGTTTTCTTGTCTTTATCGGCTTCGATAAAGAATCACACAGCAACCGTTTCGCAGTTACAATATCACTTTGAGAGAACGCCGTGACACATATGCGGCTGATACTCTCTTCGTCCATAATGTCCATTTTATTACAAATGAAGGCAAGCACTTCATTAATCACAATATTACACGACACGCATTTAACAAATGTTGATGACATTTTGTTAAAAAATTTCACATAGCTCGGGAATTAACAACCGTCCGCTTGCGCGCGTTAAACCGAACTGTGTGTGTTAAGCTTAGTTAAGCTTTCTTTTAATATAGGGCTTATTAATGTTTATAAACGTTTATTCTGTTATTACAGATACCAACTAACCGGACAAGGGAAACTAAAAATTCATAATCATCGTGTATAGAGTTAGAGACATCACAATTTTTTAGTTTCTAGGGTTCCGTACCCAAAGGAAGAAATGGCATTCTATTAATAGCACTCCGCTGTCAGTCTGTCTGTCAGTCCGCATGTCACCAGGCTGTATCTTTTGAACCGTGAGAGTAAGATGGTTTCACAGATAATGTATTTCCGTTGCCGCTATAACAACAAATACACTAAAAACAAAACAGAATAATACAAGCATTTAAAGATAGCACAGTAAAAAATTTGAATACTCACCTAAGGTAATAGTTGCGTTAACCGTTTCAAGAATCACGTACAAATCCGATGGAAATTCAGGGTGTGCGTGTTTCATTGCCAAGTTGCCTCCAATTGTGCCGATCTGAAACGAGTTGGGCATTTTAAAAAACAATTCTTAATTTAGACATTTTTTTGCTCTGTTTTTTTTTTTGTTTTTTTGAGACATTCCTTATTAAAGGGTTAAAACAGCGGCTGACTGTTGACATTACAATAATTAATTTATTAATATATACAATAAAAAGATCACGCGTTTACATGTA
Organism: Heliconius sara; assembly: GCA_917862395.2. Taxonomy (NCBI): domain Eukaryota; kingdom Metazoa; phylum Arthropoda; class Insecta; order Lepidoptera; family Nymphalidae; genus Heliconius; species Heliconius sara. Next base: position 12,531,262 of record OU860795.2, on the reverse strand, counting down.
AGATATTCAAGGGAATTTATTGTACCTAGATTTCTCAAAGTTATAGTATATTTTTATTTTCTTTGTCTGTTTGTCTGTGCGTTGGTGCACGCTAACCTCAGAAACAGCTTAACTGATTTAAATGCAGTTTTTAAATCCATTCCTATAATTAATAATTTATTCCTCTTTAGTGAGACTCGAACCCACAACCGCGCTTACAGTCACACGTCAATGATACAAAAAAAATAAAAAAATCATTATTTTATTTTTTCCATTGAACTAGCTGATACACCATTAAATTAAAAATAATAAAAAAATTTTGAAACATCACATCAATTTTGCCATAAATTTTGATCTCAATTTTAAGATAAAGGTAACCAATAAAATGCCTAAAGTAGTTCTGTGAATAAAAACAAAGTTATCCTGTTTTTATTTTGTTATCTGTAAAATTTAAGTATAATCGCAGGTACTTTAGGGGCTTATTCCAAAATGTGTTTTTGCTTTATCAAAAGCTATTATAAAAGTAAGATAAAAGTATTCGAAAAATAATGTACAGCTTACGCAATAAATAATATTTTTATATTGTTAGAAATCGTAGGTGCTTAACGTTTTTTTAAAAACAAGATAAACACATAATATCGTTTATATGTCTAGGCAAAGATCAGCATTGAGTTCCGCCACTCAACACGCAATGCCTCTAAAATTCGGCAGAAAGTACGGAGCGGAGTGTTTTAACACTAGTTTCTCTCTCCCTACCCTACTGGGTGCGGGATACAGCGTGAAGCTGATCGTTTATATGTTTCTAAATTATCCAGAAAGAGATTCTACGTAATGCAATAAGCGATATGTATCAATAATAATACTTCGCACTAGTTTCCTTTCAAATAGGAGTCGTCATCTACAATTAACTCCCCCGATTGACACAATTCGATTGATTTTATAATCTTTTTCCCCTACATCTACCCTCTTTTACATGAGTTTGCTAACAATAGATTACCCCGCACATAGCAGAGTAGACAGCGGGAATCTAGAAATCTGTTGTTTCCTAACAACAGATTTCTAGATTCCCGCTGTCACTTCAGCTCCCCACTTTTCGTCGAATTCTACAAGCATTGCGTGTTGCACCGACGCTTTTTGCTTTGAGAATGGTAAATGAAAATATTACATATTTTATTTCCTCGAATAGTAATCGTGCCCACAACCGCACTTGCGTTTACAGTCGCACGTTTATGCGCCTGTGCGTCGATTGGCCTCAATGTTATTAGGTTATCTATTAGTTCATCGAATTTACTGATACCCTGTTCTTTAAAGGTATTGTTTATTGGATGGTGTAACTAAACATTAAAAAACAATGTTGATTTAATAAATATTAACAAATAAATCTCTTTAATGTTACCTACATACATAGTCGTCTCCTTATAAGTCTACAAAACTCTATCCTCTACTATCTTGTTCGTTCTTATCATATTTTAAGTAGGTCAATAATATTTTGATTTCCTACCGCACCGTATTGTTTTTATTTTTGCTTTTATATGTATGTAATCTTTTCTGATAAAACGAAGATAGAATACAAGGGTCAGTTGTGACAGAGCCCAAGCGTATGACTAAACGCCTGCCGCGTTCTGGTATCGATTCCCACTCGAAGAAATGAAATTAATAATATTTTTCTGTCCTTGTTTTAGTAATTGGGCAACGTACGACGTTGAGCTCCGCCTCCAGAATTCGGCGAAAACAGGGGAACCGAGTGTCTTATCATTAAGTTCAAAGGATCCTTCTGCGTACCCTGCTATGTACGGGGATAGGATAGATGTCAAGGCCAAATGATAGTGGTGTATATTTTGCGTTACATAAATTTTAATGTACTAGTTGTATTTTTTTCTAATACCTATACTAATATTATAAAGCTGAATTTTGAAGCTGAAATCCTCCGAAATAAAAAAATATATTTTAGTGTTGAATAGTTTATATATCGAGGAAAACCTGAGCCAGAAATAGGCTTTAGGTTATATATTCAAATACAATACATCACAACTAATCATTTAGATGTAACTCACTGTATCTCAGTTCAGATTTACCTCGAGCACTTAAAAAAACATGACCACCGGAACAAAGCCACAGAAAAATGCTAGTCTTTTCTATAATATAGAGTTGGTACGGAAAACTGCCCATTTTCATATCATTAGTATTTATACCTATTTCCTCGAAACCTAAATACTAAACCTAAAAATTAAAATTAAATGATAACCAAAATCAATATTTGTTATTTTTAGCTAATTGAAAGGAAAGTGCATCGACACGTCTAACTACCGAAGTGGAAAGCAAAACAAACAAACGATAAAAACTTTCAACAGTTGTATAAGTATTTTGACAGAAAAACCGAAGTGAAAGGTATTTAAAACGCACGAGTATAGCTCGTTTATCTAAAAGATGCATCATTATTTCTAATTTAAAATATTTTATAAAATGTATAAAACGTCGCATTACTCGGACGAGTGTTCATTCTTAGCGGATATTTGTAAACCATCACAGCAGAATAGGCAAAAAGAATTAAGCTATTGGTACTGTTTCGACTCTGCTCGAATCTGAAATGAAAATAAATTGTTAACACGAATAGGGGTTCAACCATAATCATCGCGTTCTCGGCCACTCTATTCTACAGCGTCACGATAGTCTTAATTTTGATACATTTTTCTTCGTAGTGTAAAAAGAGATTTCTATCAAAAAACACAGCACAAATTACACTTTTAGGAAATTGAATCGACCATCATTGATATTTCGATTTCGAAGACTGTTTAAGACATCATTTTAACACAAAAAAACTTACATTTTTAACAGGAACATTAGCAACTAGCTCCAAATGCTTATGAAAATCTCTCAAATAAGCAAAATCCTCGTTTCTCATCTGTTTCTCAAATATCGTCATGGTCTGTTGCAAGGAGAGCCCGGCACCTAGTACAAGGTTCTCATCCACGAACTGGTCTTGTAGAGAACTTATGGACGATATATCGATGTATACTCGGGGTTCGTTTTCTATTTGATATACACCTGGAATATAAATTCACGTTTGAAATTGTTTCACGATTTATCCTTCATATAGTAAGGTCAGTATTAAGACATTACCTTCTCGCGCATAGCCAAATTTTAGAGATATGGCGTATTGAGTGGAGGAACTCAACGCCGCGCATTACCTTACCACATCTTGTTACCAGAGCGATAAAAGGAAAATTGTTTATTATATGGGTAACCCATAATCTGTCGCGTTTATAGTCGTACGATTGTGCCCCTGCGCCACGACTTGCCTCAGGATTGGTGTTGAGTTCTTTTCTTTTAACAAAGTTTCGAAAACAAATCAATCAAAGAATCCAGAAGGTTAGTATAAATAATGTAAAATCATCTGGATCTCTAAGGACGGGCGTATAAATATGGAGCAGTGCAGCAGCGTCTGTGTGACACGTGAAGTTGGGTGTTCGTACTCATTTGAGGTTTCATTTGATTTATTTAACTTAAGTTTACCTTTTCCCGTATTTCCTGCTACTAGCCGGAAGCTGTCAGTACCCTCTTTCTTGAGAATCTAAAAATGTAAATTACGATTATTACATAAACTAATACATTGAATAATATATATTGATTTATAATAAGCACTATTTTTTATTAGCTAAGGTTTTGTTTCTTATTATTGATAGTAGTTATAATTAAATAGTGATATGATAGAGAAAGTCATAATTTTTTAAAAGGTTTTTTGGTCGGCCCAATGGCATTTTCTTTTGTGAAAAAAAAAAAAGAATCGGGATAAGTATTTAGAGTAAATTTAGGAACTGTGTTCAGTCAAGGTAAAAACTCTACCTCACTAGGTATTACAAATAAATTTGATGAAAGCCTTACCTTAAAAACATCGTTAACCGAATAGGCTTTGTACCAACGACTATTGTCCATGTTCACATCGAACAGCAATCCCTTATCGTTTTCTATGAAACACCATTCATCATCGTCTCTTTGTTTTATACACTTTTTAACACATTTCATTTCATGTAAATCTTCCATATCCTGTAAATAATTTGTGAAATAATATTTAAGTATAATATTTAAGTATACAAACAAAAAATATTTTTTTCTAGATACTAGATTTTTTGTAAACTATATTCTTAAAAGAGCAACATTATATTTTATAAAATAAAGGCTCTTCTCAACAGTTCTGCCTTTCAATCTTTTGTTTTTGCTAAGCCGTATCCCGCATAGATAGGTAGGCACAGGGAACCTAATGCTTAGACACTCCGTTCCCCAAGCATCGCCCAATTTTTGAGATATTGTATGTGGACTTGCGAGTTACAAAAGCAAGGAAATGAAAATAATTCCTTTCTACCAAGAGGGAATCGAATCGTTAACTGCTTTTTTTTAAATAATTTATTATAATAAAGTACCTTTATATCATCCAAATCTGTAGCGAAACTCTTGAAGGCATCTAGGATGGGTCTGTACCCAGTGCACCTGCAGATGTTGCCAGCGAAGGATCGTTCTATTTGCATCATTGTTAGTTTCTTCTTGGAACTTTCGAATAAACTGTTTGAAAAAAAATTGTTACTAAGAATATTGTTGCCATGACAACAGTTGTGGCGCAGGGGCACAGCCGTGCGACTGTAAACGTGACTGAAAAAGTCGCTGAAGTGGTAACGAGGCAAGACACTATGTTAAATGCCAGAAGAGAAGCGTTTCAATGGGAAAGGAGTGTCTTAACACTAGTTTCCAGGTTTCCCTCTGCCTACAATACAATGTGCAGGATACAGCGTGAAGCTAAATAATAAATATTTTTATATTTTTATTCTATTACTTAAGAAAAAAGAATCATAGAGCTTAGATATTACTTCAGTTATTACCATCATCTAATACAAAATCACTTCATACACAATAACAATATACTTAGTAACTTTACGCCAAATTTACTAGATATTGCGTGTCGAAAGGTGGAACTTAACGCCACGCTTTGTCTTGTTAGTAGAGCGAGGAAATGAAATTGATTTATTACTTCGAGTGTCGCGTTTACACACAGAGGATGTATCGTTGCATCGCGACGACCGAAGTCAAATATAGCTAAAATTAGATTAATTACAATAATCGAATCCAAACCAACCTATGCATATTCATGACCCACCCGGGGGTACAATACCCACACTGGGTTCCGTTGAACGATGCTAGTCGTGTCTGCACCTCGCTGTAACCATCACGGCGGTTGCCCACACCCTCTATAGTAGTTATGTCCCACTCGTGGCAAGATAGGATGTGGACCAGACACTAATAAATTGTTTGGTTTTTATATTATTTCTAGCTTACACTATATCCCGGATAATATAGCAAGGGTAGGAAGAGCGAACTTAGTGTTAAGACACTCCGTTCCTTTATCCTCTCAATTTACGAGACATGGCCTGCTGAATGGTCTTCATCCGGAGCAAGGAAATGAAAATAGTTTTTTCTTCCTGAAGGTAATCGAACCCACAATGCTGTCCCTTTGTTTTTTTTTTCTTAAATAATATTTATTTGTTTAATTATAATAAAATAAAATGCATGTACAATATAGAGATGCTAAACAAATAAGAAATAAATGGCCTCATATATAATATACGAGTATAGCTTGATTTAATTAAAATTATGTGACCAGCAAAAATTCTAATAATTTTTAAAATTACTTCTAGAAAAAATTACTAAAATACTATATAATAAAATAAAATATGTAATTATTAAATGATCCTTCAATAATAATACTTACAGAATTAACAGCCATAATCTGTTTCTCCTTGGTTCCCGGGTGAGTTTTGGTAACGGACACGATACAGGCCCCGCAGCCTCCCTCGTGGCACATCGCCTTCGTCCCGAACAGGCCTAAGTGATTCCGGATGTAGTCATTGAGAGACGTCGACGGAGACACTTCCGCTCCAGCTAGAATAAAGTTATACATTATGGCCTGTTTTTATTATTTTGGGTTACTTATTTGGACAACAATTGTTTAGGAAGATTTATTTAAAATATATAATACAATCTTTCCTTTTTTTTCTCACGCTGCATCCCGTACACGGGCAGAGAAATCCTGAGAACCTAGTGTTAAGACATTCTATTCCCATTAAAAACTTTTATTCCCCACTTACCGCTAAATTCTGGAGACATTGCGTGTTGAGTGGCGAAACTGAAATCCCCACTTTGCTTCCGTTACCAGGGCAAAGCAATGAAAATATATAATATTTCATTATAGTAGTAGGTATATGTATGTATGTAGGCCAGAATTCGGCAGAAAGTGGAGAACGGAGTGTCTTAACACTAGGTTCCCTCTGCCTACCCTGCTGTGTGCGGGATACAACGTGAAGCTGATTTTTTGATGATTTTTTTTTGTATATGTATGTATGACCGTGACACATTGCAACTGCAGAATGAAATATACTACTTATATAGCTCCCCCAGAACATTAAGTGAGAAGTATGAATGCTCACAAAATCAAATTAGAGAACATATTCAAGCTACAAATGACTTAGTCGAGTCGTGCAATTTTAATATAGAAACATTTGAATCTTTGACAAATAAACATAGCTGTGGTTGTGCTGTTACGGAGTCCACTGAGTCAAATGTCACTCAAACGATATGAAAATTTGCTTAACTTACATAGTAAATGAAAATGTAAATTTATTATAAAAGAGCATTTTTCCATATTTTGCTTGTCTTATAGATAGACAAAATAGATATATTTATATACTATTCGAAACTGTTACACATTGTATAACCAAATTAATCATTTGTATTAATAGTGTTTCATTAAAAAATAATAATTACTTAATAAGTTCCAGCTTAACCTAGACAATAAAACAACGCTTATGCCGTTTACATTGAATATTAAACATCAAAATGGACAAGGCAAAGAACCGGAACTGGAATTATTAAAAAAAAATCTATATACATATAATGTGTATATGTATGTAGGCCGGTCGTGGCGCAGCGGCACGAAGTGCGACTGTAAAACCGACTGGTTGTAGGTTCGATCCCCACTCGAGGAGAGGCACTGGATCTCGAAACGTACCAAAATATAGTAAATATTGAAAATTATAAATTGTCAAGTTCGTTCGTTAGAGAGAAGGCCATCCGCGGTGGCTCGTTTATATTAGTGAGAAATACATATACCCCGAGATCCCAGCGCAGCCAGACCTACGTCATTTTAGCAAAGCTGGATTTTTTTGCATTATTAGTCCAGTACGTAGTGAGGATGGTATGCGTACTGACTAACTTGAAAGTGGGGACCTTTCAGAGGTAGCTCAAACTAAAGGTACTTAAAAACCGTGCCCACCTACGTTAAAGTAGCAAGGCCCGTATTTAAGTATGTTATTAAGAATATTGTAAAAATATATATTCATTATTGCCAGACCATGGGCCTCCCGCCAGACGCCCTAAAGGTTGTTTAAAATTGAGGCAAACTACGTCATATTAGCAAGCCCAAATTTTACATATATTTTTTAGGGTACCAATTCGAGACCCATTATAAGCAGCCAGACCAATCCGATGGGCCAATCATCCTGCCAGACGCGATAAATCTTCCGTGGAAGTGAGGACAAAATACTCCATGTGTGTGTAGCGTGTTTTGTATATAGTCTGTGATCGTGTTGTCAAAGTTGACAAGACGAATTACTAATGTGAGAATTAAAATATTAATATATTAAATAAATAAATAAAAAAAAATATTAGTGTATTGTAAATTAATATGAGGGAAGAAATTATAATGTTTTATATATTAGAGTGTGTGTTTTTGTAATAAATCTGTTTAAAAATTAATATTGTTTCATAAAAACACATTAAAAAAGTGTCAAAAAATTTTAGTACATAGAAAGGAACATAACTTAAAATTTAAACATGTTATTTTACCTATTGAGTTATATGAGTGTGGTTACTATAGAGAGTGCTATCAATCGTTTACTGGTTTAATGAAAAAATATAAATCAAAACCAATTAGCTTGTATTACCATGGTTTTTAGGCACCTTTAGTTTGAGCTACGCTACTAAAGCTTTTGTTTATTTTCTTGTACGAGTTTGCATACGAATGTTATATAGCAATCGCGCTGGTAAGATTCTTGGCTAAAGAATGACATTCGAAATGTCTTAGTTATATGACTATTGATAAAAAAATATATTTTTGAAGCACTATTATATAATATTTTATACAATAAAATAAACAAAATCGAATTGTTAGTGAAGGTTACCTTCATAAATCATGACAGTTAAGTTTAAGTCGTAATTAATTCAACACAGAGATAAAGAACGATTTGATCTTCAAATAATAATATATATCATTAATTTAAAAACTGTACAGGAATTAATATGAAATCATTACAGTTATTTTACAAGGAATATTATAAATCCTTACCCAACTCAAAAAATTTACATTTAAGGCTGTTTCCGAAGCAGTAAATTAAAGTATTCACTGACATCAGCACATTTAATAGAGTTTAAAAAAAATATAACAGGTAAAAAGAACGTAATGTTTCAAGGATATATACGTATAATAAATAATTAGCCTTTTGTATATTTCATAAATATCTAATATCAACATTGCTCGTATTTTTTATTCCAAACATTAAAAAAATCTTATAGAAATTATGATAATGTAGTAAGATATGGAACGTACGTACGTACTATGTACTTATTATATAACGGATATGGAACCCGTTATATAATAAGTACATAGTAAGTCTTGAAAGTGTTCAGATTAAATTTTTACGTGCCATGCAGTACAGATGCTATGGCAATCAAATGCCGTATATGCAATTGCTTAAAGATTATAAGCTTATTACATTAGAAGCAATACGTAAGCAGCTTGAAGCATTATCTTTGTATAGTTTATGCCATAATAATTATGATTGCCCTAGTCTGGTTAATCAAATTTGTTACTGTATACCAACTAGAACACATTGCCGCAATCCTTGTCGATTATTTGCAACCAATAGATGTCGCACAAATGCCGGTAAACGTCGACCACTATACAGAATGGTCAACTCTTATAATCATCACTTTAATTCTATTGATATTGCGGCAACGTCGCAGCGTCCTAGAAGTTTCAAAAAAGCAATACATTCACTGCTTAAATAATGATGTGTTTGGCGTACCTCCGTATATATTGTGTTATATTTATAATAATCTGTGGTAAACGGTGTTGGTGTTACATTTATATATTTTGTTATGCTGTTCTTTTATTTATCCCAATAAATATTAGGATATTACAGATTAAAGTAATGAAAAATCATATCAGATTTTTTTTTAGTTGTCAATCAATTTTGTATATTAGATCAATAATCATGTAGTTTAAGCGGGCGAAGCCGCAGGCGGGCCGCTAGTAATAAAATAAGAGAATATTTACAGGATTAACATGTATAGAATTAATGTCTATTGAATGTGATGCAAGACAGCTGCCAGTTAATGTAATAATTAAATTATACCATTGACATTGAAAAGACCAACTGTTGAGTATCTTGTCGGCTCTTCTCAGCCGAACTGCCTTCCGAATCAGTGGTAGCTTTTTCGTTTATATGTTCATAAAAGCGATTCAAAAGCGCTTATTATAGTCTATTTGAATAAAGAATATTTTGAATTTAAGTTTGAATACTTACATAGAATGATAGGCTCTCCATTGACTGTAAATTTGACTTTGTTCATGGCTGAATTTCAAGACTGCAAAAATAATGATTAGTGAAATTAAGGACTCTCGAATTCACAATTGCATATTTAACTTCCTTTTTTTTGTTCGTCCAAATTATCGAATTGTGTAGGTATGAGGAACCACTTAAATACGTGCTATATAGAAGGAAAGTAGGGAACGAAAGTGTTATATTCAGAAGAGTAAGTGAAAACTTAACAGTAAATTTCCAGGTTCGATCTGCCTACCTGGCTGTACGGGATACAGCGTGAAGCCATAAAATTAGAAAATTATTGTTAATTTTTTTTAATAAACTTGCTATAAGCAACTGTTTTATCGAAATGACTGAAACTTTGGTTGTCAATGTGAAGATTTATTTTATTTAAAATGATAGTGCTTTTTGAACAATTTAGAAATAATTGTATAGTTCTCGCGGACGGAAATAGCTTCAAACTATATCTTGCATATAACGGGTAAGCAGGCAGAGGGAACCTAGTGTTATACGCCATTCCCTACTTCTCGTCCAATTTTGAACGGTACGTTACGTTACGTGTTGAGTGTTTATCTTTATACCAGAGCGCGGAAATGGAAATAATTCATTCCTACTCTGGGGAACGAACTCACAGCCGTTACGTTTACAGTCCGACGCTGTAATGCTGCGTCACGAAGGCCTAGACTGACATCCAAACACAACAATGTATTTTAAAATAGTTGAGTATTCTTTACAAGGCTAACCATGCCAAGAATAATTTAGCTCTCATGATACAAATCCATATTGTTGAATATTCACACATGTAATATTTTAAGCAATTATTCACACGATAAGTTAAAAATTTGCATATTACGCAATATGTTTTAGTAAATGATTGCCAGAGATCGTCGTTGTGACGCAACGGTTTTGGGTTTTATTTTCATTGTTATATTCATTTTCTCGATCTGTTAACGAGACAAAAAGCGATATTAAGTTCCGCTACTCAAGACGCGATGTCTCAAAAATTTAGGCAGTACGTGAGGAACGGAGTGTCTTAATAATAGGTTCCCTCTTAAAATACGATATCTGCGGGCTGAAGCGTGAAACTAAACCATCAAACCCTCTTGTATAGTAATAATAGTGTTCTATATATAACTCGGCTACAATTTCTCACTACTACTGTAGTATCCGGCCATTTGAAGACAGTTTATCTAATTTCTACATATGTACATACATTATAAAATATTATAATAATAACACCGAGAACTTATTGAACTGAAAAGGTATTGAAACTATAGCCATTTTTATAATTGTATTATTAAAATAGTTAGGTAGAGCAAGAACCTTGTTCTGGAGGAAAATTATGCAGATACCAAAGTGAGCCGTGGTACGCCACGGCGCCCTTCGTTTTTTTATCTGAGTAAAAGAAATTAGAGTACGAGTGAGGACAAAACCCAGATGCTGTCCGTGCGCCACGTCCAACAACGTTTTATATACATCTCCATTCTCCACTCAACCAACTAAAACACCAATAAAAACAAACAAACAAAAACACCTTTTTTTTATACGTATAAATAAGTAGCAAGTAGTAGATGCTGCGGCCAGTACGTTGACCGCGTTTCCTTCGCACTAGTCGAGCCGCAGAGCGTGAGAAGGTTGGAGGATGTTTACAATTGAATATAATATACATATATCTTACAAGGGTTCGAAATTAAATACTGTTATTGAAATATGATTTTATGTTTGTGTATGTATAATAAGTAGCGACCCGCCCAAGTATCGCATGAGTGGATGCAAATTGTTTTTTTTTTTTTATTTTAGCTTCACGCTGTATCCCGTGCATTGCAGGATAGGCTGAGGTAACCTAGATCTAAAACACTCCTTCCCCATTAAGACATTTTTGTTTTCCACTTTCCGCCAAATTCACCTTTTTTCATTGAGTGACGGAATTCAACGCCGCGCTTTAAATATACTTACGTCTAACTTTTTTAAAACAATATTGAGTAATAGTACTGAACGCAACACCTTACATTCCAAATTATTTATTCAATCCATTTTGTCAAAGAAAACTGATAACATTTTGTGTATTTTTTTCTACCGAGAGAAAACTATATTTTTCATGCCTCAAAGTGCACTCAATCAAAGTTGCGGGCGACGACTAGTTTTATAATGTATGTATACTTATAAAATATGTATATATTTATTAGTAGTTCGAGGCCTAAAATATATATATTTATTTCTTTTGTTTTGTAATCGTACGGTTAGTTACTTGAAAGAGATGGCTTTAAAAGATAAAACCCTATTGCATAACTATGTATGTACAAAATTTTAATTAATAGTAGGTAGGTACTTATTGGCCGTACTTGAAATACCTATTGAGTAAGGTTTCTTCATTGTTAAGATTAAATAATATCTCGCATATAGCAGGGTAGATAGAGGGAACCTTGAGGAACCTTTCTTGAGTGTGGAAGAACATTTTAAAAATGTTAAAAAGATTTTATAAAGTCGGATTTTTTGAAGTCGGTGCCAAGTGAAACAAACAGGCTTAGTAATTCGGTATTGTAGTGAAGTTATTGTACCATTAGCTTGAATAGCATACTATAGTATTTGTTATATTTGAAAAGATAATATTCTAAAAAGTTATATATATATATATATATAACGAAGCCATCATAGAGTGATGTTAAAATAGTTGTACATTTAGATCTCTCTCAGAGATATTATTAATTTTAAATTAAACTATTTTAACCGGATTAATCCGTGGTCCGTGGTCACGGACTACTGCAAAGTGTCCGAAACGTAGCGTTTCCAAAATGTAAAATCTTAAATATACGCGATTAATCCAGTTTAAATAGTTTCATTTAAAATGTGTAAAAGCGTGAAAAAGTGTGAAAAAGCGTGAAAATCAAAGAACTTTTCCCATTCCTTTCCCATTTAATAAATTAATTACTTTTATTTTCCGCTCCGATTGACAAAAATTGAAAATGCTTTTAAAATGGGGATCAGAGTGCCTTAACACTAAGTTTTATCTGCCTACGTCTCTATATGCGGGATACGGTGTGAAGCTAAAAAAAATGGTGCAATCTGTGCCTACAGCGCAGAAAATTCAAAATGACTTGTGATATATGTTTCCTTTAATTTTCCAGCAATTTACTCGTACTCGTATGTAATTATACTGTCATAATTATAACTTTACTTCATTTAATGTACACTTCACTCGTCTCTCTTTGAAAATAGCTATATGTAAGTCATTTTATTTATTACTAGCAACCCGCTCGCGGCTTCGCCCGCTTTAACCACAGAATTATTTACTTAATACCTACCCTGCTGTGTGCGAAAGAGCTGATTTGATTTTATTTATTTAATAATATTATATTGGTCTTATTTTAACATCCCGATTTCCATTGCATTGATGGAGAGCCGCACAACCAAATGCGTTACGAAATTTGCTTCTTTTATTAGAATGACCTACATTGCTTGAAAACATGTAAATTAGTTTGTTACTTTTATTTTCACTTTAGATATTTCTAAATTAACTTTGTTGTGTTCATTAATATATAAATGAATCAATAACAAAAAAGAAGCGCCTTTTTTGCAGCGCCAAATGCTGTGGTATCTGCTTGCCTCTTCCGCCTCGTCCACTGATATCAACCACTACATATACCCCGCGTTCTGAGCCTTTTTACGTGACTTAAATCCAGTATCATCAGTACTGTTTTTTCGAAAGTCGACCAAGGTCGATCTCTATTATGTCGTGCCGCACATAGTAGGGTAGGTAGTCCTCTACCTACCCTACTGGGAACCTAGCGTTAAGACACTCCGTTCCATAGGCGGCATCGTCTGTTGAGTGGCGGAACTCAACACCAAGCTTTCACTCGCTACCAAAGCGAAGAAATGAAAGTATTGAGTATTTTATTTCCTGAAGTGAGATTCGAACCCATAACTTGTCGTGCAGAACTCATTGCAGCAGCGTGTAATGTGTGTGTCATGTGACCCTTAGCCAAGATTACAGGCTAAGCTTTTTGGGACTTTTCTAAATACACATGAAGCAAAAGCTGTTTCTAGCGTTAATACACTTTAACTATGGGTTTAAACCACGCTTGATTTTAACATTGAACTTAAGCTGTATCAGCCGACAGGCCTTATTATCCAAAACTATTATATCTTTTAACAAAGTCGTAGAAATCTGTATCAAGGTCCCTTCCGTGGCTTATAACAACGTTTACCATAAACCAGATTGGTCGAGGTCGTTTTACGTTATTTAGAATAGAAAAACATTAGACATAGAAAATTAGAAAATAAATAATCAAATTCTTTCTCTCTTTAACGGAATTCGAACTTATAAATATTGTTTAGCTAAAGGTGGCCACTAAGAATCTAGGGTTTTCATTCATCATCAGATTTTTAGGTTAGGTTAGGTTAGGTTTCAAATCGTTATTTATAAGAAAAAATGCGGTATAAGGTTCCACTTAATCCCCGATGTCTCGTGAAGGGTGGAGAGTGGAGAATGAAATGTCGTAACACTAAGTAGATAAATTGTATACGAGTAAATATTTTTAGTCAATAAAGGGATAATTATTATATCAAGATATTTTTTTATAACACAACAATATACGTATCTTATCATAAATATAATATGTAGGTATATTATATGACTTATTATTAAAAATCTTTTAAATATCATTTTAAAAAGTTATAAAAACATAAAAGATATCTTCGTAATAAATCTGGGATAACCTATACAAACAAGTCATTCTTTTGTTTTTTGTTAATTTAAAACGTTTAAGCATTCTGTGGACATCTTGATAATAGCAAAATATTTCTTACGTCAGCTCAATTCGGTATCTTTAACTTAATGTTAGAAATCGGAAGGGGTTATAGTTTTCAAAATACACGATAAATACACACATCGTCTTTATGTTTTTAAACTATTTGGAGAGAGATACCACGTAGTTGCAATAGGTGATATGTATCACCTACTAACAATACTTCACACTAGTTTCCTTCCAATAGGGACCGTCACTTACACGCAACTGTCCCCCGATAGACACAATTCTACTGCTTTTATAATTATTTTCACCTAAATCTACCCTCTTCACACGAGTACGCTAACATTAATATAAACTACTAATAAAAGCTAAATTATCTTACGCTATATCTCTATGGGAGGTAGAGAGAGAGAAAGAGAGAATGGCGACGCTTGAAATAACATGGCTGAATAAATTGCATGTCAAATATAAAATATTTAAATATATTGGTATATATTGAGATATGACAAATATGAGACAAAAAAGTAACCTATGTCCATCCCAAAACCCGCAAGTATCTGTATATAAAATTTTATCACAATCGGATCAGCGGCATAGCCCTGATTTCTACACAAACGTACATAGAGACAGACAGACAGAGTTACTTTCGAATTTATAATATACCTATATTTAAAAAATTCTTAGTTTATATAAATCACAAGTAAAAGTCAAATTTAAATTTGTATTCTTAGAATGACATTATGCAAGGAAAATGTTTGTGACATTAGGTTCCACTCAAATGTTTTGATGCTCGAAAAGCGTAGATCTAAATACGTTTTCGCAACGTTTTGTTCGGTCTGCGAACTGAATTAATAAACAACAAAAGAACACGATTTGACAAAAGAAATATATAAAAAGAAGAGAACGCAATGTCTCATCTGTAAATTATCTCTGCCTACCCTACACACTACATAAAAGACGAGAGAAGTTAAAAAATAACAACAAAGTCAGCCAAGTGTGATTCAGGCTCGCCCTCCGAGGGTTTCGTATCAATTTCAGGATTGTAATTCAATCGGGACGTACAACTTATATATGTTGACAAAGTTAAGTTTACTGGGGCATGCAATTATTTTATATCAAAAGAACTACAATTATTAGTTTTATAATGGGGTTTTTCTTCTAAATTTTTATTTTTCGTATTTATTTTTAATCAGTACTTTATAGGACAGTATGGCACAGGAGCAAAAGCGTGCGACGTAAGCGCGCCAAGTTGTGGGTTTGAGTCCCACTCAAGGAAATTAAATATTTTGTTAGCAAACGTGTAAAAGAAGGTAGATGTAGGTGAAAAAGACTATAACAGCAATGGAATTGTATCAAACGAGGGTCAAGACATTCTCTCCGCCGCTGTAAAATGCGGTGAGGCCAGAACCATCGCACGGCACGCCTCGGTGCAATTTCACGCGGTCTTCAAATCGAATATCACAAACAGACAGACCGACATACAAACATAAGGACGATAAATTGATCCTATAAGAGTACTGTTTTTTCTTTTGAGATACAGAACCCTAAAAGTTGGCAGGTAGTTATAAAAATAATAATAAACAAAGCTAGTTTCGCTCGTTTGTGGTTATCGACCCCAATCGCCTTGACATTCATATTAAACATGTATAGAATAACTTATTAACCGTGTCTGTGTATACATGTATATTTGTATAATATTAAGTACCAAGGCTACTTAGCTTGAACATTTCAAAATCCTATATGTTGTACTTTGAATTTTAAAAAAGTATTTCACGCTGTATACCGCATACCTTTACCAGGGCAGAGGCAACATCGTGCTAAGACACTCTGATCCTTATACACTAACTAAGTTACATTGTGTGTCAAGTAGAGGAAGTCAACACCGCGCTTTTTTTCTTACCACCAATTCCTCCAAGTGGGAATCGAACCCACATCGCGTTTACAGTCAGAGACTATGCCGCTGCGGCGACGGCCTATTGGTTTGTAAATATTAAAAAAATATTATTATATTATTATTCAATTAAGCTCAAAAAAATGTAGCATAATTTCAACGCGCACTAGCGCACTGTAACGGACAAATATTGGAGGTTATATGGTCAGATGATACAAATATGTCGCAATAAGCTATTTTAATCGATTTCTAGCTACAAACGGAATTTTCCACCTGCAATTTATCTTTAGAACAAGTTATGGAAAGTTATAGTAAAGTAAGAACTGCAAATTTAATGAGACTCCGAAGGTCATTAAAGCGACAGTTAAAGGCTTGTACGTACGCACGTTGATAAATTTTTCTTCTTAATTTACGCTGTATCCCACACATAGCAGGGCAGGCAAAGAGATTGAGATATTCTTCTCACATTTTCCTACGTTGAAAGGCGGAATTATTATTATTAACGCCACGCTCTGTCTTGTTACTAGAGAGAGGAAATGAAAACAACTTATGCGCCTGAGTCAGGATAGAACTCACAACAATAGATTACGAAGCTCTGCCACTTCATCACCATTGCTTTATAGATAACAATTGATAAATATAATGAAATATTATTAAGTTAATATTTTTTCCATTATTTATCCTCAATCTACACATCTTTAATACTTCTAAGAAATATCGTTTATCAAACAGTTAATAATTACATATTTAATGACGTACATGTGTATGTTATTTTAGTTTTCAAATTCAAAATTATAATGGTCTATTTCTATCTGTATATTTAACATTTGATCAACTTGAAATGACACTTGTTGTAAACAAGTCTTTGAGCACTTGAGCTAATATTATATTTATTTGTATAAAATATGCAAAGTCATGTTCATTATACAAATTAACGTGCATAATTTTATGGTATTTGGTATCAGTCGCTTTGTATGGGTGGACTTTTAAGATGTAAGTGGAAATCTCGTTTTTTTTTCGTTTTCGTAGAAATATCCAGAAATCCTCTCTCAGTGCTCCTCGCGCTATCTGTCTGTCACTTAGTAACGGAAGAGTTATTAATCCAAGGACCAGTTTCACCATTGACTGATAAAGTCCCAGGCAGCCGTATCTGCCAGTTACAATGTTTGTTTTCACAGGTCTTGACTAGCAATATCTAGTAGATACACATTTGATATAACATGCATTTAATTTTCACATACTTATTTGTATTTATAAGTATTAATTGCTACCTACTATTATAGTTCATTAATAAAATTATTCTCGAAAATATAAGAATCAGTTATTTTGTATTTTCATCCCCTGTCTCTGAGATAGCATTAACTATTAGATAACTAGCTGAAAATTTATTCGTAACTGGTGAAACCGGCCCTAAATATAAATATAATAGATTTTATCAGAAAAGTACTTTTCAGGATTTTGCAGGATATGCATACACAACCTAAGCACACTAGCATTTTTTTTCTCTCGTGTTGGATGAAAAAACCTAAAATGATACCTATATATTATATTTTATCAGCTTCAGCTTCACACTGTATCTAACACACAGCAAGGTAGGCAGAGAGAACCTAGTGTTAAGACACTACGTTCCCCACATTCCACTTTTTTTATATTTCGTCAATTTCAAATTTTCAATCCACGTAACGCCTGATGTTAAAGGTTAATGCAGTCTAAAATGACACATCAGTCTAGAAGGTACCTATTCAGGTACTTTAGGTATATTTTCCAAGCAATAAAAACAATACAACTGATTAGTTTTTTTTGTAGTTTCACGCTGTATCCCGCATGTAACAGGGCAGAGACCGTTCCTCACTTTCCGTTGCATTTTCGAGGCATTACGTGTTGAGTGGCGAAAGTTAACGTAACGGTTTGCCTTGTTACCAGAGCCAGAAAATAAAAATATTAAATATTCATTCCCTCGAGTGACAAACCCACGACCGTCGCGTCTACAACCACATACTTGTGCCACTGCGCCACGTTGGCCTTCGAAACTTATAACTTATATTACTTGTTTCTTGTTACAATGCAAGATAATATTATATAAACAATGATATGAGATTACAGTTATTTTCATTTATACATGTTTGTAACACTTTTCAAGTTCCAATTAAATAATTGAAGACACCGTAGCGCAGTAGCAAAGCGTCTTATTGAAGCGATGAATGAAGCGATGGTTGTGGGTTCGATTTCACTAACGCAAAGAATTATTTTTATTTCCTTGTTCTACAACGCGAACTCAGCGTCTTTCAAGTTTCTATGTAAAGTGAAAAATAAAGTCTCTTATACAAACTTGTCGCTTTCCCTCATCCATCAAATTAATATTATTTTAATATTTAATTTTAAATTCCTTCTGTAAGTAATAATCGAATCTAGAGCTATTTCGTACAGTAAAATAAATAAATCACTTCCAGATATATACCGTAAATAACAGAGCAAGTAGAGGGAACCTGATGTTAAGATACTCCGTTTCCAAATTTTTGCGTTTGCGTTGGGTGACGGAACTCAACGCCGAGCTTTATCTTTGTACTGTAAAACACTTATTAAAACGACTACAATAGCTCCATAAAAAATATACTAACCGTTCTATTTTTCCGTATTAAATTAATTTCACTTATTTTTTATAAAAACACATAACTTCCAATTTATAAATTCACTTTTTTAAAAATAAATCTTAATAACGATTTTAAAATATATGAAGTATTTGTATCGCCAATAAAGACACCTTCCGGTGCGGGTGTTCGCTCTATACTGATTTATTAACAAGTCAAATCAACAGTCAAGTATGATTCGTTCGTAGGCGTATTTTGATAATTCTCAACAAAATCTTATCTCTTTATAAGCAGGTACATACATATACATTATTATGGTGCAATCGCAAAAAGGATATCGTACGTGATGATCGTGAGTTCAATTTTAATGTAATTTATATTATAACTAATATCTATACTTGTATACTAATGTAATGCAGCTGAAGCGTGGTGTTTGGTTAAACACGCTAATCTCAGGAACTATTGGTCCGAATTGTAAAAAGGAAGAAGGTTATGGATTATACACAACTGTTTGTTATTTGAATGTGGTGATCATGGCATGGCATGGAATATATTTATTCTCTCTTTTATCTAAAAGAGAGAATAAATATAACATTTATTTACAGGCGAAACTTAGTGCTAGCGGTTCCTCAATTTCTGATTATTTCTATTGGAGAAAGTGCGTGTTACATCGCGAAACTCAACGCCACGGAAAAGCGAAGTGCCGTAAATAAAATTGTAACGGATCGGTGTCTGTATTTGAAAGATTTACAAGAAAAAATGTTATCGGGGACCTTTATTAAACCGTTCGTCCGTTAGTCTGTAGGGAACTGAGTGTCTTAACACTAGGTTTCCTCTGCAGGCAGCATCAAGGTCAAGGGTTTTTGATCAGAACACAGGCCCGTGAACTTTGGCCCCAAGGCTGTGGGTGCAGTCTCCTACGCTGTTTCTTCCGTATAACAATGGTATGCTACAATATTCTAGCATTTATTGCAATACATATGGCTAGCATAAATAGCACAGATGACGCTGTTTACTCCGCAAAACTGGTGTCTTCAGATAAGGCAACGCTCGGGAATGTTTCCAAATGAAGTAAAAGGAACCTGGTTCAATTAAACTCTAAAAAGATACAAGTTTGCGTTTTTTCGTGTCGTCATCCTTTGAAAGAACTCCCCTTATAGCCGCGCCCAGTATGGCAACACACCTGTATCTTCTCTGGTGTTACACTTATTTTATGAGGAAAAAAACGAGGCAAACGAGCTTAGTAGATGGTAAGTGATGAACCTGGTTCCTATACGAGTACAGTGCCAATCGGTGTTTTGGCGTGAAGTATTGCCTCACTCTGCTGATGACCCCCAATTTTTTCAAGGCCAACTTAGCCTTGCTTTCCAGATAATCGCGAGACTGGCAGTCATTCAAAACATTAAGTTCCAATATGCTAATACTGGACGTACCGTACATACAAATAAGAAGAGTGTTCTGACTGATTGGTTATCTGATGACTTTTAGTGGTTAACGCGCAAACTTATGCATTTTGGGGGTTTAAATTGCGAAGAACTCAACGTCGCGTTTACAGTCACACGCTTGTTCCGCTGACCTTGCGGGGAATTACAGAAGGATCTCTAAAAATTTTATTCATTCTTATATTCGTATTGAGTATTTATTTAAAAAAATCTTTTATTATTTACAGTCTCTATAATACCTACATAGTGGTCCCTGGTAGCAAGAATGACATGAAAGTGGTCCCTTACCAAGAAAAGGTTGGAAAACATCTGATCTAGGCAGTAGGTACTTGGCCGTAGTAAATGCAATTTTTTTGAAACTGCGAAAATTAAGGACTATAAATGATATATCAAAATAGTATATACTATTTTTGATTGGAAAGTGTAAACCGATTTTCTAGATCCTGTTAGATCCGATTATATACTATCAATTTGTTATGGTTGAAATACTCATTATATCGAAATACGCCACTGGAGAAACGTACTATTGGTTATATTTAAGAATCTTGCCTTCTATCTTGTCGGAGCGTCTTAGCTACGTAGGTTCCCTCTATTTACTCTGCTCTATGCAAGATACAGTTTTATAATCTACGGGAGAGCATAGTAAATATAAGCCTTAGGTCAATAGATATATGAAAAGATTATACACATTTATTTAAAGAAATAAATGTGTGAGATATAATTGAGATGATTGTTTATTTTATTTATCTTATCAAGCGTCTTAATTTTACTCGCTTTATACGTTTATTTTAATTTGTAATTATTTATTTCTTTTTTTTTATTTTGTATCTTTTTTTATTTTTTTTTTTTTTTTTTTTTTTTTTTATTTTTATTTTTTTTTTTTTTTTTTTTTTTTTATTTTTATATTGTTATTTTATGTGTCATTATCTCGTTCCGTTGATTTGTTGTTCAATTGTAATATTTGTCGTTTTGTATATATATAGTTCTTATGTGTTGTTAAATCCCATTAGATTGTTTTTCTCATCTAATAATAAAATTTTATGTAGAAGTAATTTTAAAGAAATTAAAAAAAAAAATGTAAACAAAAGTATACTATTGGTGCATGTTGTGTCTACCTGTAAAGGGAATAACACTTACCAATGTATTTTTTTTATTATTATTTATATTCATGTACTGTGTATATTCTGTTGGTGGACCTTATAAATAAATAAATAAATAAAATAAATAAGACAAACATTTGAACGGAGTTAAGACACTCCGTTCTTCTTGCATTTCCTCCTCCGTTCCTCCCTTGGATCCCTTTGACTGTATAAATAAAAAAAATGTAAAATCACTTACTGCTTATTTCAAAATATAAATTGAAATATAAAAATATTCTGGAATAAATACTAGTAATTCTTAATTTTTGAATTTACTAATTTCAGACAAAACAAGCACAAATCAAATCAAATTATGACATCCTAATAGAGACAGAGGTCTGCGCTAACATGCCCACTCAACCAACCGTTTTATGCCGTGATCCCGGCCTAGAATAGGATCATCCTGGTACTGATGGTGTCATAAGAGCGACTAAAGTACGTGTGGTAGAGTCACGTCGCCGGCAATGGCAACACGCATGGGCAGACTCGACCGGATCATTACCACCCCCGGCATTTAAAACCGGCGTGAAGTAGTGGCTTTATGCCATTACACAGGTAATGCCGGGCTCCGGCGCCCAACCCATCTTAAAGTTCGGCAACGCACCTGTAACTCCTCTGGTGTTGCACGGGGCCGTGGGCGGCGGTATCACTTATCATCAGGTGACCAGAACGCTCGTTTTCCTTGTCTTTTCCACAAAATAAAAAAAAGCAAAGCCTCGAAAATTAGGGAAACGGATGTGTGTTAATAAAATATATTATTAGTTCTATTTCATTGATTGGTGCTGTGGTGTTATATTATTGTGATTACGGATTTGTATGTGTTTGTAAGTTTTGTTTTACAATAGATCATCTATACAAGGTATAACGTACTCGTAATATGTAGATATTGAAAAACGAATAACAATCAACATAATTTATTTATCCATAAAAATTTCCTTTATGTACCCTTACAAAGAAAACTTGGTCTAAAACATATCATATGTGTACTGCAAGCAAAACATGTTTTGCATCTGTTGACCCGTAACTTTGTTTACTTTAAAAAGAAAACATAAAATCTCATTTTTCCCCGTTCCAGTAGGATTATGAAGAAATCCCCTCTTAGTACCCTCCCTAACATATCTACGTGTCAAATAAGGTTCAATTCAAAAAAATTGTTTTGTTAGTAAAAAGTTTTGCATGGGTAAATTGAAAATTTTTATCTTCATGCCTAAATAACCTAATGGCGATTGACTGGAAATTAGATAGTGGTGGGTTTGATCCAGACAAGACTTTAGATAAATTTTGCACATACACTCATAGCATAAACTCATACATATATTTTAAACGGGGTTACAATAAATATATTTTTTCAAATATTATTAGCTATCTATGTAACCAGTCACGGTCGTTTAGAAAAATACCAGTTACGGTCACGGACAATTTTAATTAACTATTTTGTAGATATTGCAACATATTTTTACATTTTTAATAAGTTCTTTGATTTTGACAATGATATATTAGATAACACTATTTTATATACAATTTTATTATACATATAAATAATTCAAGGCTTTTTATTAGCTTTACTCTGTATCAAGCATATAGTTGGGTATGCAGAGAGACGGACACTCCGTTCAATACGCACCATGCAATTGTTTATTGCATAAAGATAATAGATTCGTAAAACGAATCTATTTGGAATAATATTTATTGTATTAATAATAGATTCGTTTTAGGAATCTATTATTAATACAATAAATTTTAATTTTAATTATAGTACATTGCAAAGGCGGCCTTATTACTACAAGTAATCTCTTGTAGGCAACCTCGAGGAGATGAAATATTTACTTAAATTTTGATTTCCGTTTCTTCGCTCTGGTGTAGAGGCAAAGCGCGGCTTTGTTCTGCCACTCAACACGCAATGCTTCCAAAAATTCGGCAGAAAGTGGGGAACGGAGTGTCTTAGCACTAGGTTCCCTCTGCGTACCCTGCTTTGTGTGGGATATAGCGTGAAGCTAATTTATTATTTTTTAATTTTTATATATTTATATATATACATACATACACTATTCATACATAAATACATACATACATATATACATTTACACAGAGATACAATTGTAGATTTAAATATATGCACAAAACAGATATAGCGACTATAGCGAAAGGGACGCCTAAAATATTAATATTCTTTATTCGAATCTTCTTTTATCTAAACTATACACTATATATATATGCGTAGAGTGTAATAAACATCGATTAATTTATTCACTTCTCATTTGAAATGTGTACATTTTACTACAAATTTACATTTACTAAATACATTTTTAATATAACTTCGAAATATAATCTTTTTAGACTTCTTCTCGCGAATTGAGGACCTTGTAAAAGCTGTGGCTTAGAAGCATTGCATAAATATTGATACCTGAAAAATATAAAAACAAATCTATTATTTTTACTATAATCGATAATCATCATTATTTATATACCATCTATAATCATCCATATCTGTAATATTCTATAATATTATTAGAAAGCTTAAAAGATTATTTGGTTCAAAGCTTGGCTTGGCTACAAGCGATTATTTTTGGAACTACTGGTTCGAACTGAAAAATTCTGTTTGTATTTCAATATTTCGTTAATCGTTTCTATATAAGCCACTGTACCTACATATAGTCAAGTGTCACACAACTCTTATATATCATTATTCTCGACTACTTAGGAAGGGTTATGGTTTTCGCGCGTATCTTGTGTGTATGTATGTAATATTCTTTATTACCTCATGTCTCCAGAACCGCTGAACATTTATTTACATAATTGAGGTATCGTTAGATTTGTATTAGCAGCTCAAGTGTTCTTAGATAGGTGACGTTAAAAAAACCAACAATGGCGGCTGTGGGGTGCGGGTGGGCTTAATGAAAAAATATTTCGTTTCGAATACCACAATATGAGTATCAAATTTAAGAACTCGAAAAACCCGACTGCATAAACCTAAAGAAAAATAAACAAGCCCAATAAATTATTAGGATTAACAGTCGGGACCTAAAGGTAATTCTTCAATCAATAAAATCTTTACCAGGAACCCCGCATACTTTAAAGAGGTAACGAATGTTAATCCTAATAAACTATTGGGCTTGTTTATTTAATTTTTAGGTAGTTCGGGGTTTATATATATAGTATTTTTTTTATTTTCCGATTCTTTAAAGGATCCAATAGACAATACTTATAAGAAATTGAGAAATAAAGGCGACGATTGTGAGTTTTTTTCGTTCTCGGAATAAGTAATTTTCATATTTCGGAATCAAGAATTTTCATGACTTAGCTCTGGTAACAAGACAATGGCAATGACAATCCTTCTAAAGATATGTATGGAATATTTACTTACATATATGAATCACTTCTATGCAGACCGCCCCGGTGCCGTAGTGCGGTGCGTTCAGGAAGAACGTGAACATGGATAGGATGAGGAACACCACCCACATGATGAAATACGCTCTTATAATTCCAGCACGCTCCTGAAATTAAAATAAAATTGAATTAAACGATGGTGAATTTGCTTTAATTTAGAGGTCAGTCGTGGCGTAGGGGCACAAGCGAGTTACTGTAAACACGACAGGATTTGGATTCGATTCCCATTTGAGGAAATAAAATATTCAATATTTTCATTTACTGCGTTCTGGTGTCGAGACAAAGCACCAGCACTTGGAGTTCCGCCACTAAACACGGAATGCCTCCAGAATTCAGCGGACTATCCATTACCAAAATATATTTTTAATCTGCACCAGCAGTATCGGAGATTATCACGTTCAACCAAATAAACCTTTGCCTACTTACCGTCACAACTCCATATACAAAGAAGATATCAAACAAGAACTTGACTAAGAACATCAGTACTAGGATGATGGACATGACGTACAAGCCGGTCAGTGCGGCTTCCGCGTTCAGGTCCCTTACTTCGTGAGCTTCGTACTTGATGGGCTCTATAGTACTTGCTAGTACTATCATTATAACGAATAGCACGAATGAGAGGGTCTGAAATCGAAATTATTTGAAATTTAGTATATTTTTTATATATTCTCTAAATAAGTAGAATTGGAAAATAGAAAATTCGAACAATATTTTCGTAATGCTTAGAATATAATCAAAAATATTGACTACATTATACCAACCAACCCAATTAGTGCAGACAATCTAAATCTAATATCTAAATATAATATTGGTTCACAAAATCTAAAAATATTCTAAGTTTACTCACTATAACAATAATTGTTGTAAAACCATAATAATAAGTAGAGCCTATTCATTACACTGTTCAGGATTATACATAAAAGAGATAAAATATATGAAATTAATATCAATCGAATCAAAATGAAATTAAAAGAGAACCGTTGAGTCTTGCCGGTTCTTTTCTGCAGAACATTTGAATAAAAAATATTTTGAATTGGAATTATATATAGGTTAGGAATACATACATATAATGTATATATTACTTACCGCATTTAAACAACCCATCACGATGTTGCCAGTTTTCAAATCCAAGACGAAGCAACAAGTATCTAGCTGTGGCAGCCCCATGATTAATTAAATCTGAAAAAGAAATAGCAATTGCTATTTTATTTCTGATAAAGTATATGACGTCAAACAAGAACTTTACTACGTTACGGACGTTACTTTGTTATAAGTTATTATATTCATTCAAGACACATTATCTCGAAAATTGAGTGGTGGGATATAGCATGAAGCTTAAACAAATAACTCTGTTTTCTTTTGTAAAATGTCTCGACAGAATCCAATATCGTGTAACTATTCATACACTTATGTTAGTAAATTCTTTAGTATACACTACAAATAATAAATTAAGTAAGTTTTTTGAAAAAAAATTCACGCTGTATCTCGCATATATGTGCAGGATACAGCTTGAAGCTGAAAAAAGGGGCCCTTCGTTTCCCAAATTTTCAAGGCCTATAGTGGTAGAACTCGACGCCGCACTTTGCTTTCTTCTAAAGTCCGTTCCCCGTCCCCGAACGGTGAACCAAACCTACAACCGCTATACTTACTATAATATATCGCATATAATATACTAATTTATGTGCGATATATTATTAGAAGTACATTTTAACGCGACCTTTACAACACTAATAGCAATTAGAGTTCACAGGAACTAGCCGTATATTCGTAAAAAGATTTTTTTAATACACTTTCATTTAAACTGATAATAAGACAAAGCTAAAATGTCCGCCATTTAAAACACAGCCTCAGAAAATTAATCGTTGAGTGCTGAACGGAGTGTTTTAACACTAGGTTCTCTCTACCTAGCCACTTATATATATGCGGGATACAGAGTGACACTATTTTATTTACTTATTAATAGTGTAGTATATACACTCACATAACTGTTTTTGTGATTAAAATATTTGTATGTATACTCACAGGAGGTATTTTCCTTATATGTCGCAAGGAGCGAAGCCTGAAGTTAAAATAGCCGTTGAGTAACGGAGGCAGCCTACCTACGCTTTTGTTGCCAAAGAATAGATACTGAATATAGAAATGCAGCTAGTATTAGATTATTTCTACAAGTGAAATCGTCATAAAATCATATATGTTTCATGATTTTGGAATATTGACAACTATCAACTATATTTGATTAGAAAGATTGCGTGTCGAGTGGTGGAATTCAACGCTGAGCTTTGTCTTCTTAACCGAGTGAAAAAATAAAAATAATTTATCATCCCGGGTTTGAATGGACCTCTTAACTTTAACTCTTAACTAAAGAAATAAAAAAAAACAAATGTATCAATTATTTTCTAACCGCACAGTACGTCACAAGTTAAAATATCATCCACACCACCTAGATACGTGGCAATCCGCTACTTTCACGAGCCACGGAACTGTGGAATGGCCTACCCGCGTCAGTGCTCCTCTGGTGTTGCACGGGGTCGTGGGTGGCAGCAATCACTTACCATCAGGTCACCCGAACGCTCGTTTGCCTTGTGCTTTTCCATAAAAAATAAGAAAAAAAATGAATGTTAATCAACAAATTTTAAGTACGAAAAATACCTATTAATAATGAGCTTTTACAACAATTTTTTTTAATACAATATCTGTAAATTACTTAGGACCATCACAAGAATCATGTGGCCCTCCCCTTTGTTTTTGAGGTTCAGTATGAAAAGTGAAGGAAATACGAATCTAAATAATATATCACCGGTTTGGATATTTATTTATTAATGTATGATTTAGTATGGAAAAAAAATGCAACAGAATATTAAAAAATATGAAAATATATATTTTGAATAAACCCGAATATAAAGTTTTTAGATTAAGTAAGCGTCATATAGACCCTTCTTTAGCAAAATTATGATTAAAATCGCAGATTTATTTCGCCTATGCAGTCCATAAGTGATAGATTTGACACTGAATCATTTTTCTCCATCCCATAGAGACTAGCGAGAGCGCTAAAACAACTCGTGTCACAAAATATTTAAAATGTACCTGATTCCTCAGGTCAGGACGGTCATTTTCATCCCATTCAGGTGAGTTCTATGACTTTATCATTATTATTGCCACCGCTGGATATTACGTCTCATTTGTACCGGCTAGAGCTGCTGGCACCTCCTTTCTATTATATCGGCCGCCCACGATTTTTCCTGATAGCAAAGATTCCCACAATTTGCTAGCTGGGGACGACAAATTTTGTCGTGGCAAACAAGCAAGAGATTCAAATATCATACAAATGTATGATATATATATATATATATATATATATATATATATATATATATATATATATATATATATATATATATATATATATTTCCTGATAGCAAAGATTCCCACAATTTGCTAGCTGGGGACGACAAATTTTGTCGTGGCAAACAAGCAAGAGATTCAAATATCATACAAATGTATGATATATATATATATATATATATATATATATATATATATATATATATATATATATATATATATATATATATATATATATATATATATATATATATATATATATATAGTACAAATATGAGGGGGCCCAATTATCAACTTCATAAAATCTGTTAACAAGCCTTATTGCATATAAAATACTGAATATAAAAAAGACTAAGAAAGCTGTTTTTTAAGCATACACTGTAAGTGTTACTTATTAAATTTGCCATTTTTAGATTCTCTAATTATTCGTTCTGTTCTATTGCTAATCTTTGGCCCACTCCGGCGTCGGCAAGTCTACTATTTTAATCAATGAATCTCTGAAAATGTTTTCAACTCCTTAGTACTAAAAACTTACAAAAGAGGGCGTTCGTAGCTTAATATATAGAATATATTTGATTTTTATCTCTAAACATCTTTACTTATATTATAACGCTGAAGAGTGCGTATTGTTGAACACGTTAATCTCAGGAACTACTGGTCCAAATTGAAAATTTATTTTTGCTTAGAATAGTCCATTTATCGAGGAGTGTCATGGGCTATATGACATTACGATAATAGTTTACATGTAACACTCTATACTTGCGGCTAAAATTACTTCGAGCGGATGCCCGAGGCAATTTTCGAGGTAATATATATTTTTTTATCATCTTCACGCTGTATCCCGCACACAGCAGGATAGGCACAGGGAAACTAGTGTTAAAACACTCCGTTCCCCACTTTCTGCCGAATTCTGGAGGCATTTCGTGTTGAGTGGCAGAACTCACGCCGCGCTTTCAGAGCCAGAGCGAAGAAATGAAAATATTACTTTCAATAAATATTTCATCTCCTCGAGTCGAGTCCCGCTACGTTCAAATTTTTATACGTTTTCTAAATAAGTATTTTTCTTTCCTAAGTGTGGAATTAACACTTTAAAAATGTTTAAAAATGTTTAATAAATAGTATTCTCTCTTACCAAACGATAATTCTTAGTAATTATCTTTGAGTAGTCGAAATTTGTAAAATCTCCCTACAGAGATGCTAACAACATAAAGAAGTTGTAACAAGCATAAACAAATTTCGACGTAGCTCGATGAGAACGTATGGCTTAGTAGTCAGAGCGCCTGGTTGGTTTCCAGGAGCTTATTCTTATTTTGAAAATATTTTTAACAACACTTTTTTATATTTTACTGTAAAACATTTAGCCTAGTCCCATATGAGACTCCCAAAATTTATCTTTATTGTGAAATGCCTAAGAATATATATTTTTTAAATAAAATCTCAGTCAGCCAGTCAGTGATGATTTGAATCATTAATAAACAAAGGAAGAAAAAAATCAAACGTACGCCATATTTACCATATGTTAGTCATTTGATACTATTTATTACTTACAGAATTTAATTGATAACAATATTATAGTATCCACTGCTGTATAGGAAAAACTCACGGTCCCGCTACGTCCTGCTAAAAGAGTAATGAATGTGCAAAAGAACATCTGGTATAAACTTAAAATCGAAATAAATATCAGTTATGATAAATTATTCATTAAAAGTGCGCGTTTCCAACAAAAGTTGTGTAAAAGATTTAATATTTACATTGTTTTAATAAGCTATTTCATTTGATTATTTTTTAAAAGTACTCAGAAAATGTCTAATAACACAGTGGGAAATTGACTTCGCGGGTCACGAGTTAGGCAGCGCTATATTCGAAGAAGTGGCGGTGACGCTGTGGCTGGTGGGCATCTTCTCTTCCACGATGTGCCTGGTGCTGCAGAGCTTCCTCTTCATCTGCATACCACAATCGAGGAAATTCGACGAAGTCCTAGTCAGCGAGATGACAATCGCCAGAATTGTTAACACTATCCTAGAATTCTACATAATATATTATTCAGCGAATGAAAATTATGTAGTGCGTGTCAGTGCTTATTTGATATACATGCATTCGGACTTGGTTATGTTGTGTTTCATGTTCATTTTTACTAAGCACCTTTACAATAAAATCGTTGTTGTATTTCCCATGGTCACCTACAATTTGTCAATCACATCTTTAATAACTTGGCTCACTCCTCTTCCCATATCGTTTTTAGGACCGATTTTATTAGAAATGAACAGTGAATACTATTCAATATTCTTAAATGTCTACACTCATGTAAAGTTTTTTATCTGTATTTTAAATGCATTGATCTTCGTCGAGATAATTCGTGTGGCGTTCAGAAGAAACACTTTTTTGAAGACGGCCATTATAACGTTCGTTCTTGTCACCGTGACCAGTCTGCAAGTGCTTGTGACGGATTTAGTTAATTACTACTATGAATATATACGCAGTCGCTGCCTTCTATTAGTGTTTTGTGTGATAAATTCCTTCCAAGTTCTGGTTTTGACTGGAATATTTTTAATATTGATTAAGAAGAAAAGTAATGATTCTGTGCTACGGAGGATATCAATTAAATTGAACTATCTTAGACCATCATTTGTGTAAATTAGTTTAATGCATTTGGCTGAAAATGTTATAATAATTTGTAAAACAATAGAAAAAAAAGAAAAGAAAAAAAATCCACGACTAGAAAAGGGAAAAAAAATTAATCACTTTAAGTGTTGCATGTAATCGTAAAAGTAATATTGGTATCTTTGTGCGCTAATATGAGACAAAGCATCTCAAAATATTTAAATTTTGTATTTTTTTATTTTAAATTATAGATTTATTATCCAAATAGCTTTTTCACAAATTTCAACTTGATACATATAAATAAAGTCAGATAAAAATAATTTCTTCTTTTCTTTCTTTTTAGCTTTATATTAATACATGGCGTATTCCGAATGCAACAGGATATAGGCTGAGAGTGCATAGTGTTAAGATACTACGCTCCCAAATTTCCAACGAATTCTGGAGAAATTGCGAGTTAATTGGCGTGGGACTCAACGCCTCTCTTCGCTTTTATGCCAGAGCGAAGAAATGAAAATATTAAATATTTGATTTCTTCTAGTGGGAATTGAGCCAACAACCTGTCACGTTTACAGTCATGACATGCTTGCATCTCTGCGCCACCACTGGCCTCGACTTTCTTTTCTACACTTCGAAAGCGTAACTTTAACGTAGTCGGGTAATAAATAAAAAATGAGTGTATTTCTAAAATTTTATTTTATTAACATTATTAATACCATAAGTTATTTACTTACAATATTTATATTAATCTCATAAATAATTGTTTTTAGGCGACAGAATTATAATTTAATTTAATTTTGTATGAATATTTTTAAGCTGAATTGTAATTAGAGTCCAACATCCTAACGTAGTGACTCCTGATGACGAGTAGAAAATAGGCACTTAATACTGAAACAAACAAATATATAAATATTACTTTTATTTATCATCCTTTATAGCGTTTTTGTTTTTATATACTTACTACTTACCAAATAGTTTTTTTTTTATTTCACGCTGTGTCTCGTACATACTAACGTACCCAGAGAAACTTAGGATACCCTTTACCACAAACCTACCACAAATGGGAATCGAACCCAGAACTGTCGCGGGCTGAAGAAATCACGTCTATGACTTGAGTATGTTTTTTAAATAAACATAAATTTTATCACACTCTGTTTTCAAACAGTATTTTATAAATGTATTGATTGGTCACTCACTACGTTCTCCCTTTGTCGCCAGTTTAACTTAAATATATTCTACTGAACCAGTGAAAAATGTACATTTCAAAATATTGCTATTTGAAGCAAGAAATTCATAGGAAAACACTCCATTAATGAATGACGCACCAACTTCACACAATATCTTAGATTTAAATTTGATTTTTTTTTACATTTTACAATGTTTTGGCAAAGTGGGATAGCGTCTGGCTGTAGAACAACAGTTGCTGGTTCTATCCTCACACGGCGGAATATTATATATATATAGTTTATTTTACTTTCCCTACCCTTCATTTTTAGACAAAATGAGAAAATTTCAGAAGAAAACCGTGAAGCTGTTCTTGTTTAAAGGCTGTAGAATGCCTACATTCGTCATTGCGATAGCTGTATTACCGATTGCAATTAAAAATGTATTCAACATTTTAATCCAAACGTCAAAATTTATCAAATTTCACTTGCAAGATTTCAGTAATAAAATTACCTGACTGGCAACCAATAGGACAAACGACTAGAGAACTATAAGCTTACAAAAAAACTACTAATAAAATACTATTTAAGAAAATTAATATTTTTCTATACAGTAGGTATTTCCTAAGCATAGAATACACTTGAATAATGTTTGAAACAACTATTAGTAAAGAATAAGAAAAGCAATACTTACAGATTTCGATAATTCTTCCAACAATATCGGCTGCGTTGGGGGCCGATGTCGATACTCCCACAATAAATAATATTATGTAAATTATTAAGAACACCAAGCCGTAGATAAGGTACGCCTTCACGTGGCCAGGTTTTTCCTATAAATAAATAAAAGTGAGGACTTTCAGGTTGATCCAACTCTCAAACAAGGTTTTAAGCACCTTAAATAGGTCAAGTGCGAGTCGAGGCATACCGCGACGGTACAGTTGATAAACACACTTATAGTCAATTTTCAGTTTCTTATTAAAACACTAACTATAGGTTATATTCTCAGCCTCTCAACTTTAATAAAACTTGAAGCTATGTAAAAGCCAATAGGTGTGAGATCATAAGTCAATTAGCGTTATGGGCAGACCTATCATGCTCATATGAGATGTAGATTCGATCCCAGCTTAGGAAAATTATTACATTTAAATTGTTTTTATTTCGTCATTTCGCCATTCTAGATCCAATGTCTCGTAAATTTGGAGAATAATTGGGAAATGAATTCGTTCGTATGAAGAAAAACAAAAAAAACCGGACAAGCGCTTTCGTCCGTCCTTCTGTCTGTCTGTCAAGTGTCAACCTTATCTGAGGAACGCTTGAAGATATCGAGTTGAAATTGAAATCATATATTCAGATCTACGGTCCCTCGATTTCCTGAAAAGATCATATTTCTACGTTTACTTAACAA
This sequence comes from Heliconius sara, assembly GCA_917862395.2. NCBI lineage: Eukaryota > Metazoa > Arthropoda > Insecta > Lepidoptera > Nymphalidae > Heliconius > Heliconius sara. The sequence goes on along the minus strand of OU860795.2, from coordinate 12,497,933 downwards.
AAATATGGTCTTTTATATCACTTCGATATACAAGTAACGCGAAACACCATAAAAGGGATAAAAATGAATAGGATACTTCCGGTTGACCTGGACTAATGAAATTTGGCAGCTGGAAACTGAATTCAAACTGAAATATATATGCATTAATATTCTTATTACTTACCTTATGCAGTCCAATAAGTAAAGCAATGGTGAACGCCAAGAAAATCACCACAAATATCAGGAGTATAGCACTGACTGCTATGACGACGGCGCCGGCGCCGCCGTCGTCGAAGTCCGAATTCGTTATCACGATGCCAGCGCTCAGCGACAGGATTGCTGTTACTGTTATTATAATATTTGCGATCTGAAATAGTTATTTATTTATATATCTATAGCTGTCTATAGCTTAAAATGGTTGTAGGTTCGATTCCCATTTAAGAGAATTAATTATTTCCTCGCTTTGGTAACAAGATAATGCCCGACTTTAAGTAGATACAAACGTTCAACATTTCTCTAGATATCCCCGAAAAGCGATAATCTAGTAGTGAAATTAGAATATTTTAATTTTAAATTCATTCATAATACATTTAAAGAATGGATTGGAAATGGCAGGTCTAAAGCATCTACCATAATTTTTATTTTAATTTAATAAAAGTACAAAATTTATTATTTAAGTATAAAAGTTGTAAGATCTTACAAGATTTAGGTATCCGATAACCAAGCTACCCGTTCTCAATGGTATGCAGAAACAACAGGAGTCCAACACTATCATGTTTAATGATTATCTGTAAAAAAATAAATAAATCAGGTCAGCTTCACGCTTATCCCGCACCCAGCAGGGTAGGCAGAGGGAACCTAGTGTTAAGACACTCTGTTTCCCACTTTCTGCCAAATTCTGAAGGCATTGCGTGTTGAGTAGCATAACTCAACGCCTCGCTTAGCCTCGTGTAAAATAGTATTTTCTTCAAATGTCGAGGCCACTCTAAGAAGGATTTATTGAGATTCGTACCTACCTGAAAAGGAAAAAAAATGGAACCCTTAAAAAGTTACTTCGTTGTTCGTATGTCTGTCTGTTTGTTTGTCCTTGTATCAAGACCATTTTTCTCAAGAATGCGTAAAAGCTTCTTCTAAATCAATTCAATGAAAAGTCAATCTTAATCTAAAAATTTTGGAAATAGAAAAAAAAGTACAAAATTTAAAAAGAAACAAAATCTTTTGAAATAAATTTTAAAACATTTAAAAATATTTTACTTTTAGTATAGTTAAAATAATAGTTCCAAATGTAGTACATAATTATTAATCACTTCAATAGAATAGTTATTCACCCAATATCACGTGGTATTAAATACTTACATACTTACTAATAAAATAGATAAGTCATTAAAAGGCGATCTTAAATAGATTTAAAATATGGTTAAAAATAAATTACGTCTTTGTGTCGGTTTGTGAAAGAATAGTTAAATTTACTTCGGGTGGATATAAATTCTTTATATCTTTTTATGTACAACAAATAGTAGAGGTTAAAACTTTAATAAAATAAATTAAATCAGCTTCACGCTGTATCCCGCACACAGCAGGGTAGGCAGAGGGAACTTTTTTTTTTTTTATGGAAAAGACACGGCAAACGAGCGTGCGGGTCACCTGATGGTAAGTGATTACCGCCGCCCACGGCCCCGTGCAACCCCAGAGGAGCTACAGGTGCGTTGCCGGCCTTTAAGGTGGGTTGGGCGCCGGGGCCCGGCATTACCTGATGCGAAACGCAGTGGCATAAAGCCACTACTTCACGCCGGTTTTAAATGCCGGGGGTGGTAATGATCCGGTCGAGTCTGCCCATGCGTGCTGCCATTGCTGGCGACGTGACTCTACCACACGTACTTTAGTCGCCTCCTACGACACCACCAGTACCAGGATGATCCTATTCTAGGCCGGGATCACACGGCACAAAACTTAGTTTTAAGACACTCCGTTCCCCACTTCCAGCAGAGTCCTGAAGGCATTGCGTGTTGAGTGGCAGAACTCAACCCTTTGCCTGGACACCAGAGCGAAGAAATAAAAATATACATGTAAATAAATACTTCCTCGAGTAGGATCGAACCCACAACCAGTCGATTTTACAGTCACACTTTGGGCCCGAACCACAACTGGTCTAGAAGTACTTACATGCTTCATTTTTACCAACGATTTACTAAAGTTACTGTTTCAGATACTTAGGAGAACCGACGTAAAAGAAATGTTAGCGGGATTCTTCTCAGATTATTTATATACCGATTTACACTTATTTATTATCGACTATGATACCTTTTATATAGACTGAAGTGAGCATTTTACTCCCAAGGTGTGTTATCTCTCTCTTTTCTATATATAATAAAACAGTAAAAATATTTTGTCTGTACCTACATTTAGTAATTTTGACTGAAATGGACAGAGGGACACTTTAAAAGAATAGTAGAAAGCAAAAATATATTTTTTTAATTTCTTGTCTGTCTGCCTGTCTGTCTGCCTGTACGTATGACCACGTACATCTCCGAAAGTACTAAACCGATTTACTTAAAATTTCACCAATTTTTTTTTTAACTCCGAATAGCATTTCAAGTTTGTTTGATCAAAATCGGTTAATTAAAAAATCGTTATCGTCATTTGAATGAGCACAAGGCATTAGTCTGCCTGCGAAAATTATATAGCAATCTATATCTATACTTATAATAAACTAGCGACCCGCTCGCGGCTTCGCCCGCTTTAACCACAGAATTATTTACTAAAACACTAAAATTATATTCATGTTTCAATATACCTATAATGTATATTTGCAACGCGCTAAAGATTTCTAATGTGAAAACTATCAAAACCTTAGGTCGCATTTTCGCACCTCCCATAAGAGAGATGCAACTGTCAATATATTAATTTCTTTAAACTTTTGCCTTAAGGAGTCCTTAGGGCCTAAGTTATGATTATAGCTATATAGTTATAGTTATAACGATACTTACAATAAAATCCTAACTCATCGGTGTCTGTACATAGAAGATATATTACAAAAATTGTTATTATGGATATTTAAAAATGTAATCTGTGCGTTCACGTTAATCTCAGAGAGGGCTTAACCGATTCAAGTGCAGTTTTGTAATTTGCCTAACTTCCTTTAAATATTTAATATTAGTTTTATTTTAATTGGTTCACACAAAATTAAAACCAGATTCACGCTGTATCCAGCCTATAGCAGGGTAGGTAGAGGGAACTTAGGTGTTAAGATACTGCGTATGATATATGACTGACGTGTGAAATGAAAATATGATTAAATTACAATTCAATCCTCCAAGTGGGAATGGAACTCATAACGTCACGTTACAGGCACAATTTTGTGCCCCTACGCCACAACGGCCTTGAATATTTATACAGAATGGAAGCGTCAGCGCTTCTTTTACAGGGACAGTATATAGGATAAAATATTTTAAACCCATACCTAAAGAAATTAATCAAGATACCTCAACAGCTTAGACGTAGGATTTTTTTGCATAGATACCAATAACGTTAACACATACTACTACAAAATATTACTAAAGGCTAATCAACTTTGAACTTTGCCGCCAATACCTACGACTCGTATGCGGCGGTTTCCCTTCGATAGGCCTATGTCTGTTTGCGTCTTTAATGACAAATAGCGTTTTATTTTAATATCAACGATAATATATAATTTATTTTGTATAAAAAAAAAACTTTTTCATTTTTGGGATTTTTTAAATTGTATTAGGCTGTTATAGAGTAGTTAAAACTATGGTTTCATTTAAAGTGGTGCTGACAAAAATACTATATAATTGACCATATTTAATATCTATAGTGATTTTTTAGTGAATACAACCAATAGTTATTACAACACTTGCAAAGAAAGCATATTTCAGGCTTTTTTTTTAATTCTTATCGTTAATAAATGATTTTTTTCAAAATAAACATTTTTTAAATATTTTGAATATTTTCGCGCCATTATGACGAAAAAATTAGACAAAATAGTCTAAATTTTTCGTTCAATTCAAAATGTTCAAAGTAAAAATTTAAAAAATCGAAAATAATTATACCGTAGGATACCTTTATATGTCCCGATGAAACTTGTTTATTTATGATATTATGTAGAATAATATATTCTATAGAGAAATTACACATTCCTCTTCACGCTTTTTACTATAATACGTAAATATATTTTTTAGAGGTTACTCTGTACTAAGATGGCAGCTCTTTTCCCGCATTTACGTCCCTGATACATCGATATAAATAGTAGAAATATAAATCATTGGGAAGAAAAGGAGAAACGCAATTATATTGCATTTTTTCTTTTTTTCATACTTGAAATGTATTAACAAATTTACATACAATTCATTTGTTCTGAATATAACTTTAAGGCTTATTCATAAAATATATTTGATACTTCCTTAACATGATTATTTCATGTATTTTTTTTTATATACAAAGTTTTGATTAAGGTCTCTTGAGAAATATATGTACTGTAAATGAATGTAACGTACCTACATGCCACTGATTAAAATGTATTGATATCCCCACGTGATCCATCTAAACCCAATATAAACTTTTATAAACTATAGCAACCAGCTCGCGGCTTCATCCGCTTAAATTTGTAAATTATTTGTTTGTTTCGGAACAGGGAATTACGTTCCTGTTTTAATAAAAAATGTATGCTTGCGGCGCACTTATGATTTCTAATGTAAAAATTATTAAAACCATGGTGTCATTTTAGATTTTCATTAGAAAAAGTATTATTGGGGGCAGTTAACAAAGTTATAGAACCAGAAACAATAATATTTGTAAATTTTGTTTGTTTGTTGGTTTTTCTGTTAGTCGACGCTTAACTCAGAAACGATTTAAGCGATTTAAAGAGCTAAGACGTGAGCGCGGTGCGCGAGCGGTACAATCGGCTTAATTGTTGTTATTGTAACATTCGTCACGTATGAATGGTGAAATGATTAAAAAACTGACCTTTATAACTATTTATTTATATCCTCATGGAGAAATGATAGTTTTTTGGGCACTATCAATTTTTTAAGAAAATAAATTTGATCAAAATACACTTATTTATCTATTTATCTATATATATAAAAGGACATGTACCTGACTGACTGAGGTAAGACACACGCAGAGCCGTAACCGCTGATGATAGAAACGTGAAATTTGGACAGATGTTTATTTTTATAATCTGGACATCCACTAATAAGGGATTTTGAAAATTTTTTACCCTAAACGGATGAAATAGGGGTTGAAAGTTTGTATGGATGTTTTTTAAAACAGCACCGATTTTCATAAAATTTAAAAGTCAGTAGACTCTTTAAAATATTTCATTGAACACGTGTTTCATGGTTTTTAGAATTCATCCTCTTAGGGATGAATTATAAAAACCATGGACGGGGTTGAAAGTTTATATGAAAAAATCTTTAAATCGCCACCGATTTTTATAAAAAATTAAATTCAGACTGTTAAAAATATTTTATTGAACACGCTTTTCGTGGTTTTTTTAGAATTCACCCCTAAGGGTGCTAATAAGCAGGCGAAGTTGTGGGCGCCCGCTAGTTTTAAGATAAAAATTAAAATAATATATAATATCTTATATTGTTATACTGTAATAACATATAATATATTTATCAAAATGAGAATGTATTGTTTTGTTTAATAGCTCCTGATAGTTATTACAACACATGCAAGGAAAGATCATTTTAGAAAGTTGTTTAATTATATTAGAATTATAAAAACTACTAACATTTTTATGGTGAATAAAATATTGTCTGTGTTATCCACCTGAAAAACACTAAGGGGAGAAAAAATATTAAATATATATAAAAATATAGATACCACATTATTATCGATACTGTTGTACTGGTAATAACAAATGAAAAAAATGATATACTACGTACAGGATACCTTTGTATGCAAAGTTTAAAGCTATTCATTATGACAGAATATAAAATATATATATATTAGATGTCCCTCTGTACTACGATGGCGGCTCTTGTTTGCACATTTTCCTTTGAAAATTAGTTATTGTAACATAACCCTAACAGTTACACATGGCATCGTCAACTTTTTGTAGATGTCTTCTATGAAATTGTAGTACATCACTTTGCTCTATTGTCAATAATTTCCACAGCGTACGTGATATAAGGTTTTTTTTGATATGGTTTTACACCTTAATCGTCTAATTGTAAAAGAATTTTCCAAATTGGTCTGGTAGTTTCGGGGCCTATTCAAATCAAATAAGGAAACAAAAAATCTAATCGACTGTCTTAATAATTTTAGTGATATCGATGCACCTCCCCCTCACCCCCGCAGAGTTACTCGCCACGGTGCGCGAGGCCACACGACACACACTCCGCATTTTTTATCTTTACATGATTTTCTTTAGATTGATATTTTTAAATTCGTTATATCTTTTGAATAGGATATCCGATTTTATTACTTTAAAAAGTATTTTACAGGTATTGAAATTATCTTTAATAAAATATCATTTAATAGGATAAGGATTAATGCAGAGGTATGAATAATATGGTTTGATTATTGTCGGCACTTTTGTTAACTTATAAAATATAAAAAAATGGTTATATTGTCAATAGTACAGTAGTTGGACATATGCTATCGCGGACTTTTATATAGATATTGATGCGCTCTATAATACTGTAGAACATTGTTTTGTTCTATCATCAATAGTTTTCGCAGCGCATGCGATGATAGAATTGTTAAGATCAATTTCTTCTCACCTTGGGTTACATTATTGCATTTTTATTAGGGATCTCTATTTTTTTTGAAAATGTAATATAGCCTATGCTGATCAGTGAAGATGCAGCTTTCTAATAGTGAAAAAAATATTGAAATCGGTCCAGTAGTTTTTGCGTGAAAACTCTACAAACATACACACATACATACATACATACATACAAAAATACAAATCTTACTTCTTTATAATATTAGTATAGATGTATAATTGTTTATAATAAATTTGTATCTTTAACTGTATAGTATATATTTAGTAAAACGTCATTTTCAATGGATATAATTATATATTAAGTGAAATTTAACATAAAACGGGATTTTTAACTGTACAAATAATTATAAAAATATATATTTTTAAAGCACTCTTGTTTATAGTACAAATATTAAAGTAAACAAAATCATAATAGTTATACAGGAAGCCAGTCGTGGCGCAGAGCTACAAAATGTGACTGTAAAACCGACTGGTAGTGGGTTCGTTCCCCGGTCAACACGCAATGCCTTCAGAGTTAGGCAGAAATTGGGGAACGGAATGTCTTAACCTACCCTGCTGTATGCGGGATACAACGTGAAGTTGAATCTAAAAATCTCATTTAAAAACTAATCTTAACATTTAAGGCTGTTTCTGAAGCAGTTAATTAAATTATTCACTGACATCAGAACATTTTACAGTTTTAAAATTATGATAAGGTAAAAAGAATGTAATGTTACAAAAATATATATGTACCTACAATAAATAATTAGTTTTATATATCAATGCTGAAAGTATATTATTATAAATATCAAGTATCAACATTGCACAAAACAATCATAAAACCTTATAGAAACGATTACGATAATGCAGTAAAAAATCATATTGGAAGATTACAGATTAAAGTAATAAAAAATCATATTAGAAGTCTTATATAGTTGTCAGTTAATTCTGTTTACTAAATGAATAATCATGTAGTTCAAGCAGGCGAAGCCGCGGGCGGACAGCATGTCATTTATAAAATCATTAATTTGGTAATAACCTTCAATAGACAAACGTATTTCTAGAACAATCTCTGACGTTTTCTTGGATGCTTTTGTAAAAGCGTACGTATTGTGCCTTAAAATAATTACGAACTCGATACAATACAGTTACAGACGCAATAAGCTTGAGAAGAGATAGAAACAGCCACACAAACGAAACAGAAAATAAATTAATTCTCATTGGGCAATTAATTAAAATCTTGAAAAAGAGAACAATTAAATTATAGAAGAAATTTATTTTTTGTTTCCGCACATGGCCTACCCTAGGCAGAGGGAACCTGAACCCTTACGGTATGAAATATTGACTTCATACAGAAATTGAGAAACATTACATGCTTAGCGGCCGACGTCAACACCGCGCAATACCCAAGAACCAAAACAAGAAAATGAAAAATATCACAGAAATCAGAACAATAACTCATAGTGACATACCGCTTTGTTTTTAATTAATATTATATTATGTATCATTATATATTTTTACATTTAAAATAAAAACACCTAATCATTAACATAAATAAAAAAAAACTTTTATAAAATAATTAATACCTGTACTAATTTCCTCAAAAAAAAAAGATCTCGAAGCTACTCGCCAATAGCTAGTCTAAATCACTACTGCACTCAATAGAACTTAACGAGTATAGTAACTTTGTTAAAACATGTTATCATTAATATTATTAAGTTGTTGATAAGTATATATATGTACGTAGAACTAGGGACGTACGTACGTCTGTCTCTCTGATAGGGCCTGAGGTAAATCACCTGATGACTTATCCCATTAAGGACCGTTTAGGTAACAAGAATTTTAGAAAAGATTAAACAAAAATATGCATTATATTTCTTTTGCCTCTCGATGTATCCCGCACATAGGGGGTAGGCTAAGGGAACCTTGGAATCTTTTGTTAAGATACTCCGTTCCCGTTAAGATACTTTCGTTTCCGGCGATAGTGGATCATGTGTTGGCTACACATTTTTTCTCGCAGATAAAAAAAATGCATTTGAAGGATCGGCCCGTGCTAAATAGGTCCATACCTATCTTTTATGTCATCTCCCTAGATATATACGGGATACAGCGTGGAACTGGTATTTATTTGCTGGTGCTGTGTATCCCGCACATAGCAGGGTAGGCAGAAAGAAGGAAAGCCCGCGCTTTGTCTCCCTAACAGAGTAAGAAAAATATTTCGTTTCCTCGAGTGGGGATCGTGGTTAGATCCCCACTCGAGGTTTATAGTCATACACTTGTGACTGGCCTCAAATATTTATTATTATTTAATATTTAATTGTAACAAATTACACAAATATATTTATATTAATGTAAGTGGTACTTCCCGATATTCCAATAACGCTTACTATAGTACTTGACGACTTCGCTATTTTCTGTTTGTCAAGTCAAGTACTTTGAGCTGAAAGATAACGTTCTATGGAAATTGTAAAATGAATCATGATTATACTATTTCCTTAATAAATACAAAGGTATTTTACTCTGCTCGACAACCTGCGGCGTTAGCTTTTGGAACTCTATGTGCAATGTCTCGGTAATCGGATGGAAAATAGAGTACGGAGTGTCTTCACTCTAGGTTCCTTTTGCATACCCTCCTCCTTCCATACAGAAAAATATGAACCTACTTTTTTGTATATCTATTATAAAAACTGGGAAACATCTTAACATACCTAGCCTATTCAAGTATGAACGCGTCTTGTTCCGTATAAATTTACTGTAAATTTTGTTATTTATAAATATTATCACCATTTTAGTTTAACGAATTTTCTGGAACGCAGTGGTCATAAGTTCGATTCCCGCTTCGAATAATATTTTTATATTTTTTTTTTATGGAAAAGACACGGAAAACGAGCGTGCGGGTCACCTGATGGCAAGTGATTACCGCCGCCCACGGCCCCGTGCAACACCGGTTACAGTTGCGTTGCCGGCCTTTAAGGTGGGTTGGGCACCGGGGCCCGGCATTACCTGATGCGAAACGCAGTGGCATAAAGCCACTACTTCACGCCGGTGTTAAATGCCGGGGGTGGTAATGATCCGGTCGAGTCTGCCCATGCGTGTTGCCATTGCTGGCGACGTGACTCTACCACACGTACTTTAGTCGCCTCTTACGACACCACCAGGATGATCCTATTCTAGGCCGGGATCACACGGCACAATACACATTCATGTTCACATGTGACTTTCCTGTAGAAGTAGATTTTAGCAATGAAGAAATTTAATTAACTACGCACTTCTTTTCATGATCTTTTAGTGATCTTGTTCATAGGGGTATAGGGGGAATACACAGTATGCCATCTTATACTGACATTTTATATGTCATCTTACCCAATAGATATGTGAATTTAATTGTAAGAGTTGTAACAAAAGTTTATAGGTAACAGTGCTCCTTTAGCCTTAGTTGTGCATATAATAAGCCTATTTTACATTTAAAATTACTTCAAATAGAAAATCCTTACCTTACGTGTATTTTCACCACCAGGCAAAAGTGAAAGCAAAGTTTTCTGCTATTCAAAATTACAAAAACACCTTCAACCTTCCGTCATAATGAATTTGAATACTAGCGATATCTACAGACAGTCTCTAAGACGTCATAAGATCACAGTTAGCGCAATTATTTAAATCAATATCGGCAGTGTGTCATCTTATCTGTGTATGCCATCTTAAGCACAATTCCCCTATGGGCAAACGTGAAATAAAAAACCTACCTTCGTCCTACGTCTAAACTGTTGAGGTATCTTGAATAATGAGATAATTGCTAAATTATTTTCAACAGTACAGTATTATTCCTTATCCGATTAAATATATTAGATACATAATGCGCTTTTTACTACTTAAACTTTATAATTTACAGATTTAAATTGGACTTTACAGCATTTAAAAGAAATGAATATTTTAGAAGCTATCATAGGGAGTAGAACGGTCGGAATGCGCTGCGTAAATGTTTAAAGTTACGCAAAAATTATATATTACAACGAACATATTATAATCTTTTAAAAAATCTAAGTAGGACTCGGCGGCAACATATGTAGCATAACATTTTTCAATTTTTTTTCTGTTTTATTATAGTATAGATAGATTATATTACACGTTTTATTTAATCTCGCACGCAGCAGGGTAGGCAGAGGGAACCTAGTGCTAAGACACTCCGTTCCCCACTTTCTGCCGAATTTTGGAGGCATTTCGTGTTGAGTGGCAGAACTCAACGCCGCGCTTTGTCTCGACACCAGAGCGAAGAAAATGGAAATATAAATTTAAGTAAATATTTCATCTCCTCGAGTGGGGATCGAACCCACAACCAATCGGATTTACAGTCACACTTTGTGCCACTGCGCCACGACTGGCCTTTAATTTTAATACTTATAAATATTTATTTATCGTTGATAATATTAATAATTAGCTGGTTTTGTTAAATTTTTTTTAACATTTATAAAGTGTTAATCCACACTTAGGAAAGTTAAATACTTATTTAGGAAACGTATAAAAATTCTTAGTAATTATCTTTGGGTAGCGGAAATTTGTAAAAATCTCCCTACAGAGATGCTAACAACATAAGTTGTAACAATCGTATAAGAATTTCGACGTAGCTTGGCGAGAACGTATGGCTCAGTGGTCAGAGCGCCTGGTCGGTTTCCAGGAGGCGCGGGTTCGAGTCCCGCTACGTTCAAATTTTTATACGTTTCCTAAATAAGTATTTATGTTTGTGCATTTTTTGTGTTCATTTTAATTAGTTAGGTATCGAGTATATCGAGTTGAAATTGAAACCATATACTCAGATCTGCGGTTACATGATTTGATGACAAAAAAATATTTCTACATTTACTTACAAAAAAGTTGTGGCCGTTTATATCGCAAAAAACGCATATTACATAAATACTTACGCATTTGAGTATTTCTGTCAGCCTATTCAGGGAGAATATTTGGGAAGTATTGCGTGTTGAGTGGCGGAACTCAATGCCGCGATCTGTTTCGATAACAGAGCGAAGAAAGAATATTTCCATTTCTTTGTTAAATTCGCTAAATTTAAATAAATACTTTATTTCCATGAGTGGAGATCGCTCACAAACAGTCGCGTTTATATTTACAGTTTATACCCGTAGGGGCACCGTAAAAAGTGTAACTGTAACGCCTGTCATAGCGCAGGCTATGACAGGCCTCACCAGAGTAAATATAGCTATTTAAATAAATTTAAAATTGTATGGTTTTGTTTTCATGAAATTACCGTGAGTAAGAAAAAGTGCAGAGTTGAGTTCCGTCGTTTAAAACACAATGTTTTAATTTAGGCAGAACGTAAACACGCTTTTTTCATGTAAGCCCATGCACGTAGCAGGGTGCGTGCGTTGAGCGACGTTTTACCTCATTAACAACGTGAGTAAATGAAATATAAAATATATAACCAACAACATTTCGCATTTACGTCCGTCCTCATCCGTCTGTCTTTACATCTCCGGAAGCTGAATTAATTTTTATGTTGTTCACTGAAAGAAAGAAAATTTAAAAGCTACTTTACATCCTGGAATTCTTTCTGAATCCGGATTTACACTGCGGAAACTGTTTGTGTGCGCGCGTACCTACCGCCTACCGCCTGTCTTTTATACAATATTATCATTGTATGGAGTAAATAAACGTTGTTCTAATAAATATACGACCAACCAAATACAATGAAATCCAAAAAGGTTTAATTTAAGTGTATTGTTGTAAAGATAACAATACTAAAATAATTAACCAATTTTCCCTAACTGATACAGTTAAATCATATTAAATATGTATTTGTATAGGTTAAGCTCAAAATTAATATCAAAAACTTTGTATAATAACTTACTTAATTTAGTATCCGCAAAGTTAAGTCAACTTTGTCTGCATAAAAATAGTTATTTCATTCTGAGATTGTTGAAAAAAAATTTTCAATTCAAAATAAATAAAAAAATCTAATTAACTTCACGTTGTATCCCGCACACAACAGGGTAGGCCTATAACCTAGTGTTAAGACACTCGCTTCCCCACTTCCCGCCGAATTCTAGTTTCTTCTGTTCTATTATATTCAATGAAAAATGTTGGTCTCATATGCATTTGAGCATCAAAAAAATCGTGGTCGCGGTATTCTTAATTGTAACCTTTCTTTCTTTTTTTTTAAGTCTCACTCTGCATCTCGCATATAGCAAAGTAGATAGAGCGAGCTGAGGAACCGAGGAGTTGTTAAGACACTCCGTTCTCGTTCAAATACTTCAATTCCCCACTTTCTATTTTATAATATAAAATCATGCCTAAACTTCCTCAAGGTAATTTTTAATAAAAAAAAGTTATATATATATACAGTAGCTATTATTTATGATTTTCAAACTGCTATACCACAACTATTAAAGAAAAATACTATTAAGGAACATATAAAAACGTAATTTGAAAATATATATTTATTAAAAATTATACAAATAAACAAAACTAACTGCTACCAAAAAACATCATCATCATCATCAGCTTCACGTTGTATCCCGCACACAAAAGGGTAGACAGAGGGAACCTAGTGTTAAGACTCCGCCACTCCCCACTTTCTGCCGAATTCTGGAGGCATTGTGTGCTGAGTGACAGAACTATACGCCGTGCTTTGCCTCGATGAAATGGAAATATAAATTGAAATAAATATTTTATCTCCTCGAGTGTGGATCGAGCCCACAACCAGTCGGTTTTACAGTCACACTTTGTGCCTTTGCGCCACGACTGGCCTCTACCAAAAATAATACATATATTAAAACAAAATACACATCTCGCTGTTCGGAAGCAATCAAAACGTTTAATTTTAATGACTGTGAGCAAGGACAGGCAGTAGGAAGCGCTAGTGCGCGGCCGACTGTGCACCACGATCGACCTATATTTAGTACTGTGCCTTAATTTACGTGTAAATAAAAATTATCACGAAACAAAAATAACAACAAATAATTAGAAAAATATAAATATTATAAATAAAGATTTTATTTCTAAAATCCTCCAATATATCGTGAAGTAAAATATATAAATAGATAAACAAATAATTGTGCAAATACGTTTGAATTTTTGTTTTTTTTTTTAAATGTATGAACTATAGTGATGTGTGTTTAAACATTAATGTGAGATAGTTCTATGTGGGAGCTGGTTATTTATAGTGCAAGATCAAAATAGAATTGAATGACTGACTGAATTTTCTTTGAAAGTAAGAAAATTTTTCTTTTATGCTATATAAATAAATCCTAAATTAATGAAAAATATTGTATTGTTATTATATAAAATTTCTTATAGTGAAATAAATTTGTTCTATTTCGTAAAAAGAGAACGAATGTATAGTGACGTTCCAGCTGTTAATACATGAGTCATCGTTCATATAATAATTTTGTTTTTTATTGTAAATACTATACAAATAAGCGAATTTTCTAAAAAAAATAACAATGTGATATTGTGTTTGAAATCAGCATAATTTGAATAAAATGAAGTTGTAATTTCAAATGCAAGTATGATTGTTATCTGTGAATCAAAATTAATATATTAAAATTAATATATTGTTATCTGTGAATCAATATACTGACATATTTAAGTATGTTTGCAGCGCACGCGCTTAAAGCAATTCGATGGCGTTCATTATTATTGTTATTTCGTTATTTAGAACTAACTAAAACACCATAATATTTAGTTATAAACGCTACTAACTAAACTAAAACTTAATAAATCGGACTATTAGATCCAGAGATCTTAGCCTTTAAACAAACAAACAAACATACTCTTTCCCTTCATCATATTACCACAGTTTGAAGCCGTCGTGGCGTTGGCACAAACGTGTGACTATATGCGATAGTTATAGGTTCGATTCCCACTTAGCGGAATGAACTACATATTTCAATATTTTCATATCCTTGCTCTGGTAACAAGGTACAACGCAGCATTGAACTCTGCCACTGTATACACAATACTTGGAGGATTTGATAGAAAGTGAGAAACGGAAGTTTTGATGGGAATGTGTCTTAACGCTATGTTCCCAGGTTCTACTCCAGCTATGCGGTATATAAATACAGTGGGAAAATGACTACATTCCATTACTTCGAGTGATAATCGAACCAACAACCGTCGGTCGTGCTTACAGTCAGACGCTGTGTAGCTACGCTTCGACAACCTCAATGATTGAATGATCAAATAAAAAAAAACATGTATATAAAATCATATTCCGCTAATATCTAATATCTATACGAAACCAAGGACGTAAAAGCGCAATTAATCTTACCAATATCGTAAATAAGTCCGGCGCGGCACCATGACTAGTAATAAAGACAGCAGATTATATGGCACAAGGACGAATCTCACATTTGGAAAACAACAAAGATATTCAAGGACATAACTAGCTTTGGATGTGTGACGCTGAAAGCGGTGTTAAAAAAGCTGCCTCTTTTTTCCGCATAGCAGAGTAAGGAGAGGCAACCTACTGATGAAACACTACAGTCCTTACGTTAAGTGGCGGAACTCAACGCCGCGCTTTGTCTAACCGTGCGGCGAAATTAAGTTATTTAAATATAATGATTCGGGGAAGAGAATTTTTTCACTTCCTTACAAGAAGACAAAGCGTTGAGTCCTGCTACTCAATATGCATCTCGAAAATTGGGCGGAAAATAGGGAACGGAAAGTCTTACCACTAAGTTCCCCTTGCCTACAACGCTAAAAGCAGGATATAGAGTCTACAAAGTTCAATTATAAATGCTACAGTAGAATATATAAATTAATACATAATATTGAAATTAATCTATATACGAACAAGAGTGTAAGTTTTGTATGAAGGCGCCTTTATGGCGACTGAAATAACCGTGGCCTGCTCCGAATGCCGTCACATCCAGTTGTTCTATATTTGCCCAGTTTAATATACTTGTAATAATGACGACATTACAGCGTTGGAATGTATTGCAATAACGCGATAGTTGTGGGTTCGGAACTCATATATTTTTAGGGTCTATTTCTAGGGAGCAATTATCTCCCTACTAGAGAGGGAACCAATAGTAGACATACTTTTTTATTTTATAAAGCTGGTAATTTTCTGTGTGTAGGCACAACACTAGTAAGTTCTATTGGGGAATATGGATAAGGGAATATGGAATAGACGGTGGTTATTTTGGCAGTTATTAGGTACATAAGGTACAAAAAATAGTAGCTAGCTATCGTTAAATTACAAATCTCAATTTTTTTATATTTTCTTGGCAATAATTTTAGAAATGCCGTTGTCCGGTTGCCAGCCACTTAACATGGTATTGACCCCATGCTAGATCCCGTAAGTCCTATAACTATGATGCGCCTACAAACATATGTATTTAGTATATTACATTTGTAGGCGTTTATAATTTATTAGAGTTTAAAGACGTATTACTGTACTTTACTTGTATGGTACTTTTAGCGGACAATATAAGGAAAGAAATTTATATATCTCAAAATGAAAATTTATAGGAATATAAAAAAAATCCTTATATTTGTAGTTCATTTCTTAGAAAATTATAGAGGAGAAAATAAAATATTTACTTAAATGTATATTTTCATTTCCTCGCTCTGGTGTCGACGCAAAGCGCGACTTTGAGTTCCGCCACTCATAACATAATGTCTCGATAATTCGGCTAAAATTAGAGAATCGAGATCCTTAACCCTAGAGGGAAACTCTATCTACCGTTCTGTGTGAAAGATACAGCGGTAAGCTGATTTTGTAAAGAAACCTTTTTGCTGCAAATTCCTTTATGTTGTTATCTTATTGTAAATCGTCAGTGAACCTGGGACCTCCCAGGTTCGCTCTACTCTGCTATGGGCAGGAAACAGCATGAAGCTGAAAAAAAAAGAAGTAATACGTGGTGTACCTGATAAAGCGCCATAGTTATTAACATTTTTAAAGTGTTAATTCACACTTAGGAAAGAAAAATACTAGATAATAGAAAATGTATAAAAATTTAACGTAGCGGGACTCGATCCCGCGCCACCTACTGATCAGGCGCTCTGACCACTAAGCCATACGTTCATGAACGTACCAATAAAGGTTTTTTTATATAGCATCCCGAAAAGAAGTCGCTCATCTTCACAGTCATTTGTATAGTTAAAAATAGTTTATTTTTTGAGTTCAAAACTTAGCATTCAAAACTTAGCATATATACAATAAATTTTATTAGATTTTATATGGTGTATTTAGTAGTTACCTATGCATGAGGTGAGGGAGGTGTTATTCTACACTTAGGAAAGAAACTTGGTCGGTTTCCAGGAGGCGCGAGCTCGAGCCCCGCTACGTTCAAATTTTTTAAGTTTTCTGAGTAAGCACGTGTTTAGATGCTAGATCACATGTGTGGATGTTACATCACATGTAAGTGAATCTACACTGAGTCATACGATCACCCGGACACTATATGTAGAGAAGGCTTCTATGATGAAATTAACCATCATATGAACCTGGAAGCGTTGACCGTTAAGTGATCCAGATCCACGATCCTTTGAGCACAAAAAATTTGCTTCTAAGTTAGAAGCCAATTTTTTGTTGCATGTTATTTTACGCGCCCCGTAATTTAAATGCCTATGATGATGTGTTTTAACACTAATTTCCTGTTGTCTACCTTGCTATAGGTGGAAGGGATACAGCGAAGAGAGAAAAAAATATTTTATTTTTTAAACATTTGAACTTTAACTATTAGACACTAATTAATAAATAATCATTAAAAATGACACTTAAATATGTTAATTCATACACATATGTACCGAAGTATAACCTTCTATAACCACTTAAAAGGTTATACTTTGTATATTGTAAAATATAGTAACACTACTTACTTTGTTGATTAATACAGATAACATATTACTTTTTTAATTGTTTTCTTCTTTAAATGTTTTTATAAATAATAATAATCTATTATAAAATTAATAATCAATTTAATATAAATTATTTATTAAAAAATATAAATTAATATAATAAATCGTAGTGCAGTTAACCTACTAGCAGCATACAACATGCACCCACAGTGGTTGTAAGATCAATTTTGTGGCAAAAAAACAGTTAGGTAAAGCGCGATTTTTTTTTACTAGTTAAATAATCACTTAACTTCTTTTTATGAACTGAAAGAGGAGTATACTATGATCCCTTAAACAAATAATTAAAATGTTATGCCAAAAGATGATAATGAAACCTGTTTAGTAAGATCCAAATACTAAATAACAATAGGTTCTTAATAGGAAATCTGTGATTTGTAATATGTATTGAACGACTTTATTAATCAAAGCATTTGTTATTTATTTATGTTTTTTATTTGCATCTATATAACTACTGGAGGTTTAAAAATTAGAAGATTTTTTAGTAATCAATGTTAGAAATATCAAAATAAAAAATATTTGTAAAAACAAAAACCCCGACTGCAGCAAACTAAAAAGAAAATAAACAAGCCCAATATTGTATTAGGACTAACAGTCGGTACCTATAATTTTTTTCCTAGAATTTCTTAGAAATGATAATCATAATATACCTTTTTGAAATACTCGTATTGAGCTCATGAATTTGATACCCACATTGTGGTATTTGAAAGAAAAAATATTTTTTTCAACAAGTCCAATCGCGTCCCACAGCCGCTATGATTATCTTTTTCTTAACGTCACTTATCTAAGAACACTTGGGCTGCTAATACAAATCTAACGATACTTCAAATATGTAAATCCGTTCAGCGGTTCTGGAGATTGCCGTGTGATCCCGGCCTAGAATAGGATCATCCTGGTACTGGTGGTGTCGTAAGAGGCGACTAAAGTACGTGTGGTAGAGTCAAGTCGTCAGCAATGGCAACACGCATGGGCAGACTCGGCCGGATCATTACCACGCCCGGCATTTAAAACCGGCATAAAGCCACTACTTCACGCCGTTTTGCATCAGGTAATGCCGTTTCATGCGTTTCGTATCAGGTAATGCGAGCCCCGGCGTCCAACCCATCTTAAAGGCCGGCAACGCACCTGTAGCTCCTCTAGGGTTGCACGGGGTCGTGGGCGGCGGTAATCACTTACCATCAGGTGACCCGCACGCTCGTTTGCCGTGCCTTTTCCATAAAAAAAAAAAAGATATGAGGTAATAAAGAATATTACATACATACGTACATACATACAAGATATGCGCGAAAAACATAACCCTTCCTAAATATTTGATTATCCTCTTTTCAGAAACACGATGGCGTTGCCGATGCTTAGGCAGTGTTGTGGATGTTTATCATTAGAAAAAGGTTGCCTCTTGCTTTGTGTGTTGTCAACAGTAAGTTAAATTAAAGTCTAAAATAGTAAACTGTGTTGGATTATTTATGTATCGACGTAATAGTAATGATTTATAATAAGTTATATTTTTACATAAAAAGCAAATGCCACATGCGTAAATAAATGTCAATAAAAATCTTATGTATCACAATTATTCAATTTTGAAACAATCATTGATTTTTCACGACTCCCTACTGCTAGCAAAATAATGGACACTACAAAAAGTTTAGTCACTAACCAAAATGTCCTTAATTTTTCAGTTTGCGTGTATAGCAGCTATAATTGGAGGTTCCTGGAGTCTTCCCAGGCATAGAGAGAGGGAACAAGAGGACAATCTTATTTCTATGACATTGGTCATGTTTGCCACCCTCTCCGCTATTAGCAATATAGTCGCTCTTGTCGGCATTGGAAGAGTGAGTGTGAATTATTTTTGCTATATTAGTAGATATTAAATTATATAGGCACATCTAAAGTATTAAGTGAAAGCAGCCGAGAAACAAAACGTTCTCTGGTTTTTTTTTATATTTCACCATTTTTAGGGTTCCGTACCTGAAAAAAAATATATATTATAGGCTCACTAATCTTATAGGATCACTTTGTGACCCATCCGTCTGTCAAGACCATTTATCTCGCGATCGCGTGGAGGTATCAGTCTGAAATTAAAGTCAAATACTCTAGATCACGGTCCATTGGAGCAAAGAAAATCAAAGAATTCTAAGTCAACGAAAACAAAAGATATGAGCTTTTATACTTCATTAAATTCGCCACGTAGTCAAAACCTTACCTTATAGAGTACCTACCCGTGGACCTAGAATTATGAAATTTAGCAAGAAATAAAAATTTGCAGTACGAATACTACTTACTACTTTAAAAGAGTGAAAATTTATAGATTGTCCTAGGAAAAAACATTACACATTTATAATTATAGTTGATTTCATACAAAATGAATACACACGTCCGCAAATTTTAGTTTGTGAACTTTTATGTATTCCAATTGACATACAATTCTGAAATTGGTACGAACCCTTCGGTATACGAGTCCGACTCGCATGAGAGGGAACTGAAATGTTGATTGTCACGTTTCCCGATCATAAATATACATACATATATCAGTAGAAATGAAGAGCGCAAAGCATATATATAAATTTCATTATATTTCTTTTTAATACTTATAATAATTACTAGATATTTCAATCTAATAACCATTAGGCACTAACTTTTATATTCTGTTCTCCACATACCTGTGAAGAAAAAAAAAACTTGATAACAAACATGATTTAGGTAAACATAGCAGTGAGCAAGCATAACTTAAATAACTGTTATTACATCGAGCGGTAGTGAATAGCCTCCATTGTTCGTGTATTGTACGTCTTCAGAAAAATAAATTGTTTTTGTCTGTTTCTAGACATTTTTAGCTTTTTGTTCTCATTTCCTTAATTAAGTCAGATGATGAATTTTCGTATATGAATTATTTTTGTATTGTTAAATATATGTACTAATACAGTTTTACAAATGTTTTGTCCCAGTAAATCATTTATATCTTTATTATTGTTATAAAGATGCACAGCTTCTTTGGTTGAATGCGTTAATAATCGAAATGAAAAAATATTTTTATGTTGGATAAAACATATATCACGTTAATCGTTTGGTTTATATATATGCCTAGAGCTTTCTATCAATAGAATATTCAATAGGAAAATATTTTTTCGGTCCGAACTAATAGTTAAAAAAATTAAATTAGCTTCACGCTATATCCCGCACACAGCAGGGTAGGCAGAGGGAACCTAGTGTTAAGACACTCCGTTCCCCACTTTCTGCCAAATTTTGGAGGCATTGCGTGTTGAGTGGCAGAACTCAACGCCGAGCTTTGCCTCGACACCAGAGCGAAGAAGTGGAAATAAAAATTTAAGTAAATATTTCATCTCCTCGAGTGTGGATCGAACCCACAACCAGTCGGTTTTACAGTCACACTTTGTGCCACTGCGCTACGACCGGCCTCGCTAATAGTTCCTAAAATTAAAACAAACAAACTCTTCAGCTTTATAATATTAGTACATAGGGACTTTAAAGTATGTTCACAACAATTTTTAAATACAATATTTCAGCGGAGACCAGGTTGTCTCCAGCTATCGCTGCTGTTCAACTCAGTGTTCATCCTGTGCCTGTTCCTAGTGGCCGTGGTCACCTGCCTCTTCAGTCCGGAGCTGAAGCCTTATCTCGATGGAGCTGGGAACGTTGCCTTAATTGTTTTATTTATGTTAAGTGGAACTAGTAAGTATTTTTAGAAGTGTTTTTTTTTTATATTTTATTCAATAATACAATCGTGGCGCAGAGGTACAAAGTGTGACTGCAAAACCGACTGGTTGTGAAATGAAATATTTATTCACATTTATATTTTCATTTCTTCCCTCTGGTGTAGAGGCAAAGCGCGGCGTTAAGTCTCGCCACTCATCACGCAATGCCTCCAGAAGTCGGCGGAAAGTGGGGAACGGAGTATCTTAACGCTAGGTTCACTCTACCTACCTTGCTGTGTGCGGAATAAAGCGTGAATATATACTTAAATTAGTATAAATGGTATAAGACGACATTGTGCCGCATTAGGAATGTTTGGCCGTGTATTGCACAAATAATGATTTATATATTGGTTTATTCATTCCTACGCAAGGAAATATTTTTATTAAAATATTTCCATTTTCCAATAGTCTGGTAAATTAAAAACAAGAAATGCCCCACTTCCCAAAAACTGTCTTGAAATAAATAAGCAATGGAATACGGAGTGACTTACATCTCTGCTTCGGTGTATCGACTCTACTTAGCATTTCTGACATACATAAAAGTAACGTAATATT
The DNA here is from genome assembly GCA_917862395.2 of Heliconius sara. Classification (NCBI taxonomy): domain Eukaryota; kingdom Metazoa; phylum Arthropoda; class Insecta; order Lepidoptera; family Nymphalidae; genus Heliconius; species Heliconius sara. The sequence goes on along the minus strand of OU860795.2, from coordinate 12,476,081 downwards.
TTACTAGATATATATATTCAAAATGGGTAACATCTTGATGATAACTATCAAAACAAGATTTTTTAATCTTTTCAATACAACTTTTTGTGTAAAAAAAAATTTTTTTCGATTATTTAAAAGTTGATATAAAATGGCGTCTAGTAAAATTAGGTAAAAGGCATAAAATAAAAAAAGATTTATTGCAAATTTTCAGTTTACTCGATATACTACTTGATGGTAGTGAACAGCTTGTACCGGAAAATGAAGATGAACTACAGTGAAACTGCCTTGCCGATGTAGACATTTGAGGAGACTGAGACATTGTGATCTTATACGTTTTTTATTCGTTATTTATTTATTGCCTGTTCGAATTTGTACATACATACAAATATACTATTAAAATGTACTGGTGATTGAAAAGAGTTTTTTATTTCTTTTGTATTTTTTTTCGACTTTTACCACAATAAATATTGCTAGAAACCGGCTATTATTTCATTAATTTTACTATTATAATATTAAATTTTAAGTTCATTGTATTTTCTCTCAATTTCATTTTATTATAACAGGATTTGGATTAGGTAATGCAAGATGTCGAGACCAATATAGCTAATGCTTAAAGTTATTAAAAAAAGATCTCCAACAATACATAAAATAGAGACAAATGACACATATTAAATACAGAAGATCTTATGGAATTATAAATGAAATAATTCAATACATTTAATACTTTATTGCCATTACCCACTGCGTTTAACAAAGCGATGTACAACAGTCACAAACATCAATATCTATATAAAATCAATATAAATCTCACATTGTAAATAATTACGACGACATTTAAAGCGTTTACAATTGATCTTTAGTACTAGTGTATTAAGTAGTTGCTGAAATTGCAAATATTTATAGTAGTATAAGTCTGTCCACATAATATTTATATAACGTATATCCTTATTTTTAGAGAAGAAAGAAGTAACAAATATAACCGTTCCGTTTTGGACTATGGCGTTAATAAACGCTGCAAAGTCGCTCATGCGTAATCAATCTTTTTATAATTATCAATTTAGGATATTTTATTCTTTTGAAGTAGTACCAAATAAAATGATATCCAAATTATACTTACTATTTTTATATTTTATTAAGATACTTTTCATAATACATATTCTAACCTGTATTGTAGTATCCGGTTAAATTAAGCTCACTTTGAGGTAATACACCAAAATTTAATTATTTTTAACATTAACAATAAAGTAATATTTTTTATGAGTTTTACTCAAACCAAATATATATGTTGTAAAGTCATTTTATATTTTCTTGACCTATTAACTATTCTTAATATCAACTACCTTTGTTTATATAAATAATTATTGTTTTCAAAATAGTTCAATCATTTAGATAAATTTATACAGAAAAAAATATATATTTTTATATATAAAGAGGATGTATTTTCTAATTTTAACATATTAACTATTATTATATTATTATTCAATTAATTTCATAAGTATCCGTAAATTGCCTAGGATACGTTACAAAGCACTTAAACGTTTCTTCTTCGAACTTCTTCTTAGGTACAAATTAAATTTTTTCTCTTTTGATATTTACTAAACCAACTTATATTTTATTATGTGGACAGACCTTAGATATAAAATATAAAACATTTCTAAGACAAAATATTTATAATATTAATTGTCATACATTGTATAATAGGAATACATTCATTATAAAGGGATACAGTATTAAGGTCGAAGATATGTGGCTAGTTAAGAGTTAATTTATTGGTGACTCTTCATTTTATACATGCTATTTTATTAACATATAACTATATTTGTTATAAAAAAATAATGAAATGGGTTTGAAAAGTTAAGAAAATAGTTAACTTACGAAAAAGAGTAATATAGATTAAAAATTCTATTTAAAGTCATACATTTTCTTCTTTAGCAAGATAATTCAAGTTTTTTTTGGATATTCGTTAATATATTGTTTAGTTTGCAGCACTGACTTCTATACGATATGTACAGGTATAATTTAAAGACGCTCTGATGACTGATGATAATAATAATTTTATATGGCATCCTTTAGTAAATGACTGTAAATAATTTTATTTTAATTTATCTTATTTGGTCATTATTTAAAAATATTATTATATTACAAAACTGTTTAAAAATTGCAAATGGTTACTTTTATATATTTTGGATGGATATATGCTTAAAAAATTACGCTTTTCTATAACTTTAGTGAACCCATAGAAAAACCCATTTCACTAATTTTCGAAATATTCGTAGGACAGGACGATAGACACGATCTATTAACTAATTAAAGCGAAGGACGTCTTATTGTCGTTATTATATTCATTTAATTGGAGCCTTCATGTACAGAGTAATATACAGAGGCGACTATTACATAGTATCTATTTATATAATATGAATTATATAACAAACCGCTACACTGTGAACACTGCAACTACCGTTGACTATAAATATATATGTATATATACATATAATATTGGGCCCAGTATACGTAAATACAAATAAATAACTTCAAATAATTATCACAAAATCTTTGCTGTTCCTATATACCTATAAGAATCGGGCCCTCACATAACATATACATAAAATTATTGTTTAAATTCAAAATATATCTCATAATGACTTCTTAAGTTTCAACTATATTTTTTTTGTTCTATTATATTTAAGTAAATTCGCCAATACGCAAATTATCATGAAAAATTCATTTCATTTTGTTTTTTAATTGTGTAAAATATTTAATATAAGATTTTTTTTTAAATACTAAAACTTATATCGTAATATTAAACATATAACGTTTAAAAAACATCTGTTACAAAACTTAAGATTCTAAGAACATTTGGCAAAAATTCGTGAAAAATACCGAAGTACAAGGATTTTGTAGATTTTTTTTCATCAAAAAGTAAGGTAAAATGCAAAAACGTACAAAGATTTCATCTCTATTACTAGCTGTAAACTAGATTTTATAAAAATTTTAAGAACTAATTTAAAAAATATATATTTTACGTCAATTCAGAAACTTCTTTAAATTTGCCGTCTATTCAGTGCCGTCTTTGTCATACATTACTTGAAGACTGTGTTCAAGGGTTCCACTTGAAAACTATTACTATTATAGTAATATTTCGATGACTCATTTTCAATTTGGGCCCCAAATCCGACGGCAATACCTCATAAGCATATGTTATTAATATATAAATAAGCTTATTTTTTGTACAAAAGTAGTAAATGGGTATAATTTTTGTAATTTATAAATTATATTTCGTTTTTCTTAATAAATACTTAAAAAAAATAGTTCTTTTTATAGATTAAAAAGCTAAATAATAATAAACTTTAGATATTAAACGATTACACCAAGATGGATAGCGTCACGCGACATGCAACTATACACCAAATGGAAATATATTTAACTGTATCAAACAATGAGAGCTTATCACTATTATATGGAAGACAAAAATATGATAACGGGATATCATGTTCATTATTGTGCTAAAATTAAATATATAATATAATATTGTTTACATTTATTCCGAACACATATTTAAGCAAAGGATCAATGATTTTGATAACATAGATTTTCTTCTACCATGCTGTGCTCATTCCAAATAACTTGTAATGAACATGATACCCGCCAGAAGTACTCTCTGGCGCGTCTATGATATGATGATTCCTCATTTAACGGAATGTCACATAATGGAATGTCACAAATCACAACCACTTATATAACTGTAAAGGAATAATAACAATAACATATTATATAATCTGTATGATTATGAAAAAAGGGATTCAAATATCATTTGTTTAATTTTAAAAATAATAACAACAATATGTATAGTTTTAATAAAGCTATAATTAAAAGACGTTTGATTTAAAATATATCAATTTGTATGATATAAATCTTCCTTTATATGAGGAAAAAAACTTTTAAAAAAAGATATTGAATCCTTTTACATAATCATGTTCAATATCTATGCAATTTAACAAGGCAAATAGTCAAAATTGTTAAAATCAGCCTTCATTTGTATAAGTTCCGGAGAAATAATCTGTATCTATTGCAATTCGCGTTGTACAACAGGAATAGAATATTTTTAAACATTTTTAAAGTGTTATCCACACTTAGGAAAGAAAAATACTTACTTAGAAAACGTATAAAAATTTAAACGTAGCGGGACTTGAACTTGAACGCCTTCTGGAAACCGACCATGCGCTCTGAGCACTAAGCCATACGTTTACATGACGAGCGTTCGCGTATACGGGTTCAAGTCCCGCAACGTTCAAATTTTTATACGTTTTCTAAATAAGTATTTAAGAATAAAATATGTATTAAATTCAAAGTGCAGTAGTCGCATACTTAAAATGTTATATGTAAAACGTATCGTTTCATAGAACAACAGTGTATGTGAAAATTTACTATTATTGCTACATTTGGATTTAATAAAACATGGCAAATCATTGGGTAATATTATCTATTTATTTTGAAATAATCTAAGTTATTTCAATTTCATTTCAACAATAATATTTTCAAATATCACACCCATCGTTGTTTTACGATAACAAAAATATTTTTTTATAAAAAATAAACGAAATATATAATTTAATATTTATGATTATAACAAACTGTTGTTGCTCAGAAAAAATCAAATTTTGTATTTAAATATATTTGAACGTGAAAGTTCTTACAAAACACCATCTTCGTTGATCGATATCAAATAGCTCCGGATCACAACGATATAGTAAAAGTTTTCAGCTGAAAAAAAAAAATCAGCTACACACACAGCAGGGCAGGCAGAAGGAACTTAGTGTTAAGACACTTTGTTCCCCACTTTCTGCCGAATTCTGGAGGCAATCCGTGTTGAGTGGCAGAATTCAACGCCGCGCTTAACCTCGACACCAGAGCGAAGAAATGGAAATATAAATTTAAGTAAATATTTCATCTCCTCGAGTGGGGTTCGAACCCACAACCAGTCGGTTTTACAGTGACACTTCGTGCCACTGCGCCACGACTGAAAATAGGTATAAAATTCGGTTATTTTTAAGCTTCGAGAACATTCTGGATTTGATTGTGTATTATATCTTATTATCGTTTGTAGGACTAATTTACAACGGGACGAATATGTATTAAGATGTCTTTCAACTTATTTCTTTAATGCTATTTGACAAAATGCACTTGCGGGTGTTTAGGTCATTCAATAAATGGGACATCTACCTCCGTCATGTATGATCACTGTTTAGAGAATACGGTTACAGTAAAAGAGTAGACAATGATAATGCTGTCTAAAGTACGTTATTCTTTTTTTAAGCGTCTGTGTCCTGCATATAGAAGGGTAGGTAAAGGGAACCTAGTCTTAAGACACTCCGTCCCCGTCCCCGAATTTTAGAGGAATAATGTGTCGAGTGGAGGAACTCAACAGAGTGAAAATTATTAAATATTCCATTTCCTCGATTGGGAGTCGAACCCATAACCTGCGGTGTCGTGGCCAGACGCTATTCTTAGACCGTAAAATAAAGAATCCTATGAGCACAGTTTAATAAAAAAAGTCTTGAAGGACTTCTAAAGGTGGCATCGTACTAAATGCGATGTTAGGTATTTTTAACGCGTTAATACTTATATTTTTTCTTTTTTAATCTTACTCACCTAGGAACAAAATTTGAGCTATGACATGACCAGCACCCATGTGAAACAGAGTCTTCAGGAAACCAATAATGAAGAGCACTAGAAACACGATCCAGAAGATGCAATACTTCTTCATGATGCCGCTTCTCTCCTGAAGTAATAAACGAAAATAATATTCAAATATATAAATTCTGTTTTATGTATTTAATTTTTAAATTAAAACTTAAAAGTTGATTTTTTTATTATACTTTAATTATTTTCATATTCGAAAGAATTAATATTAGCCGTTACAAAGACTTTTCTTTAAACAATATATATTACTTACAACATTTTGACCCATTGTGCCAAAAATTGTCTTTAATTTTTGAAATTAAGCTATTTTTATATTATATTAGAAAATACCTTATGAACAGCCCAAACAAAGATCAGGTCCAGAAGAAACTTCACAAAGAGGAGAACAACGATTAGTACCACGATGGTGTAGACGACGGATGACATGCTGTCCATATCGTCCTTTTTGGACTCAGCTGCATCTTTGATGTCCACCGCGAAGGTTATCAGGATCACCGCCAAAACGAAAGTGAGTATCTGTGTATAACCAATAGACAAGAAGCCCTCTTATATTGTTTCATTAATCGTAAAAAATAAGTAAACCTTGCTAAGCTTTCATTTAGCTGAGACATTACTGGCAGCTAAGAGAAACAGAAGAACAGGTGTTTAATGAGCGTTCTTAACAAATCGCAATTTGAAAATTCCCATATTATGAAATTGAAAAAAAATCTAGCAATCAATGATCAGCTTTACGCTGTATACTGCATACATCAGGGTAGGCAGAACACAACACACAGTTCTCCATTTTCCGCTAAATTCTGGAGACATTGCCTGTATATTGGCGGAACTTAACGCCCCGCCACGCCTCGACACAAGAGCGAAGAATTGAATATATAAATTTAAATAAATATTTAATTTCCCCTAGTGGGGATTGAACCCTTAACCAGTCGCTTTTACAGTCACACTTGTGCCTCTGTGCCACAACTGGCTCGGATCGAGGATTCTTTGCTATATTTAAATTATGAATGTAAGTGACATAAATGTTCATACAAACCGAATTGATAATCCCCATGGTGATACATCCCTGTCCTCAAGTCGAAGATAAAACAGAATTTATCTAACACCGGGAGCTCCATTTTGTCTGCAAAAAATATTATTATGTAATAACACTACATAAATAACTATGTATTAATATTAAAATTATTTTATATTTCATTACCAACGTTTTCGTTCCTTCTCCAAGGTATCCAAGAAACACCAAGTATTTAAAATCGTCCGCGGAAAATTCTGATAAGAAATTCAATTTTTCTTATATCCAACGAACTTTACAAAATTCTAAAAAAAGAATATTATTAATTACATTAAAAAGAAATACATTTAATCAATTTAGGAAATGAATGCATTGCCTAAAATCTATTTAAGGATCAATAATTTCTACCCATTCTTCCAAATATCGACTGAAACTCACCATCTTCTTTATGAACTACAGTATAATTGATACATTCACAACACTTGTTATCTCTAGTAGTAGAGTCTAGCACTCGCGTCTTAATGACTTAGACATTGTGAACGACTACAATGTTGAGGCAACTTTGATTCAACTTGGGAAAATCCTTAAGGGCATGTCCTTTGCTATATTTATAAATCCGCTAACAATTTTGTAGAATATTTATTATAAAGCGCCTAGAATTCGAATTAGAGGTCGAATTTTCTAACCGCACAATACGTCACAAGCTAAAAACCATCCTCACCACCTCACCACCACGTGGCACTCCACTGCAGCGCAGTGTTTCCAGGTCAATACGACTTGGATATCCTGCAAAAAACGCGTCTGTATCCACCTCAAGGCCGGCTACGCCCCTGTCATTCCACTGGTGTTACTCGTTTGCCTTGTCTTTGCCATAAATTTTTTTTTAAGAATATCTGAATTTTGTTTCGTTTACAGTACAAAATAAATACTCTTGCTTCATTCAATTGTAGTTACCATCAGGTGACTCGTACGCTCGTTTGCATTGTCTTTTTCTATATTTTTAAATCCCACTGCATTTCTACATATCTTTATAGGGAGAGAGAAAGAAACTGAGAGATAAATTACCTGCGTGACGACAAGATAGGTCGACGACAAGGTATCTTTGACCCAAAACGCCAAAATTTTTATACGATTTATGTAGTAGTGATACTATATTATCCTACGTTTATAAATAGTGTAATTTATTTTCCTTAAGATAGTAAACGAAAGCTACCCCTTAACGGAGGCTGCACATCTGCGCAGGGCGGCGCGTCGATCGATCGCGACGACTGATATATTTCTATCACACATTTAATTGTAACCCCATACTTATAGATCTTTTATAGCACTCCAACTCGTTAGTATTTAATTATGTCATCGGTCTATATCGATCTATAGTTATATATATTATAAGGGAAATAGCAGATGGGCCTTTGTACTAATAGGAACTAGTACCGCATTTTTTAATTCATTTGAAAGAAATATCATAATACTAAGAAATTTTTAACAAAATCGTAATGGATGACCCATCTACAAAATATATGATTGTATATTAAAATACAAATTATAAACGTATAACGTATTTAACAAAACGTAAAAACGGAATTCAAATTTGATATTTTTAATTTTGATATTTTCATGTTCCCATATAGAACACGTTATTAAAATTTAATTATAAACATGTATTCTGGTGCCTTAAAGCAATTTAATAGCAACTTATCGCAAAAAAATATTTTAAGAGCCCATTTTCAATTAACACTCCAAAATTAAGTTTAGGAATTAATTATATTAAGTTTAGGAATTAATTATATTCTAATTTAATATTTAATTACAATATTATGATTAAAAAACTATCACCATAAAGAATTAAAAAAAAAACAGTATAAGCATGAAACGTCATTTGATAGTCAACTGTCAAGTGTCATTTAGTTGTCAAAATGCGCAGGGAGTAGATTGGGTGTGCTATTCGTGTTTGTGTTAGTGCAATGTTCTTATCAATTACGAAAAGGTTTGTGTGCATTTCAAAATTACAAAATAACCTGTTACTTAATTTACTATGAAATTGTACGTACGAGATTTTCTTTGTTTAAATATTTAAAAAAATATACTAAAATGGATAACAGAAATTTAAATGTCATCAATTTAAATAAACTGGAGCATGAAGTGAATGAATTGGCTACTGGAGATTATGTTCAACAAAGATAGAATATATAAAACAAATACTAAATATCATATCGTTGTTGAGATCGTCGTGGCGAAACGGTATCTGTTAACGTGACGGTCGTAAGTTCGATCTTAAATAAGGCAAAGCCCTATGTTAATTAACGAAAATTCCGGCGGAAAGTGGAGAATAGAGTGTTAGAACCTTAGTTTTCCTTCGCTTATTCTGATGTATGTATAAGAGATACAAGCGATAAGCGCTTCTGCTTCTCGTATTACATAATGTTTTGTTATTAAAATGGAATACAGTTACTGTAAACGCGATGGTTATAGGTTCGATTACAGAAATATTAATAATTCAATTAGGTGTCCTCTATGACTTCTTTGCTCGAAAAATATGTGTGTAAGAAATTTCTATTGATATTGCTTCGCCTTGATAACAAGGCAGCGCGGCGTTAGATTCCGCCACTCAACACGCAATGCAACGCAAACCTTCGGAATTCCTCGGAAGGCCTCCAACAGAATATAATGTTCCCAGGTGTTATGCTCTATGCCTACCCCAGGTGTTTTGCTCTACGCCTACCCTGCTCTGTGCGGAATACAGCATGAAACTACAAAAAACACGCTTTTATCCACAGTATTAAAATTGTTATAGAACGTGCTCGAGGTTATAAATTATAGGAACTCCTAGACTCGAATGCTTTAGTAGTAACCTCTAAACAGTTCCACTATTTAAAGTCCTAGCTCCATCACCAGAGTTAGACCACCTCCATGACGCTAGATATATAGATTGTCATTTAAGTTACATACAATAATTACAAATGGGTCTAATTTGTCTTTTTACATTTTTTAACATACTTACGCACTTCGATTAACATACTCTATAGTTAAGCTGACCTCATAAAAACATTTACACAATACTCGGTTACGTTTCATTATATTATATAGAAAGCAAACGTACGTGATTGTCTTTTGCGTTATGCGTAACAAATTGTTGTATATTTATATAACTGTTTATATTTTTTATAGTCGTTATGGGATTTCGAGGTCAGTTATAGCGTACGGGCCTTCGTGTACGACTGGTCTGTGGTTCAATTCCCACACGAGGAAATGCGATACTTGGTATTTTCATTTCCTGGCTCTGTTAACAAAGCAAGGCCGGAGGCAAAGGAGGCCGGCCGTGGCGCAGTGGCACGAAGTGTGACTGTAAAACCGACTGGTTGTGGGTTCGATCCCCACTCGAGGAGATGAAATATTTACTTACATTTATATTTCCATTTTCTTCGCTCTGGTGTCAAGGCAAAGCGCGGCGTTGAGTTCTGCCACTCAACACGCAAGGCCTTCAAAATTCGGCAGAAAGTGAGGAACGGAGTGTCTTAACACTAGGTTCCCTCTGCCTACCCTGCTGTGTGCGGGATATAGCGTGAAGCTAATTTTTTTTTTAACAAAGCAAAACGCGGCGGCTGAACGAATAAGTCATGATAGAATCGAAAAAAAGATTTATGATGGAAAAGTGAGCGATAGGAAGGTGGGGAGCATAGTTTTGTCCCATCCCTTAAAAACAATAAGTATATAACAGAACAAAACGGAGTACATATCTGTTTTCTGTTTTTAATCTGTTAATCTGTTTAATATAATAAGACTTATTATATTAAACAGATATAGACATTTTACTTACAACAAACTTTGCCCCGAAAAAATTAAAGAAAAACAACATTTACACGAACATATATATTATCTATTCAAAGCTAAGCTGTGAAGCTAAGTAAGTAGAGTGAGGTAGAAGAACACGGCGTGCTGTGTCAGCACGCTAAATTTATTTGCTATGAACGCAATTGTGAAATAATTTTCCGCTATTGTTTTGTAGTATATAAATAACCAAATGTAATATGTAATAAATGAGTACATGTAATAAATGCGCAGTCGTGGCGCAGAAGCACAAAGTGTGACTCTAAAATCGACTGATTGTGGGTTCGATCCCCACGCGAGGAAGTGACATATTTGTTTACATTTATATTTTCATTTCTTTGCTCTCTCTGGTGTCGAGGCAAAGCGCAGCGCTGAGTTCCGCCACTCAACACGCGATGCCTTCAGAACTCGGCGGCAAGTGGGGAACGGAGTGTCTTAACACTAGGTTCCCTCTGCCTACCCTGTTGTGTGCAGCATACAGCGTTTAAGATTTTTTTTCATTTGAGCATCAATTTTAGAATTTTTTGTAGACAAAATGCATTCTACATCAGCCACTTCCTTACTTTTTGTACATTTAGTTCGATTTCATCAAATAATTAGGCACCTATGTACAATTCTATTTTATTATTCTTGAACATAAAAAAAACACTCCAGATCCTCAATATTGGAGTAAGCTGGCCTCCGAAGAGTTTGAAGAAGCGTTAAAAGTAAGATGGAACGAAGGCAGAGCAAAAAACGTTATTCTCTTCATCGGAGACGGCATGGGGCCGAACACCGTGACTGCAACAAGAATCTACAAAGGCGGGGAAAGCCATAAACTTTCGTATGAGAAATTTCCACATGTAGGATTGTTGAAGGTGAGTAATTTTTTTTGTTAATAAATATTTGACTATATTATTGTTTATAGTAAGTACAACTATCTGTTTTAACTTTTTGAATTACAGAGACGGTAAGTTCTACTATTTATGAATAAAAAATAATTAAAACTATAGATTTTTTACCTATCAAGCTGTTTATAGTTTTGTATAGCTTGCTGCAAACGCAATGAATAAGATGTGAAGATGTATGTGTGATCGACATATCGATCTTCGATTTCGATCGAACTTGTGGAAACGAATTGTTCTTATTTCTCCATATTGATGCACAATGCAAATTTATATTCTGTTAAATTTTTAATTCCAGCAGAAATGTAGACCAGAGCACTGGGCTTTCATTCTGCCATGTTGAATGAAGCAAAAGAAAACAACACCTATTACCCCTTATATTTATATAATTAATTATGTTGCATTTATTTATAATAAAAACTTATCAAAAGTCGATCTTCCAAATACCGTCTGAATACACCAAAACGTTATCTTTACAGACATATTCCGCTAACAAAATGGTACCAGATTCAGCCAGCACGGCTACAGCTCTGCTTTGCGGGGTGAAGGTAAATCAACACACTATGGGTTTGGATGCGAGCGTAGAACATAGAAATTGTTCAGCGTCTTTAAATCCTAGTGCAAAATTGGAGTCTCTTGCAGCATTGGCTTTGAAGGCTGGGAAGAGCGCAGGTTTGTAGAGACACATAACAATAGACGTTTTAGTATACTTAACCCGCTTTTCTTTTAGCTGTATCTCGCATTTAGCCTAGTGCTTATAAACTCCGTTACCCACTTAGAAAAGTAAAACCAAGAAAGCGTAAAAACAATAACACGTGATAGGATTTAAATTCGCATCTGTTGTAATCGACCCAAGTGTTCTTTTAATTATACATAATAAAAATATTTTCGTGCAATTGAAGAAAAGAAGAAAGAAAGAAAGAAGAATTTTAAGAAATTTATCGTTATGATCGAAATGGGAGCAAAGTCGACTTATATAACAGTTAATGCTCAACGAGAAGGCTCAACGGGACTGCCTTTGTTTTCAATGTACTTACTACATTGCCGACATAGCGCAGTGAAACAGCGTCTGATTGTAAGCGCGACGGTTGTTGATTCTATTCCCACTCAAAGTTAAGAATTATTTTCATTTCATTTTTTTGATAACAATAATAACAAAATAAAGCATGACAATGAGTTCCACCATTCAGCATGTAAGTTCTCAAAAATGGCGGTGCATGGAGACCGGAACTTGACAGAAAGCTTCCTTTGCCTACCCTTTATCCCGCGAAAAAGCGTGAAGCAAAAAATAACATGTTTTTTGTTATATCATAGGATTCGTAACAACAATGCGTGTAACCCACGCCACTCCGGGCCCTGTGTACGCCCACAGCGCGGCCAGGCAGTGGGAATGCGATAGTGCCATACCTGATGATAGCAAACAGTGCAAGGATATTGCCAGACAAATGGTTGAGGATTTCCCAGGAAGGGATCTTCATGTAAGTAACTTAAGCAGATTTTAGGTTTTGGTTATTTTGCGTACTGTTTTATAATGTTCTTAAGGATTTTCCCCACGTAGAAGTATTCTATATAAGGCAAGGGGAACCTAGAGCTAGCACTTGTATTATTATACTTTCAGTTTTTTTTAGCTTCACGCTGTATCCCTAATGGGGTAGTCAGAGAGAACGGAGCGTCAAACGCTACGGTTTCTACATACCTCTTTCGCCTCGTCCACTGTAATTAAGCTCATAGGTAGCCTCCGAGGGATCCTTATGGGTTTTACGTGACCTTCCTCCAATATCTTTGATACTGTGTTTTGGAAGGTCACCTGAGCCCCTACCCTACGTCTCATACCACTCCCTTTTCCGTCATAAATCAATTTTGTCATCCTTTCATCACTCATTCGTTCGACGTGCCCAAACCAGCTGAGCACGTTCTTCTTCATTCTCACCGTGATATTCTCGCTAATATATTTTTGTTTTGTTGAAACTAAAATAAACTTTTAGTAATTCAATACAAAAACAGCTTTTACGGTTTAGATATCTATCTATAGTAAAAACCTTTTATATTTTAATTACTTGCTAATTGATAAATTCTATTGTTCTCCTTTAATATCATAACCCTTACAATACAGACTATGAAATAATATTTGATACATAAATAAATCTAGGTAATAATGGGTGGTGGAAGACAAAGTTTAGTATCGAACGTATCAAGTACACCTGACGACCCCATCAGTTCGTGGGCCTGCTCAAGATCCGATGGCAGAAACCTGATACAGGAATATAAAAAAGATAAAGAAGACAGGAAACTGAGATACAGTGTGGTGTCTAACAACAGAGAACTGAATGAGATTGATGTTGACAATACTGATTATCTTTTAGGTAAGGATTGTTAACAGATTGTCGTGGTACTATCCCATTGATAGTTTGACTGTGAATACGACGGTTGTGAGTTATCGATTCTCATTCGGAGGTAATAGACTGTCGTGGCGCAATGGGCTAGTTTGACTGTGAATACGATTGTTATGGGTTCGATTCCCATTCGAAGGTATTATTTTATTTAAATTAAAGTTTATTTCCCCTCTCTGGAAGAAAACAGGCTTTATACCTGGCAGGTTTTTTTAATTTATCTATATTTATGAAGCAGACACTTGTATATTCACAGGTTTCTACTTTATGAATGACGTTATTCTTGTTATTATTATATATCCGTTAAAATATTAAAAGACACGTGTGTAAACTTACAGGTATATTTGCGAATGCTCACTTGCGCTATGAAAGTGAAAGAAACAAGGGCCCTAACGGGATGCCCTCCATCAGCGAGATGGTGGACACCGCTATTAAAGTTCTAAAGAAGAACAAAAATGGATTCTTTCTTATGGTGCGTATAAGTAGATGCATTGACCTCATGCCATATAAATTACCTAGAATTTTGGTTCAAATGGTGCCATAAACAGAGATGACTATTTAAAATACACTATTTTGTTTCATTGATAAAATTGTAAAACTAAACGTTCTTCGCACTGATATCACTTCACCGTGGAACCTCACGAGTAGTGTAGTGGGCTTTGTAGTTTTAATTTTTTTTCTTGAATGAACAACGCACAAAAGTTCGGAACACCTAACTTCAGACCTCGACCGTACTATAAAATAACCACAGATAAAAAAACACATTTTATAAAGGTAGAAGGCGGTAACATAGACATGGCTCACCACCGTGGGAGAGCAAAACTAGCAGTTGACGAATCCGCTGCCATGGAAGATGCAGTGAGGGTCGCAGCTTCATATTCTGATGATGAAACTTTGTTAATAGTGACTAGTGATCATACCCATACACTCACTATTAACGGTTATCCGGAGAGAGGGTCTAATATATTTGGTTAGTTTTTTTAGCTATATCTTGTTCCTGCTGAACAAAATTTTAATCATGTTGTACAAAATAATTTAAATATAATGATATAAATTGGGGTATTTAACTCACAACCATAGCAGGTACAGTCCGAATGTTAAAAATTTGAAGTTGTTTTTATAAATTAAGTATGTTTAATGCCACCAGTAAACCTAATTTTGAAAAATATCAAATCAATCTCCTTTGCCTGTTATAAATATAAAACTCATTTAACGAAATCACAATTCAAAATATATAATAGTATAAAATAGGTATATGTTTATATGAAGATAAGAAATATCTACAGAAGAATTAAATGTATTAATTATCACAGTAATAAAAAAAATAAAATAAAAACACTTCCATATTATGTAACAAATCAACAATATAAAATATTTTAATTTAATTATAATAACTAAACAAAATAAAATTTCAGGTGTAACAGGTCCTTCCCCTTACGACGGATTGAACTACACTACCCTCGCCTACGGAACCGGAGGTCCAGGCTCGTTCCAATATACTATACAAAATGACACAACTGACAAAACTGACATTCGTATTGTAAGACAAAACCCGACGACTAACATAACTGACAACATGAAGTATGAACAAATAGCAGCTATTACGTTAGATGAAAATATACATGGTGGTGGAGATGTGATAGTTTATGCTAAAGGTGAATATTTTTTTTATTGAGTAACTTTACTTTTAATAATCTGTTTATTTAGTAGATATACCTATTTTGGCAGACTTACAACTACTACTCATTAAAACATATATGTAAAGCTAGTTATATAAAAATGAAAACCGCTACTTCTAAACGGATTTGTTATAATTTATTAGGTCAGTTTTTTTAACGTTTAAATTATAAGTTTTTTGTTTTTAAAATGATTTTCAATTAATTATTTATTAGTATTGCGCTGTACCTCGTATATAGTAGAGTAAGGAGAGACAACCTAGTGTATTAAATACAAAATATATGTAAAATTATAAATAAATTTTATTGTTTCCAGGTCCATTCGCTCATCTTTTCCATAACGTTCACGAGCAACACTACGTATACCATGTTATTACATATGCAGCTAAAATTGGTCCCCATTCAAAGGGGAATCCCCTCAAAATAAATATTGCCATACTTTGTAGCACATTCATGTTTTTAGTAATATGTAGTAAATATTTGTATTTAGCATAAATAGTTTTGTTTGCGTAATAATCATTTATATATTTTAAAGAACTATGTATATTTTGACATATAGAATATTTAATATTTAATAAAGATTTTCATTCTTCCGTTCTATGTATCACGACTATGTTATAAGTAGTTTCTATTGTTTTTAATAATATCATGTAGTGAAAATGTTTATTTAATATTTACTTTTTAAAGGATTTTGACATTTTTTTACAGAAGATAATATATTCTCAATTTTTTAATGTTTTTAATATATTCTCTATAAATAGATAAAATAAAAATAGGTATTAATAACAATTTATTTTGTTAGTTAGTGTTACTTGTACCACAATATGTATAGTTATTATATAGTGGCTGCGCAAAAATAAAACTTAAGTCAGTGGGGCATATTTTGTATTATATCACATCAGTCACCAGTCTTGTATTATATTAAAGTTTTAAATTTAATGTAGGAGATAAGTTAGGCTAAATAAGTTAGGCGTTAGGGTACCCACCACGCAATGTCTTAAAAATTGGACGGTACGTGGGGAATGGGGTGTCTTAATTTGAAGTTCCCTCTGCCTTTTCTATCTCTTTCCGTGCAAGATACAGCGCGAAGCTAGTTTAGTACAAAATATTTTTGTGCTTTGTTTATTTAAATCAGATGAACAGGTACACATACAGGTAACTTTCCACATAAAATCAGCATAAAGGTAACGATTTTTTTGGTAAAACAAACGAAAATATCATTTTTATACTACTTTATTGCCATATCTAATACATCGATTGATAAGATGAAGGTATAACAGCCATTTTAAATATAAAATAAATAATAAAAAATGCTTTGAGCGTGATTAAATAAAAAACAATTCATTAATGTCTCAAAAACTACATTCGGTATTTTAATATCACTTGGCATAGTATATGTATAATGGTAACACTGTCTAGGTGGTACATTATATTTTTACATAGATTTCTTTATTTACTACATTATTTGTTGTTTAAATATAAATTTATTTATAAATATATTTTTTTATTTATAAATATTGTCAGCTTAGAGTGTAAGTAAAAATGCTAAAATATTTTTATTATACCATTCAAAATTGTAAAAGCAATACAAAATTGACCTATGTTATTTAATCTAATGGAGAATATAAGTCAATTAAATATAAAAATTGTATAAGCATTCTGACAATATACGTATACTCGTATGAACTCATAGTTTTATTTTAAATATATTTTGTAACTCCTGATAATATGCTTAGTAAGGTGTTAGCAGGTTCACATTCTAAACTGACAATATAACAACTCCGTTACACACAGCTTCTCTGTATGTATATTTTTTGTATCACGATTATAAATCGTATAGGGTTTTAATAGTATTTTTATTAATATTTTTTTTTAAATTATGTTAAGATTTCTATACATAATCATTTAAATATATATCTACTTTTGTTAGCAAACAGTATAAACAGTTTAAGCCAGTACATTTTATATTTAATGAGCGAGATATTTCTTTAAAGCGAAGCCGACCACCAACGCCCCAGCCAGCGCTAGCACCGCCCATTTTAGACGACAATTTGAGCTGAAACAAAAATTATAATAAATAAGAGTAATGTATATGTTAGTGTTTTAGGACATTTGGGGGCGTTGTAGCGCAGATCACAAGCGTAGGATTCTGACGCGATGATTGTGAGTTCCATTCCCAATTGGGGGAAATATTTAATATTTTCATTCCCTAGCTCTAGGAACGACGCAAAGACGGAAGTTTTTTTGTGGTAATTCTAGGAACGACGCAAAGACGGAAGTTTCTTTGTGGTAATGGTATGGTTGAGTACCTTAATACAAGGTTCTCAGGTTCCCTTTGCCTACCCTGAAATACGCGTAATACAGCGTGCATCTAAAAGACAAGTTGTTTGTACTAAATTATGTTTTATAATACGTTTTTTTTTTAAACAATGAAAATGATTTTTTTTTAAATCAGTTTTATCTGATGTTGATGTACTAAGTATAATTCAAATTCAAATAATAGCGAATGCAAAAAGCAAATATATAACAAAGTATTTAAAGTACAATATATACTATATGAACATGTCCGTGGTCAGGGTGAACATTAAGATTACGGTGGGCTTTTACTATATAAATGGCTTAATATCAGGTGTATGAAAATAGGTGTTACTAGATGTTAAAATTTTCTACTAAAGGAGGGCCTTTAATAGAAAATTTTATTTAGATAAGATACACTTCGTCGTTCATCTAGAAACCAGTACAATTAATATTTTGATAAGTCAATGTTAACAAAAGTAACAAATTCAAATACAACAATATAATGTACTACAATGTTATACTAATGTTATTGACATTTATAATGATAACCTTGCACTGCACGGCAGACCACGTGGTCGTGGTGGCTCTCGTGGTACTCTAATAAAAATTAAATACAAAAATAATTAAATAAAATTTACATATTAACAAAATTACATATTAATCTCTAAATAAATACAATTGGTAATTACCAATTGTATTTATTTAGAGAAAGCTTAGAACGAAATGTCTAAAAACTGGCTCCCCTTTGTCTATGGAGAATAAAAAATAACCATCTATATTTCAAAAGACAATAAGAGGCCAGTCGTGGCGCAGGGGCACAAAGTGTGAATGTAAAACCGACTGATTGTGGGTTCGATTACCACTCGAAGAGATGAAATATTTACTTAAATTTATATTTCCATTTCTTCACTCTGCCACTAGACTCCAGAAATCGGCAGAAAGTGGGGAACGGAGTGTCTCACACTAGGTTTCCTCTGCCTACCCGCTATACCCGGGATACAGCGTAAAGCTGAATTATTTATTTTTACAATAAGATAAAATAAATATGCGGGATTCGAATCTGCGTACCTTGTTTACTGTTCAAGCGCTTTGACATCTCATTGAGCTATGTCGAATTCCTAATATAATTGGTACAATTTATACAATTAAGATTTTTTCAAAATTTCCACTACCTAAACAAGATCGCTTAGAATTATCACTTAGAGAGAAAGCCATACCATACATTTCGTACTTAGGAATGAAAAACGTAAATCCCCAGATTTGGAATATAACTTTAAAAATGTCAAAAGTACGTTTTCAATTAAGGGAAGAAGGTTATCCTCCCTTTCTACCCCCTTATATATTGTAAATAACCTTTGTTTAGGGACGATTATAGATTGCACTCTCCTTTCTAGTCTCGGCGGAGTTGGTAACTTAAAATCCGATTTACGAGGTAGTAGCGGTCTACTGTAGAAAATATTTATTTGATAAAACAAAAATATATCATAATTTGTAATTGATGCCAGACTTCATTATTTTCGAAATTCGATCTTAGATTCGACTATCGATCAATGATAACAGATTTACTTAATTATGTATATTAAAATGTAACGCAACGACAATTTTTCTTTTTTTCAAAAAAATCTTACAAAATGTCAAAATTTGTTACCTTTTTTTCTATTTAGGATTATAAGAAAGGGAATTTATACTTAATAAAAACTCAAATGACTCGAATAATATAAAAATCAATAATCAAAACTATGTCGACCTGTCAGGTGATCCGTCATATGTTCTCCAAGTTTTGTCTGACCTTTCCCTTCTTGGTATATGCGGACAACTGGAGCATTGAAAAACATTTAAAAAAAACTTAAAAATGAAAAAATTATATTTAAAAAATAATAAAAAAAACAACCTTGCCGCTGAACATATTGAGCATTGCGATTTTAAACTGAAAACATATTCGAAAACGTTATTTTCTCACATAAATAAAAATCTACTTTTGTTAATAATATAATATACATATCAAATGCAAATAAGGAAATATACTTATTTTATTGAGGACTAATTAAAACCAGCGCCTTCGCTCGCGTGATAATATGGAAATGACTAAAAGTTGTGTATGATACATTCTAAGTGGCCAAAGGAACTAGCCCTAAAGGAACCCAGAAAATCGAAACCTAGAGCATTTCGCAATAAATGGACTATCCAAAAATACACAAAGATTTTTTTGATTCTTGAGATTTACACGGTTTCGTTCACAAGAATTTTGTATGATTGAACAAACAAACAGCTATTTAATTAGAGTAAAAAAAATAAAAATAGAGACTAAAAATCATAACAAATAGAGACCTTTTTACTAGATTTAATTGACTTATCAATTAAATCTAGTAAAAAGGTATAGAGAAACCGTGACTAACCAAGTGAGCTGTAAAAATGGGTTATTTTTCAATTATAAAATATAAAGAATGGGATAAAATATATATAAAATATACAAAAGTAATTTTATTCTGCATTATTAAGCCGAAGAGAAAATACGATATTTTATTCCATTGTTTATTACGCATTCATTGAAAAATTAAAAAGAATGAGTTGGTCGAAGTGCAGTGAGACAATGTCAGACAAAACGAGATGGTTGTGTGTTCGATTTCTACATATATATGGGGAATAGATTATTTTCGTTTTCTCGCTCTGGCGTTGAGTTCCGGCACTGAAAATGCAATATCTTCCGTCCAATTATTAAGGTAGTGCGAAGGAAACGCATGTGGATTCGATTTCCACTCGGGAGAATGAAACAATTTTATTTCGATTTTCACAACGAGACAAAGCACGGCGTTGAGTTCCGCTTCACGCATTATCGCGAGACTTTAGACTCTCGCTCAAAAATTTCGCTTTAATTTTGGCGTAGAATAAGTTAAGACTAGTTTCCCGCTTCCTTCCCCTTATATTGGTGTGAATCTAAAAAAATACATATTTCATATATTTAATTAATGAAATAAAATGAAACAGACAACCTTGATCTTCTATTGAGCCTGAGTTTAGAACTGAAAAGTACAAATAGCACTATTATTACACTTGTTTTTTTAAATGATAAGGGGTTTATGTAAGTAAGACGATTATGTGTTGTAAGATAGTCAAGTGATATCGAGTAGGCTTTAGATTACAGAGATTGAGTTTAGGTTTCCACTAATATTAAATCACATAAGTTGTTTCTATATGAAAATCACCAATCTTTACCTATTTTTGAAAGTACGAAAAAAATAGGTTTATATTTTTAAGGAAGACCTGCAAACTTGAATTCAGATTCAGAAAATGTAAAATACTGTAAAGTTTATTTATGTTTTTGTTGACTTTATTTAGATTTTTATTTGTCATTCATATTAAGAATATTATAGTTTTCTTTAACTTGGTTATACTATATACATATATACATACATATATCATAATCTGAAAAAACAATACTATAATATAAAAAAAAATACTTACCAAGATTTATTTGCATTTTCCTTCTCTTCAGGAGATAATGTACCGATTTTATACTTTTTTAATAATTCTCTGCAAAAAACAAAAGATTATAAAACTAGTTTAAGCCCAAATGTTAAATAAATAAGTATATTACTTTTAATAGTGATGTATCTATATAAGCTGTTAAATATAGTTCAATCAAAATCCTCAATTTTAAACATTGCTTATTGAGTTTTGCCTGAGCAAGGAAAAGTAAATAATGAATTTCCCCAGGTGTCTTTACTGTCTTTTGTCTGTATCACAATATTTGTTATATAATGCTCGGTGTCACAGGTAACATAAGTTTACATATAAAATTCGTATTTTCTACGTAACTTATTCGTAATTATTTATATAAGTAAGTAATACAAATTCAAGTGACTATGCAAAGCCATTAACATTTTTATTATAATTAAACTAACCTTGCATCGTCACTGTGACCTACATCATCAAAGCCCTGTGATCCGTCTTGGCCGGCTACATCTAGCAAGGAGTCTTCACCTCCAGGATGCTGAATAGAAAATATTTTTTATAAGTATTATTTTTTGGCTACGTATCATATCCTGCATATATCAGGGTAAGCAGAAAAAACCTAATATTTAGACCCATGTACTATCCAATTTGTGAGACATTGCCTGTTGAGTAGTACCACCTTATCTTGTTATCAGACTAAGGATGTAAAAATAAACCAACCAAGACAAGACAATATAAATATTATTCCAATATTTTATTAACATTATTTCAATTATAAATTGAAATACATAATGATATTTAAAATTTTCTGAATAAAACTTAAATATTTTTCGTCACCTCCATTATTTTGTAGTTATGCAATACAAGTCATCAGTATGAATAAAAAAAAAGTTATGGCCTTGTCTCTAAAATTTTAATAATTAAAAAAAAATGCAAAAACAACTTTCACCTCCTAATTTCTTATTCAAAGTGCCGCTGCGCCACGACATTAAAAAAATTAAGCTGTACAATTCAATTAAATTATTATATAATAACCATATCCTTTGATATATTTCTTATTTATTTTAAACTCACTTCTTCCAAGAAGCTTGTAACATCGTAAACATCACCATGTATAATTATCCAAACACTACTCTTGCGCCTGTGTTTTTTTACTTCTTCTGTGGAAATTATTCTAGCCATGACGGATATGAGATTTGTCACAAATTAATAAGTATATAACGTCGATTTATAAATTCCTTATGTGTGAATCGTTTACTTAATATTATTGATTTTTAATGTGATTTTTCGTATTTTTTTTATAGCGATAGGCAATCGCCAGTGTCAGATGACTTTTGAATTTTGATTTTTAATTTGACAATTGACATGACATATGAGATTAAATGTGACAGCATATGTGTTTTGTTTAAATTATTTATGTGATAGATGTAAAATTTATTTCATTCTTATAATGTATAAAAGTATTTTTCCGATATACAGTTATCTGATTGTTTTTTCGTCAAAGTAATATTGTACAATAAGCTTTGATATTTGAATATGATACCGTACATTACATACAGTTATAGATATATGTAAATTTAATTTTCTAGTTTAATCAATGATCAAATACATAAATTTACAATTTAGTACTCAATATTTTACTTATTTAAGTAAGTTGACAAACACTACTCATTTCACCCTCAACTTACTTTTTCATTTAAATTATGTTAGTGCTAACATTCTTTTCTGGACGAAATATTTAACGTCATTGTTTAAGTTAGGATTTGGGAAATTTTAAAATGTATAACCCTAATTTATACGTTGTTGACGTGAGGTAATATAGGTTATGTTATAACAACATTTCTTTCAAAGACATACAGAAACAATATAGTTCAGTGTAAAATAAATGTTAAATATAAATATTATATGTTTGAGGTTTTGTAATTATTATTGTACAATTTTAAAAATAAATTAAGTACCTATATCGATTTGAATGTTATTAGTTAATGTATTTGTTTACATAAAAAGTACATAAATGGCAGAAGAACAGGATTTCAACGACGTTTTAGACACTATATTTTTGAGTGAAAATACACAGTGTGAACAAAGTTATGAAGAGGGCTTTAAGATAGGAAGTGAAGCTGGAAATCCAGAAGGTTACCATCTCGGATATCATAGAGGCGCAGAATTAGGGAGAGAACTTGGTAACAAATAGCTTTATCTAAAAATAATAGTTATAAAATCTGCATCTAACGCAGACTATAGATATTCGCACATATCTAATATCCTATATTACGAAAATTAAAGAAATTTATAATATTACAGTTATAACATTTTAAAGTATATATTTCTTAGGTTATTACCTCGGTACAGTGTGCTACCACCTCGAAAACAAAGATAAGCCAGAAAACAGTTATTCAGAAAAAGTTGTCAGACAATTAGAAAAAGTGAAGGAACTTGTGAATGCTTTTCCCACAACTAATTCAGAAGATCATGACATTTTGGATTTAGCTGAAAATATTAGAGCTCAGTACAAAAAAGCTTGTGCTCTTTTAAAAGTATCCTCCGGTAATCCCTTATGGTACTGGGGTTTCTTTTTAAACATTTAAATTTTAAAGGTAAGAATAATACTTATTTCCACTTAACAATTTTAAAAATATAGAAAAAACTGATGTGAAGGCACTGAATTCTGTGCTTTCCAAATAAATTTAAGACATTGCATTTTATGTGGTGAGACTCAACATTACACTATGTGTCACCAAAGTAGGCATATTAAAACAATAATGATTGTGGGTTCAGTCCCTAATTGAATTAGATTTATTATTTCCTGACTTTTGAAGGCAAAGTATGATGGTTGAGTTATGGAACTCAGCAAATATTGTCTTGAATTTGGGCCAAAGCACAGGATGAAGTGTCTTGACACTTGGTTTCCTCAGTCTATTCTGCTATGACAGTGTAAAGTGTAAGACTAGAAAATAATTGTTCTCATATTTTTTGTATATTATTCTTAACAATATATGTATATTACAATATGTGTATATTATGGTATACTTTATTAATATTGTTTTTTATAAATTTATAACTTTTGATTTGTATTTATTTCAGCGTAATCCATGATGGGTAACCTTGCAAGGATTCATAATAATATAATAGTACAATAAAATACCTTTCTCCACTCCTACCTTTTGCAAATTGCCATATGGTGGAGTTTTTTACACTAAAACCATTGGGAAAAATTAATACCCAATGATTTAAAAAAATATTTAGAGAAATGTGAGTTGAATGATGCTGTAAGTGCGTTTTGGAAATATGCTGAGGAAGGGTTGGTAGGTATGTTATAAGTAGACTCTGCTTTGTATTTATTACATTTAATGATTTATTAACTATAATAAATACGAAGATAGATTTATAAAAAATTGTTAAATAAAACTATGAGATGCTTATTTATTAAATAATATTGTGTTAGAATATATAAACGAAGCCTTTGTGACTGTGTCATTGTTAATCCAGTCATTATAGATTTGATCCCCATTCTTGAAAATGAATTATTTTCATCTCATAAGCCAGGGGCTCCCAGTCTTTTCATGATCAACAACCACTTTTATATCATTCTTGGTAGCAAGGACCACTTTGCATGTAGATATAATAAAAATTAACTTTTATAATCAAACAAAAATTTTGCCTCACCATCCCCAGCCATAAAATTTTAATTGTTTGCAGACCAGATTTAGGCTTCTGTGGACCACTGGTGGTCCACGGACCACTGGTTAGGAACCAGTGTCTTAGGCAATAGAGCATGGCGTAGAGAAAGTAAACAAAAGTGTCTTAATCAGTTTCTTTCTGCCTGCTGTATAGCTGAAAATGTATATTTTTGATAGAAGTGAACTGTAAATAGATATTTTTATAAAATTTTTGTGATGTTAATGTATCACAATGACATTATAATATATTTATGACTTTTCGTTTATATATGAATCTATTATATATGTTTTTCCCTTCCATTCCATTATTCCATTCCCTTATGAATCTATAATATATGTTTGTGTATAGTTTAGGTCTAATTAGGAGATTTTTGTTTCATTCTAGTTTATCAAATATCAGCTCCTTAAATTGTTTTGTTATAATAAATATGAATACACTTAAGTGATTTAAAGGTACAGCCATAACTTTCTGTGACACACTTTTAATTTCATTAATACATACTTATTATTATAGATGACAACCCATTATCAAAATGGATAAATAATGCTCGATCCCATTATATCAGTGTAAACAACGAATATTGTGTTTCAACAAAACATTTAGAGGAACTTATAATATCATTGGGTGGAAAAATCAGATCTCAAGTGAAAATAACAGAATTCATGACCAGCAAGAAGAGTTATGAGGTATATCAATTTTTTTGTATTTAAATAACTTCACAATTATTTTTATATTGTAGCTAAATTATACAATATCTTTACATAAATTGTATTAGTAGTAGTTTGCATATTTTTATGATGCTATATTACTGTAAAGTTTCATCCAAATCTGTTGGGTAGTTTTTGCATGAGGAATCCATCCATCCATCCATCCTCACTAACTTTCATTCTTATAATATTAGGAAGATTATAATAGTGGTTTCACATAGCAAACCACGCTATATATCACTAATTTTGTTCACACATTTCGCCGAAGTTTCAGCTAATTGCTTGTTGAGTGGTGAAACTCAAGACCTTTCAACTTTTCAATGGCTATAGTTGCGTAGTAGGCCAGCATTGGACTGTGAAAGCGCTATTTGTGGGTTCAATTTCTACTCTAAAGGAGGAGGACTAAATATTTTCCCCTCTAGAAAGACCAAGTTCAGTACTCCGCTTCTTAATATGTGAACACAGTATTTTACGCAAAGTTTTTTTTTACAAAATGTGAAAGTGAAAGAAAGCAAAAAGTGTAATTAATAATATATTTAAATTTATTTTATTTCAGGTACAAACAATATCGAATCTAATAGCGTCTCTATCTACAGCCCTTCATACAACCCACTGTGTTGAAGCGGGGGGTGGGAAGGGTAACCTGCCCATAGTGCTGTCACTTAGCTATAATATAAAGAGTTTGACAGTTGACTGTGATTGTAAAACAATTGAAAACGCTGAAAAGAGGGTTAAAATAATACAGGTAACAGGTACTTGAGTATAATAAATTTTAGAATTCACAATTTAAGTTAGTTATTATAACATTGATTCGACATATTCTTTTTATGGAAAAACTTCCATAGACAATGATCAAATTATTGACATGTTAAAAACATCTTTTTCCATACTTATATATTCATAATAGAGGATTCAAATGACTTAAATATAATAATGTTTAAATTCAGGTTAAGATATCCGAATATTTCCTATTATAACAATTTATTTCTCATTTTCCTTTTCAAAAGCTGGGCTTGAGTTCCGACATTCAACGCGAAACACCTCAAAAATTCGGCATAAAATGGGGAATAGAGTGTCTTAACTCTGTCTGTCTTTTATTACAATTTCTTTGTAGGAGTTTAATTTTGTGTGCATTTTATTCCATTTTCTATTTAATTCTTCAATTGTGCCAACGCACTTAGTGAACTCGAAATCACTTACAAAATCCCCCGAGAAAAAGTTCATAGAATTAAACCTACAACCCAAAAAAAGGCAACATGATCTAAGGATCTTTTGCAATTTTTTTGTAAACCATACCCTCCAATTATAGCAATTTTCTTATAGTTATTCTTTTTTTTTTTCAGAAACAATGGCATGCTATTGCAAAAAGAGTACAAAGTGGCACCACTGAAAATATGTCACAGAACATAAAAAATAATATTCACAGATTTGCATCTGCTTTCATTACGAGCGACACGGATTTTGCTGAAATTATTAAAGAGAAATTTCCAGAAGATTCTAACAAAGATATAAAATTGTTATTGACTGGTAAGTTCTTGTAAATGAAGGCGTGTGACTAAACGCGGTGGTTGTGGGTCAGAAAAATTAAGAATGTAACTTCTTATTTTCAATGATGTTATTTGACTTTAAAAAAAACCAGTACTTTTATTAAAACTTGTATTGTCATAAATATCAATAATGTATTAACATAAGAAAAGAGAATGTAACTGATCACTTAATGCTTTTACCTGTTATAGTAAAAGAGAAATATTTTTCCCAGGTCTTCATACCTGTGGCAATCTAGGCCCAGATTCCCTCCACAGTTTCAACACCAAGCTCTCGACAGCCGGTGTATTCACAGTCCCCTGCTGCTACCACCTTCTCACCGAGGATGTGGACGACCAGCTCTTTGATACATTCCAGAGGGATTATGGAGGTAAAGACCAGAGGTGCGGATTCCCTATGACAGAGCATTTACGAGGTAATATTCTGTGTTTGTTCATGTTATAATTATTTCTTTTTTCAAATTTGATCGGGCGTTTACAAGATAAATAGTGTCTCATAGTACTGTCCATTTGCAAGTTATTCACGCTTAATGTAAAAGCACTCTCGCTTCGCTTTTTATCTACTATATTCTTTTTCTTCAGGTTATAATTTAGGCCGCAACGCCCGCATGCTCGCCGCTCAGTCTATACACAGGGTGGTTGCAAATAAGCAAATGCCGGACAAAAGTTTATTATATAGAGCTTTGTTGCAGGTATTTATATATTGTGCTATTTATCTTATTCATTTATAGCTGTATATGAAGAAATGAAAATATTTAATATTTCATCATTTATTTCATTGTTCATTAAATATTTATTTTAAGTCGAACCCACAACCTGTCGCACTTACAGTTAAAAGTTCGTACCCCTATGCACGTAATTTGCGTGACATTTGTGTTACGTAGTTGAAATGTGTATGTTTTTCATTGAAAGTATAATTTTAAATTCAAATAGTACTTCAGAACATAAAATATATGGATATATATATATTTTTGAGTATTATAGATATTTAAATATACATAACATATTTAATATTTTGTATAATTTACAGGTAATCATCAAAACTCATTTACCCAACGTACCTGTAGTCGAAGGTAAATTGAAAGGTATATCATCGAAATGTCAAAATTTCGACGACTATTTCAAAATGGCGGACTATCTCCTCAAACTCAATTTATACGAAAACTTACCTAAGGCTTACCTATCTGATATAGAAGAAAATATGAATTTAAATTGGAAGAAAATAGTTTTATTTTATTTATTAAGATTGTGTTTAGCTCAAGTAGTGGAAAGCGTTATTCTGTTGGACAGACTGTTGTTTTTGTATGAGAATGGATTTGAACTGGCTTACTTGGTTAAGCTTTTCGATCCGGTACTCTCTCCACGATGTCATGGAATCATTGCTATAAGATGATGGTATTTAATATTTTTAATAAAAAATATATTGTTATATGCTTTTTATTTCTTTATATATTCAATATTTTTTTGTTTACTTCCCGATATTAAATTTATAAGGTATTATTAATAATATTATAAGTATGAGGCCAGTCGTGGCGTAGCGGCACAAAATGTGTGATTTATAGCACGACTGGTATCAACCAGACAGTTCAGTACCCTCTTAAGGAAACGCAATTTTTATTTATACTTTCATTTCTTCGCTCCTTTGCCTTGAGGCAAAGCATCACATTGAGTTTCGCTACTCAACACGCAATGCCTCCAGAACTCAGCGGAAAGTGTGTAACGGAGTGTTTTAACACTAGGTTCACTGTGCCACTGTGCCGCGACTGGCTTCAAAATTCGTTTTTTTAAAGAATAATTTAAAAAAGTGATTACTCTTTTACTATACATTTTCATGCTTTAAACTGCGTCATTTTACCACTCGACTTACAGCGTAACTTTTAAACTTGTTTGGCTTTGTCTTTTCTTTAATCTTTAATATTTTGCAATACTTAAATCGTGTTAGAAGAACAGCATAATGTGATACAAGTTAACAGATTTTGAGGAAAATTCAGTGGAATTTTGTGGAATGTGAAAAGTTTTGATATAAGCTTTACGTATTAGGTGTAACTTCAAAGAGGAAGGTAAAACAACAAAATAATTTGCTTTTCCTTGTATTTGGTAGGCAGAGGGAACCCTGTTTTAGGATACTCCGTTACCCATTAAGACACTTCCGTTCTCCACTTTCATCTCCATTATCATACAAAATTATAATTAAATAAACAATGTCAAATCGTTAGGGTTTTTGCGCGTTACTCCAGCGCGTCAGTTGCGTCGTTTAATGCAATAAGTACGAAGTGATAAAGAAATTGACCAATTAAACGAAATCAACTTTGATAAGACGAATCCAGTGAGGATGAAGATTGTTTCAATAAATGACAGAACTGTACTTGTATATTATTTTAATATGTTAAGAAATTTAAAAAAAAATATCAGACTAAGAATACTCTTCTGACAACAAATTAATTATAATTCAATTTGTTGTCAGTTTTTTGAAGCTCACTTAACTTTTTTTCTACCCCTTTTTACTGCCTCCGTATACACTATGAATGTCTGACGCGCTCGAGTAATTTCCTAATCTTCACAATCCAATAGGTCCCCGTGAAGCGTCTGTAACTGCAAATTTAACATCTCCACCTATCCTACTAAAACAACAAAACAATGAAAATTGTAGATTTTAAGAAACCTTTAGATTCAACTGTATTAAACTATAGATGCAACTGTTTTGGTTGTATAAAATAACTCTTTTAGCAAGTAACAGTTTTGGTGAACAATCGAATTTGATGAACAATTTTTATTTAGGATCTGATTGTAATAATCCAATAATGAAAATTGCATATAAATCGGTGAGTTTGTTTCTGAGATTAGCGTGAATAAACGCAGAGACAAATTAAAATTCATTGTTTTGGATAAACGCCACATATTTTCCATGCACAGACAGCAATTAGTTATAATTTTATTATAAGTATAGATAAAAATGTTTTATTTTTTGGATATTAAATAATTTTACGCACCACCGATTCAGTAAAGTTATTGTCTCAGGACCTGAGAAGAACCAGCACAAAATGCTCATCGGAACTGCTTCTTAATCTGTTTATTGATTGTTTCATATCATTAATTGACAAATTTCCACTTATTAGAACAGAGAAAAAAGATTAATCTAGGAAACTTATTATTGTAGTTAAATAGTTAATTATTATGTGAAGTAGATATGAATTCAAACAGAGCGGTTGATTTTGCGACATTAAGGGTTAAATAAGTAACAAATACAAATTTATTTTTCCTTTTTGCCTTTTTCTAGTTATAAACAAAACAAAAACTCGAATGCATATACCTAAGTAGTTAATTATGTATCCATTAACACTCGCGTCATCAAGACGACCTCAACGACGTATCATGTCATATCTGTTCACTGGTTTTACAGTTACAAGGGAACAAAGTACATACATAAATACAATACATCAATACTACTAGCTAAAAACGTAACGCTAATTCAGGGCTTGGCCGCAGTCGAGCAACAGCCTGCGCGGACTTTAAGTCGACAAATGGAAAAAGCCTCTAAAATCGCTACTAATAAAAATACAAATAAAAAGATTTTAAACTTTAATTACTTATCGTATTAACCGTCAACCTATTACTTATTATTTGTGTAATGTTAAGTTTCTTTTATTAGTCTTCATAATCTTTATTTAGTTTGAATGACTTTTAAAAAACAATTGAATTATGTGTAATGACAATGTGGAAACTTTTGATTAAAACCATTCCACGACAAGAATGAAGCCTATATTGTGGATTTAATTATTTTTTTACAAATCATAATACGTAGAACTCTAATGCTACGAATTTAATTACTCGATACAGTATATAGTGGGACAGTGTCTATGATGGTTCTGCTGACGGGGCTGACGGGTTCCGCATCTCCAAAAGAAAAAGCGGATCCCTTATAGGATCACTTTGTTGTCCATCTGTCCGTCTATCTCAAGATACCTCCAATCTTGCTGAAATAGATATCAAATATTCAGTAAAGATGCGAGTTTGTATGCATCAATTTTGCCATATACAAGTTGAAGTTAGTCAACTTAACTTAACGGTTAACGACGAGAATATGTTGTTCTCACCGTTAACCTACAATCCTGTAATTAGTACGGAACCCTCGGTCCGACACGCGCAGCGAGACATCGTAGCGAGAGGCAACACAGCCTATATAGGTTTATATGATTAAATAAATCGTAATCATATAAAAATACATATATTATATTTCAAAGTATAGTCATTTATTTATATATAGTTATTTACTCTATGAGTAAAGGTTGTGAAATAACGTGTACTTAATTGAAGGTCTCTTTGCCTAAAAGTGAAATATATATATATATATATATATATATATATAATCTCCGATTCTTTTTTACATTTAAAATAACTGAACCGAACTGTACATTTGTTCTTACAGTACTGAAATTTCCAGTAAGTAAAACCCAAAGTTATATTATAAGGTTGCTTCTTTGTAAAGCATTCTTTGAACAAAACAAACAAATCTTAAAGGTTTCGTAGTGAAAATAAAATTGTTTGTATGTCGTTCACCCTGATTGATTATCCTTTAGTATGGGATAAAGCACCGTCGAGCGTCACTTCAAAAATATCCATTTTAAATTATAAACTGAGGCCGTCGCGAAGTACTGCGACTCTGATTAACGCCCCTCTATCGCTTCGCCACTGGATAGTTTTTGAATTCCGGATGATGAATTATTTACTTAAATTTATAATAATTTCCATTTCTTCGCTCTGGTACGTAATGGCTTCAGAATTCGGCAGAAAGTGGAGAACGGAGTGTCTCTAGAAGACTGTAGATTCACTCCGTCTACCCTGCTATATGTGAGACAACATAATCCGCTAAACATGTACCAATACTACATCCTTTAAATTGAACAAAAGATGTAAGCTTTACGTTGTATCCCGTTATTGCGAGATTCCTATTGCAAGGTAGGCAGAGGGAACCTGGGAACCTAATGTTAAGACACTCCGCTTAGATTAGGACATTTCTGTTCCTCAATTTTGGAATAAGTAAAATACAATAATTTTTTTCTTAAAATTGAAAGCCAAACATTTTCTATGAAAACACAGTGTTCTCGAGTCCACTTCTTTAAATGAGCTTTCCGAGTAAAAAGTTCAGATTTTCTCAGAACTCGTAAGTTGTTGGAACTTATCACGTTACTTCTCTTCCTCCAAATGTAATTATGCAGTGGTTTCTAAGAAAATATCTGTTTATTTTGTTTTTAATAAGCGTAATTGTAAGCGTACGTAAGTCGTAAGGTCTTTATTACTTCTTGCCTTATAAATACTAGCTTTTACTTGAGGCCATGTGTGTAAAAATGTTTTCAAGGGGGGCCTGGATCACAGTTTTCAACAGATTTGTTGGTGGAAAGGGTTTTTTTTATTAATTTTAAAGGTATTTTTTTTGTAAGTAAAATTTCTGGGGTGGACCCAAAATTATTCTGCCATGGACACGGCCACCCGGCTCCCTCTATTCCTATACCTGCGTCATGGTCAAATGGAAATAACTGGGTATCGTGTATGACACATGACACATTCAAAGAATATTAAAAAAAATATTCTAAAAATAATATCACAAAACACAATTATATTTTACAGACAAACAAACAAAATACTGAAAAAATATGAATATTTAGTCAATCGCACTCGTGGGAACAACATATTTACCTCATTCAAAGTATTACTTGCTATTTCGTAAAATAATTAATCTAATAAATTTTTCGGCGATGATCACCAGTTCGAATATCCTCATGGGAATGTTTTTATTTATTATATGTAAATGTATATACATATTACACTGTATATTTTGTGCACTCGGTACAAGATGTATGTAGGTGGCGATGCCTAAACAGAGATCTGACAATTTTGTAACTGGGTGTGTTGAAGACCTAAATATACACTATGTACTAAATTTTACCTCAATTCTAACTTTATTGAATACAATTGTTTTGTTCATTTGAGCAAGAAATTAGATTTTTTTTCTTCACGCTATACGCACGTAGCAGACTAGGCAGAGGAACCTGGGAATCTAGTCACTCCGTTCCCCATTCAGAAACTTCCGTTACCCACTTGCCGTCGAATTAATGCGGCATTGTATGTTAGGTGGCGAAAAGACCGATCTCAGCCCGGTTACACAGGCGATGAAATAAAAATATTAAACATTTTTATCCCTCGAATTGGAATGGAACTGACAACCGTCGCGTTCACAGTCATACACTTGTGTCACTGCGCCAGGACGGCCTTTCGGAGGTAATTTGATTTTATCTTTAATATTACGTAAAATAACTTATCTGATTAAATGTAATTTATATTATGAATTTAAGGCTCGCTTAGGTGAAAGTTTATAAATAAAATTGTTTTCCTCAAGAAAAACTTAGACTAACTTAGATTACCCTTTATGTTCCTTCACAATGAGACTAGAACTAGATGTACCTAAAATGGTCAAAAGCACAAGACGACGATGAAAATATTATATCATTCTGTAAAACAGAAACTGTAAAAGGAAAGAAAAATTCTGTAAAAGGAAATGAGCTGGAGCCGTCATAAAGTCAGTAGTAATATAGCTCCTTTACAACCGTATATGTACCTCCCAGACTGGGCATTGTATAATAAAACAAAATGTTCTTTTATGGTCTTTGGTATCTCAACGTCAAAGAAGTAAAGAACGGTATAACGATGAAACAAGCATGAATAATCCTGTCCGTTAAATGTTGATTCGTAATTAAATTACTTTCGGTTACCTGTTTTGATTACATAAAGCGTTAAGCACACAGCGTTAAGTTCTGCAACCCAACATAATAATGTTTGTTTGAGTGACTATTAGAGAACAAAATAATATAATGTCACCGAAGCTGTGTTGCCGAATATAAGAAAAAATAAAATGAAAATAAATAAGATTTTCACTTGTTAAAGAAATCTTGTGATATACGAGTACATAGTTCTGTGTGTTAATAATTGTTTTAACTGTTTAAATATTAGAGTTATTGTTAGAGTTACTGGTGGTTTAAATTAGTGGACTTGTTCCAACTTCTTTTGTTGGTAGTATCTCTGTAAAGAGATTGTTACAAATTTCCGCTAACCGAAGATAATAACTTAGAATTATCATACTTATTTAGAAAACGTATAAAAATTTTAACGTAGCGGAACTCGAACCCGCGCCTCCTGGAAACCGACCAGTCACTCTGACCGCTAAGCCATACGTTCTCATCGAGCTACGTCGAAATTTTTATACGCTTTATACATTTTATTTATGTTGTTAGCATCTGTGTAGAAACAGTTTTACAAATTTTCGCTACCCAAAGATAATTAATAAGAATTATCGTTTGGCAAGAGAGAATACTATTTTTTAAATATGTTTAAACATTTTTAAAGTGTTATTCCACACTTAGGAAAGAAAAATAAAACATTTATATCTTTTCTAAATAAGTATTTAGAAAAGTGAAAGTGAAATTCCTAAATGTGGAATAACACTTCAAGAATGTTTAAAAATAGAATTGTCATTTTGCGAGAGAAAATGCATTTTATTAAATATCTTTTACATTCTGTTAATTATTTTATTATGCAGCTCAATATATTCATGTATAATATATTTCAATATATTCATATATAATATATGTTCAACAATACATGAACTGCTCCATCGTTGAGCACGTACCGTCTCTAAATTAAGCGAAAAACGAAGAATCAAATGTATAAATACCAAATTCTTTTAACTATTACGCAGCTAAAATAAACTTTGATAAAAGAATTGTTCCTATAGGTATAGAAGAATGGAATATCAGCAAAGCCAACTCCTTCCCATTATATAGATATAAACGAGATTGTGACGACTGAACGTGTTACAAGTGCATGCAGCGTGCATGATGCGACCGACGATGAAAGGAAAGGATAAAGGATGAGACGACATTAGTGGATACTTTTACATAATATACCTATAGATATCGTAGATAGTATGTAATGTACGGCCAAGTCCAGTCGCGGCTTAGGAGCACAAAGTGTGACTGTATAACCAACTGGTTGTGGGTTCGATCCCCTCTCGAGAAGATGATTTATTTATTTAAATATATATTTCCATTTCTTTACTCTGGTGTCGAGGCACAGAGTTCAACGCGCGGCGTTGAGCTCTGTGGGGAACGGAGTGTCTTAACAATAGGTTCCCTCTGGCTACTCTACCGTGTGCGGGATACAGCGTGAAGCTGATTTATTTATTTATTTTATTTATGTAACGTAACATCAATGTATATTATACGAAAATACTCGGCATATTATTATCATATCAAATACTATGTTAGTTTTGTACGATTTCGAATTGCTGCAAGCAATGCCGTGTGATCCCGGCCTAGAACAGGATCATCCTGGTACTGGTGGTGTCGTAAGAAGCGACTAAAGTACGTGTGGTAGAGTCACGTTGCCAGCAATGGTAACACGCATGGGCAGACTCGACCGGATCATTACCACCCCCGGCATTTAAAACCGGCGTGAAGTAGTGGCTTTAAGCCACTGCGTTTCGTATCAGGTAATGCCGGGCCCCGGCGCCCAACCCACCTTAAAGACCTGCAACGCACCTGTAACTCCTCTGGTGTTGCATGGGGTCGTGGGCGGCGGTAGTCACTTACCATCAGGTGACCCGAACGCTCGTTTGCCGTGTCTCTTCCATAAAAAAAAAAAACAAATAATTATGGAGGGCATGTTAAAACGATTTTATTATTGTTTATATGAACATCGGTGGTATATTTTGACGATTTTACCTTCTGCAAGTCCTAAGTATTTGTGTAGAGAGGTATGCGTTGAATATAATATTTCATTTTGTGGGTGTGAGTAAAAAACGGGTATAGAGGGCATTGCACTTAAAATTTTTGGTCAAGGGAGAAACATCTTTATATTTTACAAATCTTTTTCCAAATAGTATTTGTACTGATAACTACCGCTTATATACAGATTCATATCATTTACATCACTTTAAAAAATATTAAAAATATAATTGTGAAAGAACTAAAATACAATCTTAATATATAACATCACTTTGTAATCTCCATAACTAACCATAACGTATGAGCATATATTGCATTTTTTTATATCAAAAGGGCAACCCATCATATATAAAGGTCAAAAAGACCCAAAAAGTATATTTTTTCATAATCAGCTCTAAAATATTATATAGTTAAAGCCTAGTGTAGGCTTTGAAGGCAACTCCCACTCCTTATCACATCGACAGAATGATTGGCTAAATCCCATGAGATTATTTACGCGACGATCGCCTTTAGAGGGCCTTGGGTAAGCAATATCCTAATTACTATAAGTATATTATCTTAACTTTTAACCTTTAGGCTGAATAAACTTGCTTTTATGAATCTTATTGTCAAGATTTACGTTTGTATTATAACGTATGTGTTCTATTTTTATCTTATATTTCCTAAAATTTGTTATCTTTTGAGAAGTCAAAGATAATTTATTTATATGTTGTGAGTGTTGTTTATTTATCTTCACGGTTCATCTCCAGCTGAGTAGTCAGAGAGAGCGGAACACCACAACGACCTCTTAATACCTCTTTCGCCTTCGTAAAGTGTGACGGAAGCGAATCTCAACGCTGCAAATTGTCAAAAAATATTTACCATTTATAAAAGTTGAAAAACGTTCTATTTTTACATATTTTCCGAATTTACAGGCATTTATTTACAGGATTATAGCATTTGTATATCGAAGCCTTGCGAAAGCCGTCTCCAGACGGAATGCTAATGAGGAAATTTGTAACCAATTGTATTGAGATTTCACAGTCGCGGTGTGGCATTGTTTAGTTTAATAGGCTAGAATGTTTTGTTTGTCTATGTAAGACTTTTTTTAGATATTTGTTAAATAAAAAAAAATTAAAACAGTTTCACGTTGTATCCCACATGTAGTAGGGTAGGCAGAGGTAATTAAACGCTCTGATATCTAATCCATTCCTTCAAGTGGGAATTGAACTCACAACTGTCGAGTTACAGTCACACCTTTATGCCCCTGTGCACTATGGAAAATCGATAACATTTGTGTCAGATCAAAAATCGGTAACTTTTTTATTTATTTTTATAAACAATTGAATTATAGAACAAGCATAAAGTATAAAATAGCGCTTTAGGTAAAGTTCCGATATTATACTTTTATTGAAGTTTATACTCGTATATATTAAAAAGTAATAATAAAAGTTCTCCTTTTATTTAATTTCCTTAGTCCATACTACTTATAGTAGTAATAAAAATGTATTATTAAATTAGTTCATTAAAAAACAATGTTGTTTAAGCTGTTATCTGTTTGAGAAAGAAATTAATAGCTATGAACCATCACATCCCCATTTACTGTATGAAACTAAATGACACAATCCATTCTTATACACCGAATCTATGGCCAAAGTCCTAGCTGCAGTGTGGTCCAATAAGTTCTCAGGTCTTACTTCTTCAATAATTGGTAAGGTTACCAAATATTCAGAATCATACCAATTTTCGTTTTTCCGGGACGCTTCAGTCCATCGTTTATTAAAGGAACGAATGAGATTCCTTTTAAATGTCGCTGATAAAAACACCTGTTGTCTTCAGAAACATGATACTTTTCTTTTAGACCTGTGGATAGAGCTTCAAGTTTTTTTCCTCCTTCAATGTATGAGAGTAATAATTCACGTCTAAAACACTTGAAAGTATTAGTCAGCTCAGGAGCTTGGAATACTTGAAAGTATTTGTCGAGCCCAGCTGGTTTGCGGCAGGAATAGCAAAAAAGATTTATGATGGAAAAGTGAGCGCTAAGAGGGAGAAACCTCTGTTGATCTTCGAATACACATTATCAAAGACACTGGAGGAAGGTCCTATTAAAAATATAAGGCATGGCATGTATGAAGACGTTGACAACAGTGGTCGAGGCGTAAGAGATATATAGACACCGTAGCGCTCGTGGCTCCCTTCAGTCTGACTATCACGCAGTGTGAAGCAAAGTAAGTCAGTAAGTATACTTATAATAAAAGTAATTAAATAAATATAATCAAAACTGAAATATGTGTTTCTTTTATAAATCTAATATATTTGATCGTGGCATTTGTGGAAATTCTTATTTACATTGTAGATTACAGTTGACAGGGGACGTAACAGAATATAATTAAAAATCATTTACGTATGTTTGAACCAATAACCATTCCGCTCCTATTCAACCCCACTGCACCACAATAGCCACATATATCCAAGGCCTATACGTCCAATTACACATAAAATTCAATTCACATTAAATTACACACCAATAAAAACTGAGAACACCGCGTTGTTTTAAAGAATTCGTTAATCACATTCCCACCGCCCGCCATATTTCACTTATGGAGAAATTACTATTATTAGTCATAAATAAAGCCTTGTCCTGTTTAACAGATGCTGTGGGCGATATTGGACACGTAAATCAACACATATATTCTTTGAATAATACATTTAATAATGTTTTATGATGAGCGTTTCTACATTACTTATGTATTGTATTTTACACACAATATAAGTATTAGTTTTCATCATAATCTCAAAGTAAACTTTTTCATCATAACTTTGTATACTGAAAGAAATTTAATTACAAATTTTATGAAAAAAAATCAGCTTCACACAGCAGGGTACGCTGATGGAACTTAGTGTTAATACACTCTGTTTCCCACTTTTCGCCAATTTCGGGAGGCATTGAGTGGCGGAACTCTACGTCGCGCTTTGCCTAGACACTAGAATGAAGAAATGCAAATATAAATTTAAGTAAATATTTGATTTCCCGAAGTGGAAATCTTACTCTCAACCTGTCGCTTTTATAGTTACACTTTGTGCTCCTGCGCCTCGATTGGCTTCAGAATTAGAAATTTTATTGAAACGTAAAATTATTGTTTTACGTGGCATTAAGCAATTTAAAAAAAAATAAAAAGTACAGTTTAAAATTTCACAAACAAAAATAAACTTGACGAAATATAAGTTAGAAATAAGACTAGGTCTCGACCAATATTAGCCTTCGCCTGCCAGTCCATGCTATGGACATAGCCTCTACCAATGTCCATCAATCTCTACTCTTGTCGATCTTGGGCAATCAATGTAGAAACATGGGCGTATCGAGGATATTTTTCAGATGCGAGGCTGGACTTTAGCTTTGAACAAATCTGTTCGAGTATTTTTTTGGCATTTTATAGAGTGAATTTCTTGTAAGTAATACTTGTAGAATGGACACAAGACTTCTAGGGTGATCACGGTGAGTGAACCATGAGTCCCCTAGAAATCTTCCTTAGGACCTTAGGACAGTACGATAATAAATATGGACATTGGACTTCTTCATTATTATATAATAATATTTAACCACATATAAAACATCTATTTTGCGATTGCATGCTTCGTGGTCAACTATCAAAACTGATTTAGATTTTTAAAATGCATTTTACTTCCAAAACCTTCTAAACAATAGTTCACAATTAACATTGTGCCAACAAGTATGAGAAAAACTGTAGTTCTTTGTTTTATAGTTAACTATTATACTATAAAATAAAGAACTATAGTTTCCTCATACTATAACTACAATATAATAGCTATATCTAAATTTCCACATCTAAGTTCAACGTTATTAAAAAACATTTTTCTTTTTTAAAATGAAACTTAACTGCGAAAGCGGGTTTTTAATTAGAAATGTTATTAGTTTTTCAACACATTTAAAGCGAAGAAATATTTATTGTAAGAGGTTAGTGCGTTTTTGCATTTTCTTACTTATATAATACAGTTCATCCGTTAATTATCTCGATTTCTTTTGCATTTCCGAATGAATCGTCTACTGTATTATATACAGTATAAGGTTCACGTTGTATCCCATATACAGCAGAGAATGCAAAAGGAATTTAGTGTTAAGTTTCTCCCGTTCCCCACGCAGTGCCCAATTTTCAAGACATTGCGTATTGAGTAACAGAATTCAACGCCTCGCTTTATGTCGTAACCTGAGTAAAGATATAAAAATAACTCATTATTTAAATATCACTTGAACTCATAACCTCTGGGCTTATGCTCATGCTATCAGTTTGAATTTCAAAATGGATAGGTAGGCAGAGAGATCCTAGTGTTAACATAATCCGTTCCCCTCTTTATACTTAAAATATAATAATGTAACAGATTTTCAATATTGCAAAGTTATCTATTTTTCACGCACATAACATTGTAGAGAGAGAGTAACTCCGCTCTTATTAAGACACTTCTGTTTTCCACTTTTCGCCGAATTCCCGAGGCACTATGTGTCGGGTATTGAAAGTCAATACCGGGCTTTGTTTCGTCATCAGAGCGAAAAAATGAAAATATTAAATATTTCTGTCTCCTGAGTGGGAATCCAACCCATAGCTATCGCGCTTACGCACGTTCGTGCCGAAGAGGAGAAAATGGGAAAATGCACCCAGCAACAATATGTAACATAATAATTGGAAAAAACCTTTGAACAAACGTGTAACACAAAGTTTTAATTGTACGAAGGCGTATATAACAATAACTGTGATTGGATTGACTTTTGATATCTAGATACGAAAAACAAGTAAAAAATTACAGTTACGAGCTTCAAATGTACAATATGATTACATCTCGTTGATACTTTACTCATAACTTCCGAAATTAATAAATCAAGAAAAAAATAAAGCGCTATGCATTTAAGTAACATTGAATTCCGTCACTCAACAATGCCACCAAAATCCAGCACAGAAGGTGCAGGAACGAAGTGTCCTAATGGGAACGGAGTGTCATAACACTCAGTCCCCTCTGCCTGCCCAACTATGTGTGCACTATAGCGAAGAGTAAATAAATGCGCTTTTAACTTCTATACCTAAAAGCGCGTCTATCTCCACCTTAAAGGCCGGCAACGCACCTGTAGCTCCTCTGGTATTGCACAGGGTCGTGGGCGGCGGTAATCACTTACCATCAGGTGACCCGAACGCTCGTTTGCCTTGTCCTTTTCCATAAAAAAATACATAATACTAATATGTGTTTCTATTTTTCATATACAACATATTTCCTTGATATAATAATTTGTGCATAGGCCTTATATAAAAAAACTAGTGGGCGCAGGCGGCTTCGCCCGCTTATTTGCACCCTTAAGGGTGAATTCTAAAAAACCACAAAACACGTGTTCAATAAAATATTTTTAATAGTCTGAATTAAAATTTTTATAAAAATCGGTGGCGATTTAAAGATTTTTCCATATAAAATTTCAACCCCTTATTTGAATGCTTAAGGGGAGAATTCTACAAAACCATGAAACACGTGTTCAATGAAATATTTTAAAGAGTCTGAATTTCAAATTTTATAAAAATCGGTGCTGTTATAAAAAAAATTCATACAAACTTTCAACCCCTATTTCATCCCTTTAGGGTTAAAATTTTTCAAAATCCCTTCTACTAAGAAGGGATGTACAGATCCCATAATGTCCAGTCCAGATAAATGGAAATATAAATTTAAGTAAATATTTCATCTCCTCGAGTAGGGATCTAATCCACAACCAGTCGGTTTTACAGTCACACTTCGTGCCCCTGCGCCACGACTAGCCGATCAGAAAAGAAATCTATTGCATAATCTAAATTAATATACCCACCCAAGTAACACTCACGCCATCGAGATAAGTCCAACGAGGTATCATTCTTCAAAGTCGGTTATATATATATACATATATATAAAAACATAGACCCTTTTAGACTTTACAGTAGTCAGGTAAAAACGTAGCATGTATAAAAAAAAGGATGCATAAAACAATTTCATAAAATTCGCAATAAAACAGATTGCCTATTAAAATACAAGGTACGGTGTAGAATATTTTTTATTTAAATTAACAAACACATATGTACATATACATAAACGTTGTACATGACAATCTATATTTGAAGGATGGCTGTAATTATTTTTGTATATACTATATGAACTCAAAGATCAATAGATTTTTAAAATTAAAACATTTAAAAAATGCTAAAATATATTTAAATGTCAATTTTACTAAGTAAATTTACATAAAAATTATATATAAATTATAGTCAGAAAGTAAAAGCTCAAAATTTATTAAACAAATTAAAATGTTATTTATATGCTTACTGCAAAAGGAAGGCTTAAGGGGACTTTATATACACATATATTAAAAATAATCATACATTTTACACATTTATTTCTTATACAAAATTATATGAATTAAATTAATGAACACAAAATGTATAAAATATTAACACAACAACACAAATGATAAGGATAAACGTGCTTAACTGCAAAACGGAGGCGTAGGGCGGCTATAAGGCGGGCTCGCGGCCTCGACGCGGCACTTCAGTCCCGACGCCACGATGAGCCCCACAGCCGCCCTGCTCGCGATACTGGCGGGTAAGTTTAAGTAACTTTTTTAATAAGTTTTTTTATGAGTGCAAGTTGATATGATATTTAAAAAAATATATATAAATGAAATCGTAAAAAAATGTAGTGTATTTTTAATTAATTTTACATTTAAAAATTTTAAGAATTTATAATGATTCGGCATAATTTTTTAAATCGTAGTTTTTATTTTTGTTATTAAGAAAATAAAATAATGTATTTTATTTTTGTTATTAAAAAAATAAAATAATGTATTCATATGTGTTTTCAAAATTGAACAGTGGCCGAAAAATTTGTTAGTTCGATATTTAAGTTTCTGCGGTATTTTATTAATTGTACAGTCAAATTAATTTATAAAAAAAATAATTCCAGTGAATTTATTTATGTAAATTGATTTTTATTATTAAATATAGACAAAATAATTAAAAAAAAATCATGAGACCTCTAAAATATCACTAAACATCAAAAATAAATAAAACGACAGAAAATTCTAATAAAAAGAATTACAGCTACTAACGGCACCCACAGTCAACGTGAAAATGATTCAGAACTAGTAATGAGGTTTTATAGAAACAATTTCCTTCTAAAACTGTGACGTAAGTGCAATTAATTCGACTAGCCCGTTTCCACAAAATACAGCGCGCTAAGGAAATCAAACTGTTATGTTAATATATTAGTTCATAATTTCGGATAGAAAGAGAAAATGGAAAAAAGTATCGATTTACATTATTATTATTATTAAAGAAATATTTTGGTTTCGGTGTAGTCATGATGTGACTTGTATGTACTAGAATTTACGCTCAACTAAGCAATATTGAGAGCGTTAGATTTTTTTACAATGCTTGAAAATTTGAATTTTCAAACATATCATGTTAATAAGTATTATATTTAACCTATTTTTATTTTCCCACAACGGAGAGTCTTTAATTTTCATTCGAAGTGTAGAGTGGAGTGTCTTGTCACTATAATCACATAAGAGCATTTGTTTTAATCTACAAAATACATACATAAAACGTAAAATTATATTACAATGAGAATATTAAATATTATTACTTAAAAGAATATTTTTAAAATTGAAAACAATAGTCTTGATAAAAGAATATGCCTTACACTACACACTACTACTACACTGCCTTATTTATATAAACAAAATAAGTCCTATGATCGGTGTACCTATATGTAATAATTAACTCCATGAAAAAATTGTTATACTACTTTCAAAATAACAATTGCCTTGAATATATAAAAAAGTGGGCCCTTTTA
The DNA here is from genome assembly GCA_917862395.2 of Heliconius sara. Taxonomy (NCBI): domain Eukaryota; kingdom Metazoa; phylum Arthropoda; class Insecta; order Lepidoptera; family Nymphalidae; genus Heliconius; species Heliconius sara. Next base: position 12,432,298 of record OU860795.2, on the reverse strand, counting down.
ACTAAGCCCTCATAAGAAGTTTATCTTAAATAATTTAGCTTTTCAAAACTAAGGGTTCACCTATAATTGTTTTTACCTTGTATTTTCCTAAGTATTTTATCAGAGGGGTCCTTTACATATGCATATAATTGGTTTTCACTTTTATAATAACAATGTATTCAAAACCAATATCAAGTTCATTTTTTTCTATAGAGAAACGATAAGAAAATAAAAGTTTAACGGTCCAACAAGGGACATGGTACAAAAAAATTATTGTAAATTTTATATATTGTGTATGCGAAACTTAAATAGAAATACAAGCAAAAGTCAGTATAATCTACATTTAAAAAAATAAACAGTAATCAACGTGATACTCGTACTAATAACTGACAGGAATTTCCGGGAAAACTGGTTCCCTAAAACGATTTTCTTTATTTTTATAAACTTTTTTTAAACAAAAAATATAGCGTATATCAGAGTAGGCAGATTGAACCTAGTCTTAATATACTCCGTTCCGCACTTCCCTTGTTATATTAAAAATTACAATTAAAAGTTATTTGATCATAGCTGTTTACAATTTAAAGACGTTAGAGAAAATGAGGAAATTCTTGTTCTTCATGTTCTGAAGCTGCAAATCAAACTTTTATAGAATCATATTAAAGTATTGAGGTCAATGGTGAGTTACGGTGCCGAGGCCTTGTGCCTCGTGCTATTGTAAGCGCGACAGGTTGTGGATTCGATTCCTACTCGAAGAAATTAGATATTTAATATCATATACGTAAAGTTCCGCCACTCAGCACGCAATGCTTACAAAATTCGGCGGGAAGTGAGGAACGAAGTGCCTTAATGAAGCAGAAGTGTCTTCATATTGGTTTCTAGGTTCCCTCTATTTACTCTGCTAAGTGCTGGACTTCTGTATGCTTTTTCCCGCATAGCTTAGCCAGAGGGAACCCAGTCATAAAGTTCCACATTCCTCACGCACCGTTCGTCCTTCCAATTTTCGTGATATTACGGGGACAAGAACGAGGATATGAATACAATTCATACCCTCTGGTGGAAATTGATCTAACAACCTAAACTAACTAAATTTATCAGAAATATTAATATTAGGACTGTATATAGTCGTATGCAACTTAAGTATTAAAGAATTTTCACAAAAAAATGTAAACTACATTAGAGCATTTCTACCCTTTTGTAAATTAAAGTAGACATTTAAGGTTTAAAATATCAAAAAAGAATAAAATATTATTTTTCACTACATTAAAAAGTAATTTCTGTACCATATTAAAATCATTTGTTAAAACATAATCATTTTGTATTAAAGTTTCGTCGGAGGCCTGAAAAACGTTTTAACGTGAAGCAGTCAATAGTAGCGTGGGCCTGGCATGAAAGAGTCGTTCAGAATTGCCTTTTCGATGGCGAAAATTTGAAATATGCGGTTGAAATACTTATTGTAAAAACCTTTCAATTTTGAATTTAAATTACAACATTTTATGATAATTTTTTTTTAGTTTCTACTTAAGCAATATGTAAAGTTAAGAAATTCTCTAAGTTTGCCTTAAAGTCTTAGATATTTGCAAATGCTTCATATAAAAACTTACTATGAAATTACTATGCAAATATAACTTTTTTATTTCATACTGTATCCCGCACGTGACAAGATAAGCAGAGGGAAACTGGGAACCTAGTGTTAAGACATCTGTGACCCACTTTCTAAATAACTTCAGAGATATTATACATGTTGAGTGGTGAAATACAAAATATACTATACCTGTGTATAATTATGAAATTTGTAAACTGGTAAAAGCAAAACTGAAACTGAGTTGATTTATAAGTAGAATCAAATATTAAATAAACAAAAGAAAAAGCCATAAAAGATGAAGCAATCATAAAGTTTCTGAGTATATGTAGATATTTATAGAGAAATGTAAATTAAAATATATTTCTGTTGCGTTATTTATCATTCCGTGTCTCGCAATGTTCCGAATTTGGGAGAAAAGCAGCCAAAGGAGTGTTCCTTGAGACCAGAGCGAAGAAATGAAAATATAAATGTAGATAAAATAAAAGAAATCAGCTTCACGCTGTATCCCGCACACAGCAGGGTAGGCAGAGGGAACCTAGTGTTAAGACACTCCGTTCCCCACTTTCTGCCGAATTCTGGAGGCATTGCGTGTTGATTGGCAGAACTCAACGCCGCGCTTTGCCTCGACACCAGAGCAAAGAAATGGAAATATAAATTAAAGTAAATATTTCATCTCCTCGAGTGGGTATCGAACCCACAACCCACAAGTGTGTTTTACAGTCACACTTAGTGCCACTGCGCCACGACTGGCCTCATAAATGTAAATAAATATTTTATTTCTGCTCCACTCGAGGAAATCTTGAGGACTCAGCAGAAAGTGCCTACTGCCTACCCTGCTGTGTTCGGGATAAAGCGTGAAGCTGACTTTTTTTTCTATTTCCTTGAGTGGAGATCGAACCCACAACCAGTCGTTTTTACAGTCACACAATGTGCCCTTGCGCCACGAATGACCTCCGATAGATACATATAGATTAACATAGATATTGATTAATTGATAGTTTTATTCTAATAAACGACGTGGCTTAAAGACTTTTGAACTAAAATCAAACAATATATTTTTCATACATCGGTAGTTGGATAGAAAAAGCCGATGCGTAATATCTCAAAATTAAGCGGAAATATGAGAACAGAGCGTCTTACCACTGTATTCTTTCTACCTACTCTGTTTCTATTTGCAAAATGTATTTTTAGAAAAAAAAATCAAATACAAATAAGGCCGCCACTGAACATGTTATATTTTGAAACTTGTGCTATGCATAATGAACGGAGTGTCTTGACACTAGGTTCCCTCTATCTACCCCTAAATTTAAAGTGTGAACCAAAGAAATACTAATAAATACGACTACGGTCAACAGTATCGATATATTTATTTATGGAAAATAAAAGGGCTAAAGGAAGTTAAGTATTCGATGAAAACAAATGTTATCTTATCGTGATGAAATGATAACTTCCAATTATAGGCACATCACTTTTGTAAATTGCATAAGATGTTATAAAGAATTTTTAGTTACAGTAATTTTTTTTTCATCATTTTATTTTTATTATAATTGTAGTTTTTAAAATTTTAAATTTTAATAAAAAAAATATTTATATGCTTATTATTTAAATGACATTACTGTATCCCGCGGTAACAGAACATGTACCATAAAGCGGTGAATTTAGAATGTTAAGACACTTGGTTCTCCATATACCGCCTAATTTTCGAAATGCGTGTTGAGTGGCGGAACTCAACCGCGTTATGCGTTATTACCACAGCAGGGAAATAAAATGATTAATTCTTAAGAGTGTCACAGACTACTTTTTAATTGGATTCTCAAATAGATATGAGAAATAAGAATATATTACATATATCTATTATATAAATAAATTCAGATAGCATTGTACCAAATTGTGCGCTGAAAATTTAATGTTTCACAAGAAACCGGCGACTGTAATTGGATTGTCCCGCTAAATAATTGTCTATTCGTTATAGTTAACTTTGAATGAAGCCCAAACTAGTCACATATAGATTATTCAATATAAATTCTTCCTATAAAAATGTTATCGTTTTTAAGAAATAGATAAGAGGTGTTGACAGGGCGGCCGTGATCACTTAGGACCAGGTGACCCGTACGCTCGTTTGCCTTGTCTTTTCCATAAAAATAATCTTAAGAATTATTGCATCAAATTGATTTATTTCTTTTTCCTTAGCTTAACGCTTTATTCAGTACATAGCAGGGCAGGCAGAGAGAACCTGTGAAGCGGGTTAAGGCACTCACAGACACAGTGGCGGAACTCAACGCCGCGCTTTGCCTTGTTATCAGATCGACACGAATCCAATTATCGATACCGAGGAAGTCACTTAGAATCATCAGTTTTTATTTTTGCTATTTGACCACTTGAACATAACCAAAAGAAAAACTAATAATATTATACTGCGCTTAAAGTAATGTAAAAATTACGCGGCGTAATAAACCAAACACTTTCTAAGTAACATATTTCGATTCTAGATAGATAAAAGGAAAAAAACATAGGAAGTTGAGTTTTGTCTGCCAGATATCTATTGTGGCGTAGATAAATAAGTGTGCTAACTGTAAACGTGACAGGTTGTAGGTTCGATTCCCACTCGAGGAAATGAAATATTTAACCTTTCTATTTCCTCGCTTTTGTAGATGCAAAGGCAAAGTTCCCTCACTCAGCACGCAATCCCTGCAGAATTTGAAGAAAAATGGAAAATAGAGTATCTTAACACAACACAAGACAACAATGTTCCTACATTTCCTCTGCCTAGAAGCTATAAAAAATGTACAAGCACTTCTGAAAGTGAAAATAGAACCAGTAACGATCGTGTCTACAGTCGGAAGCTGTCCTACCTTAAATATATTATAATAAATAACCAAAAACCCTAACATTTGAACTATGTCTCCCTAAATTTATACTTTCATACATTAATTACACCTTAAAACACGTAATTAGGCGTATTATTGCAGTTTCTTCTAACAAACTGTAGCAAATATGCTCCCTTGAGTGTAACACGGTACGTCAAAGCATCAAATAACTAATTCCAACGAATTTTCTGTTTATTATAACTTTATATATATCTTTACTATACATCCACCAAGGCCAAAGCCCGGCGATCAGTTCCGTCACTCAACACGCTCGAAAAATTCTGCGAATATTAGTGAACGGAATATCTTAACACTAGCTTCCCTCTTCGTACCCTGCTGTATGCGGGATACAGCGTGAAGCTTTTACTGTTTATTTTTTGTATTTACTATATAAATTAAATTGAGATCTAAAGAAAATGTTAGAACGAATCATTGAACTTTGCAACTAATCGTAAGTAAAGCGGGTTTATAATAAAAACAAACATAAATTAATCTTATGATTGTTTACTCAAGTTATAAACAATACCTGTGTATGAGCAATTAAAACTTAAGCATTCAAGTAGGTGATGGGACTTTGTTGAGCTATATTCAATCTTAGTTACGACCTGTCGAATGTCGCGATAACTATCGATAAAAAATATACTTCAATTTAAACGTTGCTGTTAACGTAAATTCTTAGATTTTCTATTGGTTAACGCAATGGTGGAACTCAACGCCGCGCTTTGTCTTGTCATCAGAGCGGGAAAATGTAAATAATTAATTGCCCCGAGTGGCAACCGAACCCACAACCGTCACGTTAACAATCAGACACTGCGCCTTTTCATCACGACCTCGGAATTCAATTTAGTACTTATTTATACTTTTACTAATATGTATATTATAAAAATGGTTTTTTGTGAATTTGACCGAAAATGTAATTTTGCTTCAATATATTCTCATCTTACAAGAATACGTTGAACCTTCACTTTGTAAAAAAAAACTAGATATTATCTAAATTTAGCAGCCAGTTTTGCGGAGGCGTGTTGATAAAGTTACCACGAATCATCAAAAAAACTGTAAACTAATTTAAACATAAGGTATCTTTTGGTTAATAATTAAAATGTAACAAGTTTGTAAATCAGTTATGAAAATAAATTAATATAATGAAAAATTAAAATTAAATCAGCTTCACGCTGTATCCCGCACACAGCAGGGTAGGCAGAGGGAACCTAGTATTTAAGACACTCCGTACCCCACTTTCTGCCGAATTCTGGAGGCATTGCATGTTGAGTGGCAGAACTCAACGCCGCGCTTTGCCTCGGCACCAGAGCGAAGAAATGGAAATATAAATTTAAGTAAATATTTCATCTCTTCGAGTGGGGATCGAACCCACAACCAGTCGGTTTTGCAGTCACACTGCGCTGCGCTACGACTGGCCTCAATGAAAATGAATATAATGAAAAAAATAATTACAAAATAAAAATGGCATCTTGGTGCAATGAAACAGTATCTGATTTTAATTAACACAATGGTTGAAGATTTGATGGACTCTCGGGTTTCTTTTAACTTGACCAACTTGACTTATTTTGTTATACCCCCAAGTTGGTGCAGAGGGCGTCTACAGAGGCTCGATCTTGAGCTTCAAATTTAATATCATCCATGTGTTGTTATCTTCTAAGCATCATCTAAAACTGAGGATTACCAAGTTTCGTTGGGATGGGCTTTCCTTGAGTAGTCCAATCCACTGCCAGCTTTCGTACATAACTTGACCTCGACGGAGCGTATAACTCATTCAGTTCCACTTGTGACAATAGGTGATTATTCGCTAATCTAATTGAATTTTCATTTAAACAAAGGTTAAGGTACGCTGAAAATTTGTTCAAGGCTCCTAATGTTTTTAAAAAGTGCAAATATTATATTAAGGCATGAAATTATTGAATTGTAATTAATTTATAAGAACAGAAAAAAGAATGTCCGATTGAATTGATCGTTTGTCATTCAGCGATCGCTGTTGCTGTTAGTAAATATAAATCGAATATTTCAAACCTCAATGGCTCTAACGATCGTGTCGAAGTAAATTTGACAACTAGAGTTTTTTTTTAATTTAAAAATGAAACTATTTATTCATTTCACAATGGAAACTCAATTTCATAGTAACAATGTATTTTTGGGGCTAACTAAATAAAACTAGGCTATGTTTTAACAAGTTTTTGTACCTAAGTAAGTTTTTAATTATTTTTCTATTTGTACGAATACGGTACTCTTATTTCGCTTAATATAATAGTAGATAATCTTGGGAATAGATACATCGTTCTGAACTTAACAACGATAAAAAAAATTGTAGCGCAGCAGTCGAGGGTCTAAATGTAAATATGACGACAGTTGTGGGTCGATTTCTGCTCGAGGGATTGTTTTCATTTCTTCGCTTTAGTAACGAGACGAAGAGCGACGTTGAGTTCCGTCACTTGATATGTAATATGTGGTAGTGTTTTAACATTAGATTCCCTCTATGTACAACGAAAAAAACGATATATAGACTTTGTTAGTTTATTTATAACCACGAATAAACTGTAATAAGTAAGTAACAACTTAAGCAATAATTAAAACAATCAAACTTTTACAAAGAATAACTGTTACAAAGAAAATTCTAAATTTACTAACTTCACGCCGTCCATCCCGCTTATAGCAGGGTAGGCGGAGGGAACCTGGGAATCTAACGTTCAGATACTTCCGTTATTTCCCACTTTCTGTTGAATTCTGAGGGCTTTATATGTTTATTGGCTGCACTAGAATTCGAGTTGCAGTTCCTAGTGCGAAGAAATGAAAATAATAAATATTTCATTTTCTCGAGTGGGAATCGTACCCTCAACCTGACACGCTTACAATCGCACGCTCCTGCGCCACGACTGGCCTCTACTATTAATCTCCGGGTTCAGTGACAGTTTATTGATAAAGCTAATAACCGACTACTTCATTTCCTAATAAAATACCTCCAAAGATCGAAACGCCCACATTAAATAAAATGCCTTTAGTAATCTTAACCAAAATCTACTATATTTAAATAGCTCTACTGACGTGTCAGTGTCAGTAACTACTAATACTAAAACGTTTATTCTATATCTATAATTATTGCGTTTAATTAGTGGCTACTGACAATACTGACGTTTTACAACTACATAATTTTATTACTTTATGTGATTTTGGAGAAGTGGGGACATCTTAAAAACGGGGTATTTTAACACACTCAGTGTTAAGGTTTCCTCGGCCTAGCTGTGTGCTTGTTACAGCGTGAAACTAAAAATTAAGTGATTTTCTATTTCATGATATACTAGCGGCCCACTCGCGGCTTTGCCCGCATATAAAATTCGAAGATTATCTTCATTAAGCTTGCCTTGATGATGAAATACCTTTCGTATGTAAGTTTCAATATACATTTGAAATAAAAATCAAAGAAATCTCACCTTACAATTTTTAATAATTTTTTGTCACAAAATGCTTAATGTCATTTATTTATAATATGTCTTATAAATAAGATTTTTTTTTTTTGGAAAAGTCACGGCAAACGAGCGTGCGGGTCACCTGATGGTAAGCGACTACCGCCGCCCACGACCCCGTGCAACCCCAGGGAGCTACAGGTGCATTGCCGGCCTTTTAGGTGGGTTGGGCGCCAGGGGCCCGGCATTACCTGATGCGAAGCGCAGTGGCATAAAGCCACTACTTCACGCCGGTTTTAAATGCCGGGGGTGGTAATGATCCGGTCGAGTCTGCCCATGCGTGTTGCCATTGCTGGCGACGTGACTCTACCACATGTACTTTAGTCGCCTCTTACGACACCACCAGTACCAGGATGATCCTATTCTAGGCCGGGATCACACGGCACAAAAGATATATGGTATCGCGGATTTTTTTTAAAATTGAATATTAATATATTTGTATATTTATATATTTGTCATACAATGTACTGGCATATAATTAAAAAATTTTGTAGCGCACGCGCTTAAAGCAATTTGATGGCGTTCCTTATTATTGTTATTTAAGGTTAACTAAGACTTACACTTTAATGTTATATAGCCTAGAGCACTTTTAAAGAATTCATCTTTCATACAAAGAAAGTAAATCCCTTAGACCTCTTTAAAGATCACTTTGTTGTACATCTGTCTGTCAAGAGTTTTTAACTCAAGAACGCTATATTGAGTTGACATTCAAACCATATATACTTAGATCTACGGACCCATGATTTCCTTAAATGTATTTCTACTTACTACTTATTCTACATTTACTTAAAATATGGCCGCTTATATTGCAAATAACATAGCGTAAAACATATTTTGACACTACAAAGGGGATCAAAAATAATAGGGTTCTTTCGGGTAACCTAGAATTATGAAAATTTGCAGCCATAATCTACAGGAAAAAATCTACAAACTATACATTTTTGGTTAAGTCCTAAAGAATAATACCCTTAAAAGGGGGACAAAATTTGATATTAAAGCCGCTAGTTCAAGTGAGGTATCAGATGAAAGGGCTCTGGCTAAGCGAAGTTTGAATGTCAGAAAAGGCTTGAGACCTGCATATTTTGAACGGAACCCTCGGTGAGCGAGCTGAGCTCGTGCTTGGACGGTTTTTTATACTGTTATTCTACACTTAGGAAAGATAAATACTACTTAAAAAACATTAAATTTTAACGCGGGATTAAAACCCGCGCCTTTCTAAGTTTCCAAGACGCGCAGGTTCAAATCCTGCTACGTTCAAATTTTGAAATGTTTCTTAAAAAGTACGCCCAGAACATTCAACCCCGATCTCATTACAACAAGTAGATATTTCTACATTTCCATAATCTTGATATTAATGATATAATCAAAAGATAAAATGGATTTTGAGATAGATAATTTCGAATTTACTGTATAATTACGATTTCAAACGGGATTACACTTAAGATGGCGACAGACCGCTAACCAGCCAGATTATGAGATTTCTCTATTTAACACCTTAATACATGCCTTTATAAATTACAAATGGATTTGAATGTTTGATAAGACAATTATATTTTTAAGAAGTTGCTAATAACTACTGTAAACGCGACGATTGTGAGTTCGATTTTCACTCGGTGGAATGTGTTATTTTTATTTAGTATCATGTTACATAGCTCAGCACGCAATCTCCATGACGATGTGTGGGACAGCATCAAAGTACATTATGAGTGTGAGACACTACGTTCCCTCCACCATCTGCGGGACACAATGTAAAAAACAAAATTATTAACACCAAATTGATTTGCAATTCACCCATAGACTAGACAATAATGTACGTTACAGACGTTACGGTCTCTTAACGCGCTGAGCACATAAGTGCAGTTTGTACCGGTGAAGCCAAGATAAATAAAAATATTTTTATTTTCATTTAACACGTCCCTCCCGATTTAGTTCATTAGATATGTATGACTTGCTAAATTAAAGAGACCTTATTTAATCACTTGCGTTTTAAACAAGGTAAAGTTTACGATCCCTCTTCTAATGAAATCACTTACGCGAAGACTATTTTTTTATAAAATTCTGTTTTATATAGACTTTTTAAATATTATAAAAGTCCTAAAACTTCAAAGAAATTCAAGGAAGAGACCTCTTTTAAAATTATTTAGAGTATTTCCGCCCGTTTAGGTTTAGCGTCAGCAGGTAGAATGCTAATTCTTAAATTGTGACAGATTATTATTATTAAATGTAAATCAAAATAATTATTTGAATTCGTTTGTGTAAAAATTTTAAACGACTTCTGTAGGAAAAGGAGGTTGTCAATAGGAGTATTTTTTTTTATGTTTGTTACCTCAGAACTTTTGACTATGAACCGATTTGGATGATTTAAAAAAAATCAGCTTCACGCTATATCCCGCCACACCAGGGTGGGCAGAGGGAACCTAGTGTTAAGACACTCCGTCCCCACTTTCTTCCGAATTTTGGAGGCATTGCGTGTTGAGTTGCAGAACTCATCGCCGCGGTTGTGCCTCAACACCAGAACGAAGAATTGAAATATAAATTTAAGTAAATATTTCTTCTCCTCGGGTGGGGATCGAACCCGCAACCAGTCGGTTTTACAGTCACACTTTGTGCTACTGAGCCACGTCTGGATTTTTTTTTATTTGAAAGTGAATGCAGAAATGGGCCAAAAATGTGGTAGGACCGTATGGAACGACGTGAGGTCCCATTTTTTTGGTCCATTTCTGACTATGAGAAAATCACATTTAACTCACTCAATATCATGTCAATCTATTCCGACGATTCTTATTTTATTTAAAAAGATACATTTTAAGGATAATTGGTGAAAGTTTGGTTAGGTTCTAATTATGAGATCCGGTTTAAATTGAACTGAGTGAGAAACTGTAACTGTACTGTAACAGTGAACAAGGGAAAACATTGTTAAAATTGAAGTCGGTAGTAAGATTCCTAATTCGTTTGAAGTTTTATATAACACAACCACTAACTTGAGAAGCATCCTCTTAAGGTCACCCATCCCTTAAAATCGTAAAATAAATTAATTTTTAAAGAAAAAAAATCGACTTGAAACATCAAAATAAAAGTTAAAAAATAATGTACTTTGAATTTTACAAAATTAATTAAAAAACAGCATATAAAAACATCAAAATTATAAAATCTTTTGTAATTATTTTTGTTTAACAAAATCAAAGTACGTTTTAATTTATGTAATATTATTATAGCAACAACAAAACGATTAAGTCGGTTTTTTTTTTAATTAATTTATTATATTTTTGAATATTTTTCTAGATGTAAAATAAGTTGACTTTATTTTAAATGGTATAGATATTTAACTACTGTCGTGTAGTGTGTACTCCACAGTCCCGTTATTGTTCTGTAAGTGATTTAATAAATACTCTTTACAAAATAGTATATGACCTTTTTTAAAATTGATAACGCACTTACACCTACACATAGGTTCATAACATATTTGTGCACACGCCCACAAACGAACCTTAGGACTTCTTTTGTTTGTGGCATTTCATTTTAAGTAGTACAAAAGATCTAAGATCATTTAATACGGATGGCGTCCTAATAATTTCTGAGAGGACACATTGTTCTCGATTATTCCATAACAATATAATATTGTTTTATCGTCATTCACCTATAGCTCTCACAGTTGGACACCCGAAATGGGAAAACATGAATATTATGCTTAATTAAATACAGCAGCTTCACACTGTATCCCCAACACGGCATAGTAGGCAGAGGGAACCTAATGTTAAGGCAATACGTTGCCCACTTTCCGCCGAATTCTGGAGGCATTGCGTGATGAGTGGCGAAACTCAACGCCGCGCTTTGCCTAGACACCAGAGCGAAGAAACGGAAATATAAATTTAAATTAACATTTTATTTCCCCGAGTTGGGATCGGACCCACAACCAGTCGCTTTTACAATCACTTTATGCCCCTACGCCACGACTGGCCTCAAATGATGAAATCTATTAACATGGCGCAATAGGACATTTGACTGTAAGTACGATGGTTGAGGGTAAGATAAAGCGCGGTGGTCAGTTCCGCCACTCCATGTGCTATATCTCGAATTTGGATGAAAACCGGAGTATTTAGACATAAGGTTCCCTTTGTGTACCCATTACTCTACTGTATGTTGGATGAAGCGTAAAACTGAAGAAGCAAAATATTATATTGCATCGTCGTCTTCGTCTCGTCTTCCGCATTTTGTGTAGTACGTAAGGATAATGTATCATTTCCTCGTTTTGTTCTTTTTTTTAGCATCAAATAGTATTTCGCAGGAAGCCTAGTGTTCTGGCACTTCGTTTCTCCATGCACCGGCCATTCTTGATTGGCGAAAATAAAAAAAACTCGAAAAAATCAATATCACATTTTCCCTTGAAGGCGCATATGAATGCATAAACTTTATAAAGTAAAATGCATTGAATTGAATGTTACAGCATAGATTTTATATATTTAATAAAATATCTTTTAAGAATCTTAATAAATGTTTCTTAGAACCTAGCTAGATATTATTAGTATCAGGATGTAAGACTCAAAGGCGCTGTCACTGGAGATATTCTGCAACGAACTTATATTACCTAGTTCGGTAAATTAATTTTATAGAAGAGGCTTCATTATTTTAAATGAATATTGTTGTTGACGATAGTTATCTTTTTCATGTTTATGATAGAAATATTTCATAGCTATGAGCACGGGCGCAGGAATAGGGGCTGGGCTGCCCGGGTCCACTCCGAAATAGTCTTGTAAATTTAACAATAAGAAATTTTACTACTTTAAAAAATAACGTTTATACGAACGTACAACAGATCCTAAGCTAAAGTTTATATTTTCTCGCTAACAGGCGACACCGATTTCTACCACTGTACTAAATGTTTAATAATTGGTTGGAGAATTTAGAACGGATGGTCCTAACACTGTACTGCGTCCTAAAATATTATATATGTATAGACTATAAGATATATAATATAATATATTCCCACACATAGTAGGGGAGGCAGAGGGTCCCACGTAACCTAGTGTCAAGTCACTCTGTTCCCATTAAGACACTTGCAGTCCCTGCTTTCCGCTGAATTATAAAGGCATCGCGAGTTGAATGGCGGATCTCAACGGCGTTACCAGATGGAGGAAGTGGAAATATTAAATATCTCATCATTTCAACCGACCGCGCGACGTTTGGTTTTAATAAATATAACGTGAAAGAGTTGATGTAAATAAGCTAGGTTTAGTATTACTCCAAGAGACGTCACTCATTGATATCGTCCCAAATGAGGGTCTTTACCCTCGCAGCCCTCGCGGCGTGAGGGAGTGTGTAACGTGAATGTGACGAATTGTTACGAAATATGAAAGCAATCTGTCTATTGTTGGTTTTGGTTGCCAATTATGCCTCATTATGTTACTATATTGAGTTTCAAATATGGTATTTACATTATATTACGTAGATAAAAAGGTATACGAGTATAGTAGGGTGCCTCAAGTGTGCGCAGTTTAGAAATAATACGATATAAATCAAATAATAATGCTTTCATTTTAAAGTGAATATGTTTATTTCAATGACCAAATAGTCAGCTTTTATAAAATATAATAAAACTCAACCTCAAAGTGTACGTTTTTTATTTATAATTATGTAGAGTCTTGATGTTACTTGTCCATAAGAGTACGCAAGCCGCATAAATCGCACTTTTAGATCCCGGTTTCGATCTATGTATGATATGCATTTTTCATGCCACCATCAGTACAAATGCTGTACTGGATCCAATCATCAACAAAGGTTATTCATAGTACTCCGTACATCTAAAATTAGGTAACTAGGACACATATCCACATATTTTTCATATTCTTTTGCAGGATTTTTGGCTTTCTAGGTGGTATTTTTGATGTTCTGTAGAATTATACTTATTTAGAAAACGTATAAAAATTTGAACGTAGCGGGACTCGAACCCGTGCCTCCAGGAAACCGACCAGGCGCTCTGACCACTAAGCCATACGTTCTCATCAAGCGTCAAATTGACGTCGAATTTTTTATATGCTTGTTACAACTTATTTATTTTTACAAATTTCCGCTACCCAAAGATAATTACTAAGAATTATCGTTTGGTATAATTATGGTTGGTTAGTATTCTCTCGTGCCTAACTAACTTAAGTTATAATTCTAGATATTTTTCATAGTGAAATGGTTATAAATTGTATTTTACTACAAACCAAGCCTTTTCATTTGATACCCATACTAGATGGATTGTGCAAAAATTTCTAATCCGCCATTTTATTATGACAGTCACTTTAGATTAACAACAATATAGATATTTTTGTAATTTTTAAAGTGTTATTGCACACTTAGTAAATAAAATTACTCCCGCTACGTTCAAATTTTTCCGACCACGTGTCCGACTGAACTGAAATAAAAATTTCAGTTCAGTCGGACACGTGGTCGGAGTAGATCAAAATGAACTTGCAAGATTTCACATACACTAACACTATAAAATACTAACACGTCAAGTTAAATAAAGACTTGTCAATATATTAATGGAATCCGATGTTGAAGTATCGAACATGCTTAAAAATATCGTCACTATTTAGTAAGAGGCACATTTGTTACCGGAAAAATAATATAAATATTACCCCAACGGGAAACCAAATCTATAACTATCGCGCAATGCTCTAGCTTTCTAAGATTGACTGGATGCCAATAATTAACAACGTAAATTATTATACGAGTATATTTTTAACTTTTACCTGTAGATTTGCTCGTTTTAGTTAGTTATTTCGTAACTAATAACAGTTGTGTGTAACACCAGACATATTCAACAGGTACAATGGATTACATCGAAACCATTAACGTATCCAGAGATGTATTCGAGTCCGGGGCCCGTAGTTTCGAACTGATCTCTTTGTGTAACGTTTTGTTTTAATTTATCTGGCTTCATTTCTTGTATCCAAAAATTTGGGATGGATATGACCTATTCGGTTCTATTATTGTTACGCCCAAAATCGAAACGATTTACATTACATTACATAGTCTATAGCCTTTCTCTAAAACTGTTGATAAACTCGATAACTAATATTCGGTTTTTTCTATTCGATTCAATTGTACTTGAAGTTAGCACGTTGAACCAAACAATTTCTACAACTTTATATTATTAGTATAAAAGTACCGTACAATTCAATTAAAATAAGTTTTCATAATTCGAAATTCTCTCTATCTGCTCCAAGCGACATCCACACACAGCACTAGAAACCATATAAAACGAACAGCTTGGACTGAAACATTGAATTACAATAGATCATCCATCTCCCGCGACGTGAGGACAATGCAGCTTCTAAGAACCGTGCTGTGTGGCTACTCCTTTACTTGTACGAGACAGCCACTATCAATAACATATCATTAGTAGCACTAGCACGTGTACCGTTTTACTGTTAGAGTTTGTTTCGTAGTATGAAAATAAACATATTTTCTAGGCCAGTCCGTAGAAGCACAAAACTGTGTGACTGTAAACTCGACAGGTTGTGAGTTCCATTCCACCTCGAGGAAAAAAAATTATTTTGTATTTTATATCCTCATACAAGCTGACGATAAAGCAACGCGCCGCGTTGAGTTCCTCCACTCAACACGCAAACCTACAGAATTCGGCGGAAATTGGGAGACGGAAATATCCTAATAGGAACAGAGTGTCTTCACAGTGTGTGTAACATGAAGCAACAAAAATAGCAGCCAACACCGCAATTTGCTGTCAGAGCGAGATATGAAAATAACTAATTTGAACATCTAAATCATACATTAATTACAAACATTAAGACATATTAATTACAACGATGGAAAGCAACAGGTACAAAATGACAGTGCGAATGATGTTCAAAGAAGACGCGATGTCTCATCGTCATATAGATTAGGGATGTGGATGTTTATAATTGAATGTTCTTACAGAACATGATATAGACGCTTCAATTGAGATTGACTGAAATATAATGGCTTCTAGTACAATTTAAATCGAATTAAATCAGCTTCACGCTGTATCCCGCACTCAGCAGAGTAGGCAGAGGGAGAACCTAGTGTTAAAATACTCCGTTCCCCACTTTATATAATATATAATATTCAATGTTTTTTTTTTTGCAAAGTAAACTAAAAATAACTTTAAAATAAATGATTCACCTTCAAAGTACACTGACAACTGAAGTAAATATAGAAACAGTACGATATACTTGAACACGCGCCTCTTGCAAACCTTCGTCTAAGCAGGGGTTCCCAACCTTTTCTTTCTAGCAGGGACCACTATGCATGTAGGTAATATAAAAATTCATCCTGATAATCAAAGAAAAACTTCGTCTCACCATCTCCAGTCATATAATTAAAATCGTATGCGGACCATATTTAGGCTTCTGCGGACCAGTGGTGGTCTGCGGGCCACTGGTTGGGAACCACTGGGCTAAAGCAATCTATTATATACGAAACTATATTGTAAGATATATAAATTAGATTTAAAAAATAAAAAATCAGACCTACAAAATATAACGTAAACAATCATTTATTCCCAAATATTTCGATGCAATAAGATCTTTCAAATAAAATTAACTAAAATATTTTATTGAATTAGACCACTACAGGCACTTTGCACCTTTAAGTTATTATAAAAACGTCAGTAGTGTCAGTTGTACAGGAAGATACCGTTCCAGCTTCGAACGTAATTCTACAGAGACGAGCCGGTGCCAAAAAAGGTGCTGTTTTAAAATATAATTTAAGTACATTAAATATTTAACTTTCATTAACTTCCCGAGTACGCATTAATAGCATTTAATGACACTAACATTTTAACACTCATTAATATCATACAGGCTGCCGTGGTGCCGCGAGACAGCATCTGTTTTTAAGCGCGACTGTTGTGGGTTCAATTTCCAATCTGGGAACGAATTATTTTCATTTCCTCGATTTGTGAATATTACAAAGCGCGGCTTTAAGGCTTGTAGACAAATGGGCGGATAGGGCGGAAACGGATTTTTTACACTAGGTTAACTCTGCCTACTCAATATGACCGTACATACGAGAATGTAAAGCAAAAAAGATTAATATCCGGAGTAAACATCAATATTATTTAAACATAATATTTATTGAAAACCCTGTGTACAGGTGCCACCCTCACCACGGCCCAAAGCAGAGAGTACAGTCTGGAGAGCCTGGACCTCTTACGGCTTCTCGCTGAGAAGCCATGGATCGGCTTCGGCCCTCACAACCGTTGGGATCGGGGCCCTAGAATTGAGGAGGACATAGGCTCACTACCCAGCTATCAGAGGATCAGCCCGCCAAGACAAGACGATGGACCTAGAAACTATGATGATGATGTTTTAAGGTTTGTATGGATTCTTTTATAATACAAATATACGTATTTTTTTACATTTATTTATATAACACGAAAGAAAACATAATAATAACTCTTATAAAAAATATAACTTATTTCTAAGAGATGAGATACCGGAAACCATTGAATGTAAGATATATTAAAAGAATCCATTCGGATACGATACCTAAATAACTATTATGTTAATAATAATAAACTCACATAAAAATATATTTAAAATTTATAATAAAATTTAAAAAAAATGAAAAGTTTTCTCTAAAAGTTCTGGTAAAGCAGATATTTTTAAACATTTTTAAAGTATTATTCTACACTTCGGAAAGTAAAAAATTTGAACGTAGCGGGACTCGAACCCGCGCCTCCTAGTAACCGACCAGGTCTATTTTCTCCACAATAACTATAACAATATAAAAAAAACTATTTTACATAACGTTCCTAGTAAATGCTTTCAACACTATTTAAATTACTACATAATGCTTAATGATATACAAAAAAAGGTTCCTTTAACTTTCCATACTTAAATCATCATCATCATCATCATCATCAATAGAAAAAGCTATATAGAAAGATTTCCTTAAAATAATCCACTTGTAATATGACCATGTCTTTCTCAAGCTGATATCTGATAACGAAATTAATTTGTTTTGAAGGATATAAAACCTGATTTTGCCTTATTAACATCCTAAAGGAGCAATTTCAATATTAAATTATATATTTATTTAAGGCACTAAATAACTAAAGTGTTGGATTAAGTATTCCCTCTCATAATATAATTTTATAAGGCTAAATTAATATTAAAAAGTCGTAGGTGTCTACGTGAAATTTAAATATATTTTATTGTGAAAAAGATAGAAGCCGGTTCAAACCCGATCTGAAGCAATATTTAAATCATTTTCGTTCCTTCGGCTAGAGAAAGTGGAATGGAGGAGAGGACTCAAACTTCTCGTTTCATACTTTACGCCCAGCTTTAATATGGTGCGCGTTAGGTGATGGGAACCAGTACTTTTATTAAATACAATAAATGAAAATATTTGAAATTTATTATTTAGCTTCACACATTGGCCCGTGCAAAGCAGAGTAGGTAGAGCGAACCAGGGAACCAAGTGTTAAAACACTACGTTCCCATTAAGGATCCCCAATTTCCTCCGAGCGGGGACACAACCCACGACCTCTCGTGCTTACAGTCACACATTTGTCTATCTTAAATATATGAACATCTACATGGATATTTTGACCCAGGGGGATCAGAGAAGCGGTCGGCAGTGGCGACCGCGCTGAACGGGCGCCGCCGCCGCCAGCCCGCACCCGCGCTCGGTAAGGCCGTCACGCCGTATGTCGGCGTCGGTAAGCAGCGTCGATAGCGGCAAACATTATTCTATGTGTTTTGTTTCTTTTATTTTGTTATTGTTTTATTTGTTAGGATTGGATTTTGAGGTCGTGAGGCACTTGGTGTTTTATTTTTTTCTTTTTTTTTTCCATTATATAAACCTATGTATATGTAGAGAAATGATCAAAATTAAAATCAAATCAGCTTCACGCTGTATCCCGCACACAGCAGGGTAGGTAAAGGAAACTAGTGTTAAGACACTCCGTTCCGTGATATTATTGTTAAGAAATGATTGATTGATAAATAATAATTGATGCCAGTCGTGGTGTATGAGCACGAGCTTGCTACTGTAAGCGCGACAGGTTGTGGATGGAGCAATTTAATTTCCTTGACTGGGAACTCGAAGAAATTGAATATTTAATATTTTCATTTACTTGCTCTGGTAACGAGGTAAAAGCGACGCTGAGGTCTGCCACTCAATACGTAATGTCTTCAGAATCTGGTGGAAAGTGGAGAACTGAGTATCCTAACATTACGTTCCCAGGATCCCTATGCCTATCTTGTCATGTGCAGGATACGGTGAAGCTAAAAAAAGCCAAAAAAAAATGTTTTATTTTTTGTATTCGTATGTATTGAGGATAGGATTTTGAGTTTTTATTACACTTATTTTTTTATTTCATTTTTTATACATGTATATGTAAAGCTTTTTCACCGCATGGCCTTAGTAATATAAAAATATATATTGGATCTCTCACTCTCTCTCTCTCTCACTTGGATATACACAAACCATAATATATCGATATATAACACGTTCTCTTTATTCCGACAACATGATAAATGTGGCGGAACTCAACGCCGTTTTCTTTTTAATTCAACTAAACACAAAAATAATATCTATAACTGAAATTATTCTTTAAAATGTTCAAAGAGTATGTAAAATAATCTTTGTATTACATTAGATGGAAATAACCGTTATTGACCTTTCTAAGTTATTATTTTGTTTTTCTACTTTTTGATTGTATTGGGCATTTGCTTGTGCCGGGAAACCTCTATAACAGTACCATTAAAGGGGTGCAGAGACACCAAAACTAATGATGCAAGAATTGATCCTTTTTTAGTATCTTTATAGTCACGCTATTGCTTTTAATATAACTTATAAGAATAAAATAAATAGTTCTAAGTAAATGAATGTAGTAAACACATTTAATATCAACAATTATTTGAATATTATATAGGTTTCATTCGTTAAATCACTTCTTGTCAGATTTCTTGTGGTCCTACATTTATGGGACCATAGGCTTTATTATAAACATAAAAAAAAACGTGATATAACTAAAAATGTCCCTATACACAGGTGTACTCAACGACGTGGGTTCTTTCTTTGATTCTTTACGGGACAACTTGGAGACGCTCGCGTCTCTGTCACCGCAACAAAGGTCCAATTTGTTTCTGGAGCCGCCTACTGTGGTACACGCTACTTCGTCTGGTAAGTTAATAAGTTATAGGGAAGGTATGGAAGTGGGTACTTAAGAGGTGAAAGAAGAGAAATTAAACCTTTAGAAAGAGAAACTTGAGTGTTAAAGCGATGGTTGCGAATTCGATTCGCACCTACTAGCAGACAGAGAAGAAAAGAATAAAATAAAAAACATTCTAACGTTTACATTTGTGGCTAAAAATAAATTACATATTTGTCATTTTATACTAATTAAATATTGACAGAGTTAATTTTAAAAAAACCAGACAAAGACTCTTGTTAGACGGACAACAAAGGGATCTTATAAGGGATCCTTTTTTCCATAAAAGATACGGAACCTAAAAATTGATTTGAACCAACAATGAACCTGTTCATTACAATACAGCTACCACATCAATATGGCGTTTAATATTACCTTTATCCTTAACATATCCTGAATAGAACAAGGAAAAATATACAAAACAAAGAATGACTTCTTTTTCCCACTTCCCATACGAGACCTTAACTAGAGTAATTGGTACGCACGCAACATGTGGCTTAGTCGCCTCGTATAGGCCGTCTACATACGAGTACGTAGTCTTGTTGACTATATTCATTTAGAATTTGTTTAACATCACGCTGTTTCCCGCATATGGCAGGGTAGGCAGAGGGAACCCGAGAGGGAACCAGATTCTAAATCTGGTTTTTTAGACACTTTGTTCCCATTAAGATATTTAGACGTCCCCACATTCCTAGTAAGACATGTCTTGTCACTAGAGTCTTTAAGGAAGGATCTTTCAAAGTTTAATGATTCGTGTGTTTTAAGTAATATTTTAAAGGGAAAAGAATTAAAAATTATTTCTTTTCCGAAAATAAAAGAAAAATATTAATTAGGCGGAAATTCCGACATGAAAGTATTTTAATAAAAACAAAATGTCTTAACACTAGGATCCCTGATTTGTCTTCCTAGCCTGCTTTATGCGGGATACTGCTGTGTAATACACAAATCATATTTTTTTCATATAGGCGCGGATGAAGCAACAGGTAGAAGTTGTTTCTAAGTAAATATTTGTAATAGTAGCACAATTGTTACTGTACGTGATGGCCGTAGAAAGGGGATTTTTATATTAAAAATTATATAAAAATTATAAAATAAAAAAAACATGAAGCTTACG
This sequence comes from Heliconius sara, assembly GCA_917862395.2. Classification (NCBI taxonomy): domain Eukaryota; kingdom Metazoa; phylum Arthropoda; class Insecta; order Lepidoptera; family Nymphalidae; genus Heliconius; species Heliconius sara. The sequence continues at coordinate 12,411,093 of OU860795.2, read as the reverse complement.
TCTTTTCCAGCATAGTAGGGGCAGCAATAAGTGTCACTACTCATTTTTTCCACTTTCCGTACAGATTTTAAGGTATTGCAATTTAGGTGGTGGAATTTAACGCCGCGTGTCTTTTCGTCAGAGCGAAGAAGAGAAAACAATTTACTCTCAGCAGTGAAAATCGAATCCACAACCCTCGCTTTCACAGTCAGATGGCTCATAAAAAACAACTAGCCCATATATTGAAAAAAACGTAATTTTTTATAGCGATATGTCTATAAGTATCATTGAAAGAGTAAGAATTGTACGTGGCATATTATTATATGGAAATTTGATAGGTGTATGAATAACTCGAACAATTTACGATGTATATCTCTCTTAAACGACTTTTATAGACATGAGTTTTTTAAAACATATCCATGTTATAGTGCTATAAATATCAATTTTGTAGCAAACTTGATCACAAAGAAGATGAAAGTTGTAAGTTCGATTTTTTTTGTGTAGCTTCACGCTGTATCACGCACATCCGCAGGCAGGGGATGCCTGGGAACCTCATGTTAAGGCACTCAGTTTCCATTAAGACAATTCCGTTATCTGCTCTCCGCCAAATTCTGGAGGCATTTAAATGGAATGCTTTAGAAATATTTGTTAAACACAAATTTTTTATAAAAGTAAAATTTCATTCATCCATTTTTTTAAGTTACACGCCTTATCACGCATAGCATTAAAATATTTCTTTCTTTGATTTGTAACCCGGATGAGTGGCGTAACTTAGCACTGCATTACACCAACAGCAAGTTTACAATAAGGTGTTGTCTCATAGCGATGGCTTCAGTAATTAATAATGTTAATTGGACAAAATGTGGAGAATAGAGTCACTTAATATGATCACTATATTTTGTCTGCCTACCTTGCCATCATTATAGAGCTAAATATTAACGTCAAAGCATCGTGTTATATTTCACATTGTTAAAAACATAGATCATTTTACTCACGTGTCAGATGCCTAAGGTCACCGAACTGCGTTTCTAGTGTATTAATTTTGTGTAAATTCAAGTAGGTGTAGTACAAAGGATTTTGAAGAAGCATCTTTTATCGTGTCAATATCGTGTCAGGCCGTCGTGGGTCATCGGCACATAAGCTCATTCGTGACCGTTGTGGGTTCGATTCCCATTCGGGGATTATTTATTTCGGTTTACCCTTTGGTAATAAGACAAACTTTGGCGTTAAGTGTCGCCCTTCAAAACGCAATTTCATTCTGCCTATCCGTATCACGTAAATATGTTCTGTTGGGATTACACTGTACTCCGATCTATATTAAAATTATGTAGGATACTCTTAGTGTAATAAAAATTGTTTTTTTTATTGTTTTCGAATAAATAAAAAAATGTTCAATATTAAAAAATATGCGATATTTGTTAAAAAAATATGATTTTTTTGCCATTAGAAATAATAAAAAAAAATCACATCGAGATTTACTCAATCGTGTTAGTTATAAAACTAAGTAATATTCTAGACGCAAAAATGTTCTACATGTGAAAACTGAAGTGATTGTAATACTAAAAATCTTTCTAAAAATTTATAATCACGTCTGTCTTTGGCCGAAACGAAATATTACCTATATTATTATCTTTATGGCTTTTTACTTTTATTGACATTAAAAGGATGGTCGATCGATCGGCTCTCATTTTTAACAAAATGTCTGTCTTTTCATAAAGCATGTTTTGTAGCTTAATAGTAAGATTTTTTCTATATGAGCTATTTCAGCACAATTCTTATATATTTTTACCTGTTTGTATGTTTTTTATCTGTATGTATGTTTGTATGATTTTTTACTTGTTAAAACTTCTTAATTTTGTGCTGAAAAGAGCTTATGTCAAATAATAATACAACTAATTAATCTTTTTAGAAACACACGTTGTAATCATTTTAGCGTATTTTTCCTAGAATTAATAAGCCGAGTTGCGCCAGCGGATGTTCTAATTCACTTTTAATAGTCCATCGCTTCTATTATCTCGTTTAGTTCTGTTGAAAAGTCAATGTCATATTTTTATAATTTTGCAGTATAGGCGGAAAGAACCTAATTAAAAGGCCCTTACTTTAACACTATAAGTTAAATGAAAAAGAAATTTCTATTTTATAATATTGATTATACCCTAAATGAGATTTGAATACATGATCACGGCGTTCACTATATGTGCTTTGTTAATGATGTTTATAGGAACTGCCTATTTTCCTAATTATCAAGTTAAAAATACTAGAAATCTTAGAAATTCTATAACAAATATCACAGCACTGGATACGAACTAATTAATTAATTCTTTGTTTAAAAGATTAATGCTACTCTTACTCTATTTATAAATACAAAACTTTTATTATGACTGTAGAAAAATACTAAAAGCGAAAGTATTTTTAAGCTTAACATCTCGTTTAGCTCAAAAGAATAAAAAAATTAAACACCTTGCTTAGAAATATAAAATAACAATTGCTTCGATTAAAAACTTAACAAATATAAGCATAAATATGAGAACCAAATTATAACAATTATTAAATTCAATAACACACAAAACAACATTTGAAACAATTACAAAGTTTGTCACGCTCGTGTGTAGGGTAACCAGAAATTCTGATAAGGATGGATAGACTGGTATTTTTTATCTTCTAGTTAAATCTTTGTAGACGCTATAACTTCAGTAAAAGTCATGTTACAAAACATCTAAGTTTAGTATTATTTTTTTAGTTTCAGTATCCCATACATATTCCAGTATGCAGAGGGAACCTAGGAACATATATTCACATGATAATGATGTCTACGTCCATGGGCTTTGGCATATTTCCTATTAACATTATCAACGAGCTCTATGTTGAGGTCCCTGTAGAGGTCGTCGCTACTTACATATATATTAAGGAGCATTTACTATTACTACTATTTCTCTAAATATAATTGTTTTGATCGTTGTATGATATCTTACAGCCGTACTCTGGCATAAAGACTTGCTTGTACAGCAAAACCCTGCTGTGTACTGCTAAATGTAAACAGCCAGTACATCCTGTTGTAATGAATTTCTAACTCCTCTTTTTTCTCCTCTTAATGTGAGCTTTCCAGCATCCAACGTCATGCCCAAGTACTTTGATGTATTTTCGTACGATATTATTTGATCGTTAATGTCGTTATTGAGCGTTAATCTAATCGCATTATTCGAAACTATTCAAGACATTATACAGCTTTAAACTCAAAATGCTGGTAACCCTATGCTTTCATGTGAGCCCAGAAGGACTATTACAAGTTTTCAGATTACATTCTATATTGCGGTCAGAGTGAATTCGAAATTGTGAATAGTTGACACTTGTTGCTTTACAATTTCTTTGAAACGACTTCTTTGTTGTTTGTAATGAACAAACTTAGATAATATTAATCTCACACGTACGAGTACGTGTAAACGGAACATAATTATTTTAAATGATTATACAAAAAATATTGTATATGGCTTCTCAGAAATTCCCGCATAGAAGGGTAAGGGTTAAGATATTTCTTTCCCTATACACTGTCTCATTTCCGAAATATTACTAGTTAAATGATGGAACTTAATGCCGTTCTTTGTCTATTTTAAAACCAGGACACGAACCCACAACCTAACATATACTTACAAACGCTATGCCTCTGCACCACGTTGGCAATGACATAAATACTACTTTAGCTGTAACTAGTACCATCATCTCTGTAGTTTCTCGATCGAACTGTCACAACTAAAAGTTCCGCCTACAGTATCGCCGTCTATACAAAAGTTTAATTAGTCTGCCGTCTGTTTGTACGATTGTAAGTTTATTAAATATTTTCTAATGCTTATAAAATTTTACACTATTTTATTTTCATAATAATAGCTTCACGCTGTATCCCGCATATAGCAGGATAGAGTGATTTTACAGATAAAAAAGAAACTCATCACCGCGCTTTACAAAATGTTAGCAACGGCATTATAAGTTTTACAACTAGCCAAAGTAAACATACATACATATATGGAGCCGTCGTGGCGCAGTGGAATACTGTGTAACTGTAAACAGTTGTGGGTTAGTTCCTCACTCGGGGGCGTACTTACAATTTAATTTATTTTCATTACCCCGCTAGATACCTTTTATATAGAAATATTATATTAAGAAACGTTTAAATATTATTATAAAAAAAGATAACCGATTTTACCCATTTTATAGGCAGTGGTGGCGGCGGCAGCGGCATTAGGAGACTCCACGCCCTCCGCCCTCTGAGACCCACCGGGAACATCAGGTGTGCATATTATATCATTTCATTACTAATATACAAATAATACAAGCTTGTTAACATGACAGTTGTGGTTTCGATCTCAGTCGAGGGAATCTATTCACGCTGTATCCCGCATACTCGTGTAGCAGGGTAGGCAGATGGAGTCTAATATTAAGACACTCCACTCTCCACTTTCCGCCGAATTCTGGAGGCATTATGTGTAGAGTGGCAAAATTCAACACCGCGCTTTGACTCGACACCAGAGCGAAGAAATGGAAATATTAAATATTTCATTTCTTCGTGTCAGATTCGACCTCAAAATCAGTACCGTTGACAGTCTTCAGTCCCTTGAACCCCTGCGGCACGACCTCAAATGGAGCTATGTTTTTATAATATTTTTATACAATTTGAAGCCGCGACCATCTCATCTATTTTACCATGACACAATAAAGAGAATATTGTGAATAACATTAACAAACATAATATAGTATTTTAGAAATATTTTATAAGAATTGCAAAGAAACCAATGAAATGAGAATACATAGTGCTCTTTTATATATTATAATTGAAGGAAACGCAATGACAAAATAAAAAGAATAGAGAAACATTTATTGAGCATATATTGCTTGTACGAACGCTACTGATAAATAAAAATTATACAGAAAACAGGGCGTATAGCTTAGTAGTGTCTGCTATATAGAAGAGGAAGGCCTCAATTCTTGCTATATTCATACATATATATAATTTCTAACACTTTTTAATTATTATTTCAGAATAAGGATAGGAAAATCTATAGAAAACGTATAAAATTCAAACCCGCGTCTTTTGTTTTCCTGCCGCGCGACCATAAGCCATACGTTCTTATTGATCTACGCCGAAATTTCCGATCGCATACAATTTATTTACGTTCATACATTTTTAAAATGTTATTCATGCATTAAGTAAATGCAAGTATTAAGTTAAAATATACAGTTTAAAAAAGATTGAAAAACACCTTTTTCTACGGCAAGTGATACAAGTGCTCAGAACTATAAATTGTATGAGCTTAAACTCCAATGGTTTATTAGTAACCTTTTAAAAGTTCCAATATTCGTGTTCTGGCTCCATCATCGCCTGTCCGTTGAAACAATAATATAGTATTGTCACCTAACTTTAAGTATAATTGCCACCGATCCCTGCTCGCCCCAGAATAATCTAGTGCCCACCCCATAAATTTTACTAATCCACAATTTTTCTTATAAAAAATTCAGCAAAAAAAATGAAAATTAAAAGAAAGAAGGCCTAAAGTCTTTTGAGGCTTTGAAAAAGTCACTCATTCATGAAACTGTCTAATTCTTAAGTTACTAATATTGTGGCAGATAGCAACCTTGTCTTTTTGTGTATATAGATTAATACTTAGTTAAAATATATCCATAAGAACTTGAAATTACAAAGGATTCTCATTTAAAAGTACAGTAACTGGCAACTTTACTGACATTTAGACAGACCGATCTATTGCCTAACTTATTTTATCTAGAGATTGGAGTTTTATTGATTTTTCCCCTTTTTTCTGTTTCCCTTATCCAAAGTTCATACTAATAATAGACATTGAAAGAAGGCTAAACCACAAATTTTCCTTTTGGAATACCTTGTAATGTGAAACTGTTGAAAGTTTCTTAAAAAGTTAATCTGGAAGAAACCTTGAATTTAATTAGTAATTTCAAAATATTTTTTAATAAAAAACAGATTTAAATATCACTGAACCATGTTTATTTTATTCTAGTTGTTCTTAGTTTGAACGGCGGAATTTCAACGCGGCGGTGGATTTCGCCTTTCAGGATGCAATGCCTTGAAAGGTCGGCGAAAAGTGGGGAGTATCTTAACTATGGGTTTCCTGCCTACCTGGCTACCCTGCTATATGAGGGATACAGCGTCAGGCTGAAAAAAAATTAAAAAACATTTTAGACATTTTTAACCACTGTATTCTTCCACACTTATAAAAAAAGATATTTAGAAGACGTATAAAAAAATTGTACTTAGCGGAAATGGAACTCGCACCTCTTGGAAACCGTCCAAGCGCTCTGACCACTAAGCCTTATGTTCATTCGTAGATTCTAAACAAGTATTTAACGGAGTTCTTGGCAACCTTTTCTCTTTGTCTACTCTACTAAATGCGGGATAAAGCGTGAAACTGAAAAAAAAATTATATGTAACTCATCTCCACTCACACTCTAATCCTATATTCATCGAAATCCAAATATAATTTGTATGTAGATCTTACAACCGTAGATCGGACGTGGAGGCGTGGTATCCTGCAGCCAACCACCACGACCCCGGGCTCCTGTGGACGGGCCTCGGACGGTAAGCAGGTTCAAGTCTGCCTTCCCGACTGGATATACTCAAACTCGTATGATAGACACGTCACGTTTTGTAAAAAAATTAAAAATTATGTAACGATTCCATACAGGTCTCTGAGACCGCCGGTTGTTATTGGTTATACTAATGCGAACTATTTTTAATTCTAAAGGATATCTCATGCATATTGTGTATAAATAATTTTGTAAACCATTGACTTGCTGGTAAAGTTTTAAAAAGTCATTAAAATATAACTTAAAGGTCTTTTAGACCTATATAAACTAAAAAAAAATAAACTTATTTTGTTTGAATATTTTGTCAATTTAATATATTAATTGACATTTGGGGGAGAACTACAATTGTATGTTATAATAAGATTTATTATTAATAATTTAAGCTTTTGCTGATAAAATCTAAGTCATTTTTCTTATAGAGTATGTAATAGATATATTATATTTGCTATACAATTGCGTGCCGTATTTTAATGTTTGATCTTATCTTCTAGTCTTAGCTTTAAGAGTTGTATGTAAAATTAAATATTAAAATAAATATGTATCATGAAGAATATTTTCTTATTTACACTATCCACGTCCATTTTATAATGCTAAATAAGGTACTATACCCTAAATTTTATATTACATGGTGTGAAGAAATAAATTACCTTTGAAGTCCACAGAGAAAACTAAACGATCACTTTATTTGATTAAAAAACACAAGCCAGGAGTATCAGAGTAACGCTTTAGTTACACTCGCTCTAGATAAATTAGCTTTAACTTATCTGACAGATAAAATTATAACGACTTGTCTTTCAAGTCTGGCTGTTAATTTAACTAAAACTTAACCGGCGGACATTATTTAACCTTATACAAATATTTCAAGATTTTATTCTATAAATAACGTATGTATATCTGTAATAATAATGAAATGTTTATTATACAAACGTTTTTATAATAATTAAATTAAAAAAAAATTAATCAGCTTCATGCTGTATCCCGTACACAGCAGGCACAAGGGACATAGTGGAAAGACACTCCGTTTCCCACTCTCCGCCAAATTATGGAGGCACTGTCTGTTGAGTGGCGAAACTCAACGCCCCGCCTCTGCTTTGGTGCCGGGGCGAAGAAATTAAAATATTAATAAATAATAATTCATTCCCTCAATTGCGGATCGAACCCACAATCGTTGCATTACAGACACCTTTGTGCCTCTGCGCCACGACAGCCTCGTCCTTATATTGTGATAATATTTAATATTGTGTCATATAATATTGAGATAAAAGTTTTTTTTTATTTTATCCTTTCCTAATAATAATTGGACCTGAAGTTGGTTACTCTTGTAAACTAATGAAACTAAACTTAAATACTAGGATTCGCCACGTGCTGTGCACGGCGGATGTGGCTGAGCGAGGCTATGTTGCGCAAAATCTTGCGAAAATTTTGCTAAATTTTGTGTCTAGTCCGCACGCGCTGGGTTAGGTTAGTCAAAGTTGAATCTGTGCGCGTGAATGTCCAAACGTTCCACAGCTCAACTCTACGGGACACATTAAAAGCATTTACTCAAAAACTACAATTACAATTATCACCAAACTACTTCGCTGGGATCACCGTGTCGTCGTGTAGGAGTAGCGTTACAACGAAACACACTTTTGACCAGTAAGTACCAATAATATTTACATATTATTAATAAATACTATATTATATATTTTCATATTATGTAAATAAAAAATATGTAGGCCGGTCGTGGCGCAGGGGCACAAAGTGTGACTGTAAAACCAACTAGTTGTGAGTTCGATCCCCGCTCAAAGAGATGAAATATTTACTTAATATTATATTTAATTTTCTTCGCTCTGGTGTCGAGGACAAGCGCGGCGTTGTGTTCTGCCACTTAACACGCAATGTCTCCAGAATTCGGCGGAAAAGTGAGGGACGGAGTGTCTTAACACTAGGTTCCCTCTGTCTACCCTGCTGCGTGCGGGATACAGCGTGAAGCTGATTTATTTATTTATTTAAAAATAGGTGATTACTGCGTTCTCCGTTCCTATTAATAAAGTCAACTAAAGCGATTGAGTATACATAAAACCTTTTTTGCGAAAATAAATATTTTTTATAAAATCCCCAACGAATTTTTAGTATTTTTTTTCTTATAAAATCTCCTCCTTAAAAAATAACAAAATGGTACTCATTTCATTTTTCCCAATTAATTTAAAAAAAAACCATAACATACATTTACAAATATGTAAAAATATAGTATTTTTTTCTAATTTATCATAGATTTCCCATCAGTATACAAAAGTTAAATCTATTTTTAAATGCTTTGAAACCATCTCAATTATATTAAATCATAATAACATAATAGTACATCGTTAGTCTAACAATGTAACATACAAACATACACCGAACGAAAATATAATTTGATTGTTTGATTTTCGTAAAAGCAATTTGCATTTTCGAAACACTTAAGTAATTGTTTATAAGTGTAGATTAACGAACCAAACGATAATGTTAAAAAAAATCTTTGAACTATTTACAAAAAAATATTTTAAAGTCGATTTTAAAGTTTTGTCCCCATTGCTTTTAAATGAAGGTCCTTCTAAAACTATAGACACGTGACTGGTTGTGGATTCGATTCCTACCCGGAAGAAATGAAATATTTTATATTTTTATTCCTTAGCTCTGGTAACGAGGCAAGACGAGTTCCGCTACTCAACACGTAATACTTTAAGAATTTCGCAGAGTAGGGCGGGTGAAAGTGGTAATGGGGAATGAAATGTCTTAACACTATGTTTCCAGGTTCCCTCTGTCTATCCCTGGTATAGGCAGGATAAAAAATAAATCAGCTTCACACTGTATCCCACACACAGCAGGGTAGGCAGAGGGAGTCTAGTGTTAAAACATACCGTTCCCCACTTTCCGCCGAATTCTGGAGGCATTACGTGTTCAGTGGAACTCAACGCCGTGCTTAGCCTCGACACCAGAGCGAAAAAATGAAAGCATAAATGTAAATCACACTTTGTGCCTCAGCGCCACGACTAGCCTCTAATGCAAATAATAATGCAACTATGGTAATCTCTACCGGCAAATGAGGACAGAGTGAATTACCAATAAATCCTATTTAGCGCTTGAACTTGAAAAAATAATTTCAATATTTTCATTTTTTATATTTGTATGAGCCTAAACTCGAATGGTTTACTAATAACCTCCTACATATAGATCCAAAAATATCACTAGTAGCTTATCATTTATCTTTCAGTGTATCTATCAACAAAAGACAAAATTAAAATTATACAAAAAATCATAAATCAAAACAATAAATATAACCTTTTTACAAATTTTGTTCAATAATAGAGTCCCAATGGGAAACGTTTGAAATGTTTCAAATAAAGTTAGATTAAAGCACGACTTTCCGACCTTCGTCCTCTTAATCAGAGCACTGAACAGTGAGTACTCACTCAGTGTAGGTACTCACCACACTACCTAGTACTTACACTACCTACTCTATCTTTGTAAACATAAAAGTCATTTACAGAGAAACTACTTAAAAGCATGAAAATATTTGCATTTTGCAACTTTTTTTTGTACAAAATAGATAGTTGTCATTGAAATAAAAAATGTATTTAATATACAAGATAAGGTATATTATATAGAAGAATCATTTTATGGGTTTCATACTTTTCTATTACCTAGACCTTCTAAATGGTGAAATTAAATACTGTTTGTGTGTAAAATCTGAACCGATTTAAAATAAAATAAAATATTGAATATTTTCATTTCATGCAATGTTGAGTTCCGCCTCTCAAGACTAAAAATAATAGAAAGCTAAGAACGGAAGTTTCTTAACATTAGGTTCCCAGGATTCTTCTTCTTACCTTTCTTCTGCTATGTTTGGGATACAGAGCGAAGCTAAGTAAAAAAAATATTACGTTGCTCTTTATTCGGGCAGGACGACGTCTGCTGAGTTTTTTTAGAGAAAAATTAAAACGTTTCATTTATCTTGAATATGTGATAAGGATTATTTCCGAATTCTCTAAAGACAATCACAATAGACTCTAAGATGCTTTCCTCTCGAGGGGTGGATGCAACTTACTACAAATATTAGGCACCTTTATTAACAGACTAAAGCCACACAGTAAACTTTATGTTGGTAATAAACAGGCGTAGCTATAAAAACATAGATATTTGGTAGCACTATTACCAATGCTTTTTCGGGATAAAAATATTGTTAAAATAAATAAATAAATCAGCTTCACGCCTTATCCCGCACACAGCAGGGTAGGCAGAGGGAACCTAGTGTTAAGACACTCCGTTCCCCACTTTTTGCCGAATTCTGGAGGCATTGCGTGTTGAGTGGCAAAACTCCACGCCGCACTTAGCCTCGACACCAGAGCAAAGAAATGGAAATATAAATTTAAGTAAATATTTCATTTCCTCGAGTGGGGATCGACTAGGTTTCAGTTTCAGAAACTCACGCTTCACGCTGTATCCTGCTTATAGCAACTTACTAACAATATATATAAATGGAGGAAAGTAAAAAATTAAGTCACTTATTAAGTGACTTCATTTTATGATGATTTGATTGATTTATTGATTAACTAAAACTATTATCCTACGTAAATGAAAATAATGGTTACAGAGACATTCAATATGTAGTGTCATCTCAGCGATAAAGAGGGCTGCCTTGGGATAGTCTTCGATATCGCTTAATGTTTGAAACACATATTATTAACAGTAATCTGCTTCGGATAATGCTTGTTATATCGTTATATGTCATCTATACTTCTATACTTATATCATAAATCTAAAGATTGGGTTTGAATGACAGCGCTAGTCTTAGGACCTATTGTTTCTAATTGAAAAATAAAAATTGACCAAATTTTGCCCCCCCTTTAAGGTTTTTTTTTTGGAAAATTTAACTATAAATGTATAATTTTCAGTTTTTTTCCTGAACTTGTACTATCTATTACCCGTAGATGCTAGCTACCAAATTTCATAATTCTAGGTCAACCGGAAGTACCCTAATAATTTTGATGCCCGTTATAGTGTCGAATATAAACGGCCATACCTTTTTTTATGTAAATGTAGAAATGTTTCAGAAAATCATGGGGCCGTAGATCTACGTATGTGGTTTGAATTTTAACTCAATGTGTCCAAGCGTTCCTGAGATAAAGTCTCTTGACAGATAGACAGACGGACAACAAAGTGGTCTTATAAGGGTTCTCTTTCCTTAAAGGGTATTAAAAATACGATGTCACTCAATGCTCGTGGCTTTGAGAGCTAATTAAATAAAACTGTAGAAGATACAACTGAAATCTCGAAATTATTGGAAAATTGGTAGGATGTACATTGTAGTTGTAATATGTTAGTTGGCTAGAGCGCCTTAACGTATTGTGGTTTTAGGTCTCATTTCATCAATTTTTAAGAAATTTCAATATTATAATTTACTTTTGGCTGTAAATTCAATGATAAAAATATAAGTACAAACACAAATTCGGCTAACAATAGAATCAATTGGCTCCCAATAACGTGTGGTTCCGTCACATCCTCTTTACGCACATTTAAAATCTATCGCTATTGTTCTATCGTTATTTGTTTGTTGTAAGTTGTTCTTTTCGTACATTCGATTAATTTTATAAATTTTATGATGAAGGAAAATTTTATAACTTTTTAGTTTATGTATTTAATGAAATTTTTAAACCCTTTAATAACTGTCCGAAAGAATATAAAAATATTTTAATAAAGCTTGCATGTACATAAAATAGTAGGTGAAACAAGAAATTTAAAAAAACCTTTACTTTTCCTTGCCATTTCGCTGCACTAGGTTCCGCTACAGAACATGTAATGTCGACATTTCCACTACCCACCCTGCTTTGTGCGGAATACAGCGTTAGCTAAGAAAATAAATAAAAAATATCAGACACTCACTATGTGCCTCACCTCTGCGCAATTGCCGCGACGGACGTCTGTTAAACGCTTCTTTCCTTCCTGTCGCTTAAATATTCATTTTCAAATCTCAATATAGCATTTTTTCTTCGTTTAGGAAGAAAAAATAGTAGGTTTAAATACTGATTTAGAAAACGTTGTACGTATAGCTCAGTTGTCAGAGCGCCTGGTCGGTTTCCAGGAGGCGCGGGTTCGAGTCCCGCTACGTTCAAAAATTTTATACGTTTTCTAAATAAGTATTCTAGGATTTTTTTTTCTGTGCTTCATTGAACAATATTGAACTAAACGCGACGATAACTTCCGTTACTTCTGGATACAATGTTACTAAAGAGAGGGAGAGGGACCTTCACCACATCATCTTCAAGCCTTTTCCAGCATAATTTGTGGTCAGACAGAACAAAGTGTCAATACACTCCATTTTCCGTGACCGTCGTAGGGCAGTTGGCACCGTCTGGCTTTAAGCGCGACGATTCTTAGTATGATTCTCACTCGGGGAAAATGAATTGTTTCATTTTCTATCACTTAGTAACAAGACACATTTGATAACTATGCGGTTTTTAAACACTAGATTCTGCCTACTCTGCTGTATACGGGATACAGCGTGAAACAAAATAAATACTTTTACAATAAGGCCACGACAAACAGCCCACTGGTCCAATCGTCTCGTCTTTTAGGAATTAGATCATTCTACAAAATTCCGTCACTCAGGCCTTATCTCGAGATCAATCTCACATGCCTTCAGCAATTTGGTAAAAGGGATGATTGACCATTTAACTCTGTTTAACGAATTAAAGCCAATTTTAAAGGCGGTGATAAATGATACATTGTTTGTAATTGTGTCTTTTTAATGTGATAATTCGTGATACATTCTTCATTTTATATATTTTTTATATCGTCGGAGAACTGTATTGGAATTGGAAGGAACTGTATACTCTGGCAAAACAAAATTCAGTGTTGTTTTTTTATGGAAAAATACAAAGCAAACGAGCGTACAGGTCACCTGATGGTAACACCAGAGGAGCTACACGTGCGTTATCGGCATTTAAGGTGGAGATAGAGGCGCTACCCTATCGTTTTACCCTATAGCTTCTTTGAGGCCATCTTGGCCTTGCTTTCCAGATAATTGCGATGCTGGCAGTCACTCGAAACGCTAAACGCGGCTATAAGAGGAGTGTTTCGGTAGACTGGCGACACGACAAATGGAGTTTAACTTAATTGACTTGACACTCTCTCTACCCATTTGTTAAATACTCAAAATAATACTATTATCATTGTTTTAGATAACTAGTACTTAATACGTCAAAAGTTTTCATTAATATCTATATTTGGGGCTAGTTGTGGCGCAGGGTCACAAACGTGCGACTATAAACGCGACAGGTTGTGGGTTCGATTCCCACTCGTGGAAATAAAATATTTAATATTTTCGCTCTTGTAACGAGGCAAAAATTCGGCGAAAAGTGGGCAACAGTTAATTTAGAGTAGAGTGTCTTAATACTAAATTAAAGATAAAGGTTCCCTCTGCTTTCTAATATGTGCGCGATGCATTGTGTAGAAAAAAAATATAAAAATACTTGAAAGTTTGTTTGTTTAAATGCGCATATCTCTATATGATGATAACATTTATATGAAGATTACTCCAATTGTTGTAGAAGTGGGTTCACTTTTATCGTTCAATAAGCAATGTTAATTAAATAAAATCCTCACTTGAACTTTATTTACTTGGCTTTATTATTAAATTTTGTATGAATAAATCACAAATATATAGTTTTCAGAACTGAACAATTCAATAGTATCTGTACATGCTACCTGCCTAATTTCATAATTCTAAGTCAACCGAAAATACCAAAGTTTGAGGTCATCATGGCAGTATTTAATTGTAGACATGCATTATCTGGCTCCATAGGAAAAATGATTAAAATATATACCTATATGAAAATTATGTTGTTTTCATTTTTCCGTTCAGGTAACAGAGCGCGGCGTTGTGCCCCACCATTCATCACATAAAGTAACGAAAATCTCACTAATAATTGAGAACAGTACACTTGACCTACTCTGCTAAAGCAAAGTAAAAGCAAAAAAAATTCAAAAACATATGCATGTATGTAGGAACTTTACAATTTATGTTATATTTGGGGCCAGTTGTGACGCAGGAGCACAAATGTGTAATTGTAACGCGACTGGTTGTGGGTTCATTCACACCACTCGAGAAAATTAAACATGTATTTAAATGTATATTTTCATTTCTTCACTCCGGTGTCGATGCAAAACGCGGCGTTGAGTTCCAAAACTCAATACGCAACATCTCAGGAATTCGGGGGAAATTGGAAAAGAAACGTCTTAACCACTAGGCTCTGTCTACCTTGCTGTGTATATTGTTATTTTTTGCATTTATGTAGGTATAATTAGTCCTTACTGTATGTATGCAAGGAGCGCGTCGACAATAATAAAAATAGCTTTGACTAACGTCGCTAAGGTCGGACGCGCATTTAAATATAGGATGCCTCGTTATCCTCCTCCTGTCACACTTCATTATATTTTCATCTATTTTCTTTTTAATGAACTATGATACTCTTTTAAGAAGCACATCTTTTTCTAAAAATAACATAATGTCAAATGTTATATATTTTATTTACATCTGTAAAAGGTTCCGTAAAGGCGCCGGTTTATGTCCTATAGGTTTACGCCAAAATTTTATACGATTTCTAAAATATATGTTCCAAAATTATTGTAATTACCTATTATGCTATGGAGTTTCCTTAGGAATCAGAGTAAGACCACTAGAAATGTGTCAGCACGATGCACGTTTAACCAATTCAAATCGAAATAAGTTATTGACTAAAAATTATATATGACATGCATGCGAGTACATTTTAAGGTGCCCAAGGTATTGAGCGCAAGCGCAAATGGATTACAATAAAATGATAATACCGATTTAACACCATAGCCATCTAACAAATGGACTATCCAAGACAGAAATATTTTTCAAATTAATTAAGTAGTTTGTGAGATTGCCGCGTTTAACCAAACATATTCTTAACATTTTATAATATTTTTTAATATATATAACTAGTAGATATATTTAATTAAGTTCTATAGCATATTAAGCATATTAGTTATATTTTTTCCTTTGGTCAAAAATAGGCTTTGTCAAGTGGTCGTAAGTTCGATATCCACGTGGGAAAATATGCATATTCAAAGTAATAGTAATAACTGGAACCGTAGCGTTTGACTCTCTGTTCCCTCTGGCTACCCCGTAGGAATAAAGAATGAAGAATCTAAAAAGTTTAATTAAAAAGTAGTCAATTTTTATATACTCAACAACAAAAATGATGTTATGATTAAACTACGAACTCTGTATCGATGCATCATTACCTTATCAATATTCAACTTACGCTAATAGTCCCTAAACAAACAACCAATACAAAAAGACAAATAACCCTATAATTTAAATATAGATTTACAGAATACTTTTGCTTTTTTAGCTTCACACTGTATCCCGCATATAGCAGGGTAAAGGGAAATTAGTGTCAAGGCACTGCGTTACCCACTTTCAGCCAAATTTCTGAACATATAACTACCTCTAATAGTGACTAAATATAATACAAAAAAAAACATATATATGTATAGATATATAATATGTCATGATATATTATAATATCATTAGTTGCGATTAAATTTTGTTTGTAATTCAGTAAGTATTCGCATGATGCGCGCGATTTTCCTGAAACATGACTACAAAGTACTTCCGGTTGCGGCAAAGATGTGTTGAAATAGACACGATATTGCTTTAGATTCTGCCTAGCAGTGACTAATAATTACATACGAGTATGTATGTAGTTTAGCGTGTTGTTTTAGCGGTCAAAGATCTCACTGCTAGATTCTAGACAAAAGGCTCGCTTCTCTTCTGGGTCAACTATTGGAATGAAGACCTCGATTACCCAGACAAGGTACAAATTCCCTTTCTGTGGGTACATTCTCTCTATTTATATATGGATATGAATGGACATAACATATGTTTAGTTAAGGGTCAGACATCCGAGTGCGAACTAAATTCGAAATAATTATAATGAAAGTATAACTTTGTGATACAGGAGTACTTTAAAAATAATAAATCATAGCAAGAAATATGTGTATGATAGAAAAATACATTTATATTTAAAATTAAATTAATAAGCATCAAAAATATTTTTGTTACTTACAAAAAAACAGCCCTATCAATTCTATCATATTATTATATTTATATGCTCTATGACCTGCGCAGGCGCATGACAAAGAACATAAAGGTCTCGACTCACAATTATAATCGGCCACACGCCCAGTCAGCCGGTCGGTGGTCAGTGGTCAGTCTGATCAGTCAGTCTAAATACAACACGCGAGTCGACACCACGTTAGAGTGCTACAAGAAAATAAATAGATAAATAAAAATGTTCGCGTATATCTATTTAACAGTGCTATTTGCGTGTGCGCAGGCCAAATTTTATACAGATTGTGGTATGTAGATTAATATATTTTATTACAATTTTTTTTGTAAGTAAAAACTGGCGAAAACTGTTGACTATTATTTATTTTAATCTTGCTTGAAAGAATGAAAGATAAGTACAATAACAATAAAATACTTTTTGTTATTAAACTAATGTAGTAGAGTGTAAAGCAAATTCTGAATATCTATCAATGTTATATTAATATGATACCTTATCTTAGTACAATACTTTCCATTTGTTATTCGATAATTTTCTACATTATTGTTCTTTTTTTTCAGTTTCGTTGTTGGTATATGCAATATTATATATTAAAATAAATTAGACGCAAATATATTAAGTATGGATGCTTCGTTTGTTACTATTATGCTGTTGCGTAGCATCTTACTCATCCATTAGTAAAAGAAATCGTATTTTTTGTTCGTACACCTGATTGCACGTACTTTATTTTATTTGTACGTTCAATATTTTAATATAGTATTCTATGTTTTATAAAGCAATAAAAACAATAAGTATAATATAAAAAAGATAGCAATTCAACAAATAAAGTTTACTTTTTTATAATAAATATATGTTGTGTTTGAGGCCGGCCGTGCCGCAAGGCCTTCAAAATCGGCAGAAAGTGGGGAACGGAGTGTCTTAACACTAGGTTCCCTCTGCCTACCCTGCTGTGTGCGGGATATAGCGTGAAGCTAATTTAATTTTTTTTTGTAAAACATATAATCTGTCATCGAACCTAATGTTTGAATAAAAATAATCTTTGATATTTAAATTTTTTGTAGATTTAAATTAAGATGGCGGGATATCAATATTTATATTTAATTAACCACGACACTGTTGGATGAAAATTAAGTGAAACCATATTATAATTCTTAACATCGGACGATGAAACCGCGGACGAAGGACAAAGGCTATCGTTTTACACATTGTGCGATTGTGAGCGCTCCATTTTGTGTATTGTTTACATTTGGCTCTCTATTTATGTAAATCCAGTCGTCAATAATAGCCGCGAATAATGAACAACGTTATATGTAATCCTTTACGCGGTCACAACCTCTGTATATTTTTTAATCTATAAAAAATATTATTAAGTATTGATAGTCGATAATCGATAGAGCCATTATTACCACCTAGGCACCTAACTTATTAGTGCTTAGACGATAACAGCTCTTTTTATTTTAAAACGATTCTGCAGTTTCTCATTTTCCGCCACTTTGGTTATATTGCTTGGAAAGAAGGATCTACTAAAGAAACAACAACAACAACAACTACCAAATTACGCCGTTATAATCTATTCTTATAATCAAATTGTAAAGGATCGGTGTCTGTACACGGAATATATATATAATTATGGGGATTATTGGGGTCCTATACTTATGTAATAGAATACAATGATTTTTAAAACTTTTGTATGTTTGTCTATTTGTCTGTTTCTATTTAAAGCACTTAGTTTGACAAATTTGTTAATTACTATAACAATTATATTATACAACTGTTTTACTGAATTTTCCGAATCTTTTAATTTCTATTATGATGGAAAAATCGATCGAACAAGATTTAACATCGGGATCGAAGTTTACGCGGGAAAAATTGCGCTTGCCATGCACGTGTGCTTACCATCTACTTAAATAACGTATAGCTAAATAAATATATATTTTTTTTAATATAAGGGAAAAAGTGGCGTTGGCATACTCTGCTATGTGCGGGATTTCAGATATAGCGTAAAGCTGAAAAAAAACTTAAATTACTGGTAATTTACATATATTTATCTATACATAAGTAGATGTAAAAAAAATTAAAGGGTCTGTCTGTGATATCAACAAAATTTTATTTTAAAAATTGTTTTTTAAAATAAAAAAGTGAGGCCGGTCGTGGCGCAGTGGCGCAAAGTGTGACTGTAAAACCGACTGGTTGTGGGTTCGATCCCCACTCGAGGAGATGAAATATTTACTTAAATTTATATTTCCATTTCTTCGCTCTGGTGTCGAGGCAAAGCGTGGCGTTAAGTTCTGCCACTCAATACGCAATGCCTCCAGAACTCGGTGGATAGTGGAGAACTGAGTGTTCACTAACACTAGGTTCCCTCTGCCTACCCTGCTGTGTGCGGGATACAGCGTGAAGCTAATTTAATTTAATTTTTTATTTAAAAAAGTGCATGTAGTTTACATTTACACGATACCAAAACACAAATAAACATGTTTCTGTTTATCCGGGCTAACCTCCGGGCCAGCTAAACCGAATGTTATGGGGGTGCTTTGGTACAATAAAAAAGTTCTATCAATTTAAAGTATGTTGTTCGACAAAATTGTTACTTCCTAATAGAGTTATTTTAAGCCATTGTTTAATTGAACTGGCAACATTTTTAGTTTTCAATGTTTTGTTGAAAAAAAGTCCAGATTGTATGATTATAAAATAGGCCGAGATTTAGGATTCTCCAATGTAAAATGACACCTTCTCTAGCAGCTACGTAGTGTTTGCAATTTTGGATAGAGATTTGTGGATCATTAAGCGGAAATGGAATTTATGTGGAAAAAACTACGTTTTCAGTATGCGAGCAGTTACGGTTTACCTAGAGATATGTGAAATAACTAAACATTATTCTATTAAATACGTTTTTAGGGTTCTGTATCTCAAAAGGATAAAAACAGAACCGATATAGGATCACTTTGTTGTCCGTCTGTCCGTTTGTCAAAACCATTATGTTGAGATCGCGTTGAGGTATCAATCTGAAATTAATATCAGGCATCAGGCTTACAGTTCCTTGGAGCATAGAAATTTATGTTGTAATACTCATTCAAATTCAATTACGCACAATAAATAAAATCAATTACGCACTCAAAAGATATGAGCATTTATGTATCGTTTATGTTTCACTATGTGTGAAATTCGATGCGTAATCAAACCTATAGTATACTTTCCATAGACCACACGTTATAACATTTAGGGCGAAGTAAAATCTTACAATATAAAGGAAAAAATCTAAAAAAAAAGAAATATAGATTTTTCATAGAAAAAAAAAACGTTACACATAGTATTTTTGCTTTGCTCGCAAATTCAATTTAAAATTTATTCGCCACATCATGAAAATCTATAAGGTATTTCCCAATCACAATCCTGAAATAGGTACAGAAATCTTCGATTGGCGTATCCGACTCACGCTTGGCTAGTTTTTTTTAATATATTCACTTAAATAATCATTCGTATATTTCAAGATGCCGAAGCCGCTCGGGGGCCGCTAGTTTCCTTCTTTCATAAAGAACTTAGTACTTACTAACTGGGAAAACACTGTGTTCTCTACCTTTGGTTAAATTTCGAAACATAGTGCGTTGAGTGGCGGGAACGATATTTTATTGTTTCGAATAAAGGTACGAAAATAATTTAAAAAAAAACATTACATGTACTGTAGATCGAATTGTTTACATTCAAACTATCCATATTTAACTAGCTATGAGTGATTAATATATTAACAGTATTATGTTGAAAACAATCATGACAACGCGCGCCTCTCCTATACTCTCTCTGCCCTTCTGTAAAAAAATATTATCATATAATATAATCATATAAATAAAAGTCATAATCAATAAATTATATTTTTATATTACTTAATAACGTTCTTGATAAAAAATTCTTAAAATGCTCATCTACTTAACCAAAAACAAGGGTTTTTTCTATTTTTACCGAAGAATTTGTGATCCCTTGCTATATAATAACTATTACCCTTCAGAGCGACCGTGTACTTATTTTTATATCATATCTTCATTTTGTTGCCAAAATACAATTTCATTTTATATGAAAATGAAAAATATTATATACTTTTGTGTACAAAACATCGCGGTTTTATAGAACAAGTTTTGCCTTATAACACCAACATCCTACGTATTCTGAAAATGAGACCGTGTCCTCAAAAAATATTATAATATATTTTTTTCAGCTCCATGCTGTACCCCGTATGTAGCAGGGAAGCCAGAGGGAACCTAGTGCTAGGACATTATGTTCCCCAATTACTATTACTAATTAAAGGGCCGTGAACAAAGCATTTATTTTATGACTTGCAGCACTTCTTTAGCTTCGTCAAACAGCTCTTTCGATATACTTACACTTGGTGTGCTGAAGCTTGAAATGTATGGGTCAGAGGTATACAGTAAAATTTGAATGATATCTTCATTCTTAGCTGATCGGGGACACTTTTGTAATCCTTATTTCTTGCTTCTTGAGCAATTTCAGTCAGTAGGAAGTTGTCCATAGTACTGTACAATTTCAGCACCATGTATAAGAATTTTGTGCACTAACAAGGCATTTACTACCAGCTATATATTATAATTTATAAGTTAACATATAAATGCATGAAATATCAAAAATAAAAAAAGGCAACTTCTTATTAAAAATGAATTATATTTTCTTAAAGAAGAGATAATGAGCTTTAGAAAAATGTATAATATAAATATAGTTACTACAGAAGTTCATGAAGAAACTAATGCTTAAATATCACTATATGCAGAAAGGAAAATAGGGAAATCTCACAGCGTATTGCCCTCCAGGTCCTTTTGAATACTTTAAACTGCTATCAAAAATAAAAATCTTATTCTATTGATAATTTAATCTATTCTTGTATATTAAAAAATCAACAGAACTTTGAAATTCCGACTTGTTTCGACCAATTCGCAGTGCTAAAAAGAATAGAACAGTCACGTGCTCTAACTACTGATGTATGAAACGTGGAAACGTATCATTTGATACGCCGCGAGCGCAATGCGCAATGAGCCACCAACTAACATTATGTCCATATATGCTGTTATGACTCATACAACGTCATTTTAGTAGTTAGTTTATAGTTTATATATAGGTGTAAGTGTGCGATAGTTGTGAGTTCGAATGTTTACTTGGGGAATGTTTATATTTAAAATAAATAATTACATACTTAAATATATAGCTTTTATGGAGGAATAAAATTAAAACTAAATTAATCGGTCGATAATTCTTTTCCTATTATAAAGATATATTTGAAAATAAAAATTTTCAATAGAAAATGCATAATGTGCAAATAAATTGAGGAACATTAATAAGGAGGCCAGTCGTGGCGCAGTGTGGCACGAATTGTGACTGTAAAACCGACTGGTTGTGGGTTCGATCCCCACTCGAGGAGATGAAATATTTACTTAAGTTTATATTTCCATTTCTTTGCTCTGGAGCCGAGGTTACGGCCGAGGCGCGGTGCAATACGCAATGCCTCCAGAACTCGGCAGAAAGTGGGGAACGGAGTGTCTTAACGCTAGGTTCTCTCTGCCTACCCTGCTGTGTGCGGGATACAGCGTGAAACTGAACATTAATATACCTATAAATTATAAATTCTATATCTAGCTATGCTATGTAAATTAGATTCACATCTTAGCTATCATAGCAGGCAGAGAGACAAAGAGAGAAAGGCGGAGAGATAGTATCTCTGCTTCTTAATTTTCACCAAGATTCGACGCATAGTACATTAAGTGGAGGACCTCAACGCGCAATTATAACAAATAGTGTAATAGAAATTTTCATTGTTCGAAAAAGCTAATTTAATTTTTAACCTCACAAGTTGACACAAAAATAAGAATAAGAAAAATCTTAAATTACAACTTAATTCAATGTTTAAAAATTTGTATTCAATTTTTAAAGTCGTGAATGTCAACAGCAGGCAGTCCTCCACCGTCGACGAGGACGGACGGAAGGAGGCTACGTATTTTTGGGGATAAAAGTGTTTAATTAATCCTTAAGTACAACTAACAAAAATATTTCAAATTAGATTTAGATTAGATTTTAGTAAGATTTACAAGGCCTTCTGTATTCTTTGGGTTATTTTATAATAAAAAAAATGCACGATTTGGACATATTATGAAGATATATGGATAAAAATAGATATACGAGTATTTTGTAAAGATATATATCATATGTCCAGGAATCAAACCCACAACCTTTCGCGTTTACAGTCACACCCTTGTGCCACTGCGCCACGACTGGCCTCATGAACATTGTAAACGAAATTTGAATTAGTACATATTATAATGCATCTCTAATTATCTAATTAGATATTCATTATAATATAAACTAATTGAATACACAAAATAAAGATTAAATATGGACTTTACTATAAGTAGAGTAGAGTATATTGATATAAGTGTATTAGAGTGAAAAATTAATTATTCGTTTATATTATAGTTAACTTTGTCCATTTCACTCATACATACACCCTTGTGAACTAAACGCCGGTTTTGTTTAGAAAAGTTTGTACGTCGCGACGAATTATATTTATAATGCAAGAGAAAATAATGGGATTCATCTGACGGATGGTTGGTTAGTTTTGACTTGTTTTAATGAACTCATAATGGTAGATTAGAAACATGAGGGTTAAATTGACAAATTTCGTGAGAATTTCAGTTTATTTTCACTTAGATTAAGTTTTTATTATTATTTTATAAGTTAGTTAAACTTAGTTTTATTTGTCTGGGTTGGACGTGGTTTCATTGTATACAATAGCTATGTTCTAATTCTACTTGGAGTAACGTTTATTTATCTTCTATCTGTATTAATTGTTTGTTTTTGCCGTGTGATCTCGGCCTAGAATAGGATCATCCTGGTACTGGTTGTGTCGTAAGAGGCGACTAAAGTACGTGTGGTAGAGTCACGTCGCCGGCAATGGCGACACGCATGGGCAGACTCGACCGGATCATTACCACCCCCGGCATTTAAAAGCGGCGTTAAGTAGTGGCTTTATGCCACTGCGTTTCGCATCAGGTAATGCCGAGCCCCGGCGCCCAGCCCACTTTAAGGCAGGCAACGCACCTGTAGCTCTTTTGGTGTGGCACGGGGCCGTGGGCGGCGGTGATCACTTAGCATCAGGTGACCCGTACGCTCGTTTGCCTTGTTCTTTTCCATAAAAAAAATAATAACAAAGCTGATGATTTTGGTTGATTGATCGCGCTAATCTTAGAAACTACTGCTTAGAATTCAAAAATTCTTTCTTGTATTCCATTAATCGAGGATGCCTATGGATCTGGCTATAAAACGTCACGTGAATCGTTTCGAAGTAAACCACTATACCTTTGATCAGAGTTATCTCGGGCACTTCTGATTTGTTGTATTATGTGTCATACACAACAAATGGCTATTTTCATTTTACTACATGCGAAACTGCAGGATTTTATTAAAATAATTTATAATAAGAAGAGACCATAACTTAAGGAATCAGACCGCAGTAAAGCACGGTCAATAAGACGTGGCCGCCCTGGAGGCATAAGAAGTCGGCTGCGCAGATTTGATTTAATTTTTTTTTCTAATTTTTGAATATTTTTGATTTTTTTCCCGAGCGCATACGTTCAGAAAAGCTAACTTCATAACACCAACGACTTGTCAACTGTGCTGTAACAAAAAACATTTTTTCCTTAGCGAGTAGAGTAGCGAAACTCAACGAGGACACGAATTTAAATTCCTTAAACATTTTTATAAAATATATATTAGATGTAAACTACATATTAGATTGATAAATGAGATCTAAAAATACTTTATCGCGCCTAACCTTAGCTTATAATAGTAATAAATAATAATACCTCTTAGACAAAGTCAATGTACCTAAATGCATCGCTAAGTTGTTAATTTACAGGCAGATTAGAGATCGGCTTTAATGAACGTGTGACCTCCAACGAACGATACTTGATGCTGTGTATTAGTTACAATATCATATTAATTAATTTAATGAAAATAATGGAATTGAGGCCGTCGTGGCCCGGTGGCGTATCGGTGTGACTGAAAGCGCGACGGTTGTGGGTTCAACTCCTTGTCAGGGGAATTGAAATTATTAAATAATTACATTTTCTCGCTCTGGTAAAAGTACTCAATACTCAACGTGTAATGCCTTCAGAATTCAGCGAAATGTAGTAAGGGAAGTGCCTTAATGGGAACCAAGTGTCTTAACGCCAGATTCCCTCTGCTCACCTTGCTTGCATACGTGCGGGATACAGTGAAAAGTATAAGTCACGAGGAGCCATAAAACTATTATTCCCCAGAGTGGAATCGCACCCACAATCGAACCGTTTACAGTCGCAGTGCCGGTCCAACGCGACCTTGAAGCATTGTAAAAAATTAAAAATTGAGTCCATTTTTTATTAAATATGGGAGCAAGGTCGCTGTTGCAGCTGTAACAACTGGACGTGGGTGTTAGTATGTTTAGAGTTATTAAATGAATACATTAACTTAGTCGGTAGTAATTACTGATAAGGCCATGTACACATACATACATACATACATACATACATACATACACATAATCTATTGTAATGTTAAACATACTGTGCATTGATTTATTTTCTAACTGAAACTAGCAAACACAAAGCGACTTAATAAAGGCGACAAATTATTTAACAGGCTCATATGAGGTCAAGCTGTGACTACGTAATAAAATTTAAGAAACTGAATTTGAACCATGTATCTAGTACTTGTACTCTCGTGAAACTTGCCATCTATACCTGGTTTAGGTTACCTGGTGGTTATCCACAATATGAAACCTAATCAACCTGAATAGTGGAACTCTTCACAGATAGTAAACCATTCGAGTTCGAGTTAGCCTTATATAATTTTTAGCACCGAACACTTTCACGAATTTGCAATTGTAGCACTTGCTGTAGAAAAGCAATATTGTAGATTTTTTTTCAAGATGTACCCTGTATACAGGGTAGGGTAGGGTAGGGAGAGGGAACCTAGTGCGAAAGACACTCCGTTACCCAACTTTTCACCATGTTAAGTAGCGGAACTCAACGAGGACACGAAAATATTATGTATATAATTTCCTCGAGCGGCAATCGAGCACACTACCCGTCGCGTTTACAGTCGGTTGCTTGTATCCGTGAACCACGACTCATACATACATTTTTCTTTATCTATAATACTATTATTTATACTTACTTTGCGCCTTTAATAAAATTGTGATGTTAGGTATATATGGCGTTGTGCTTACTAAGCCTTTCGCAAATGTTAATATTCCATAACATTCCAATATAAAAACAGTAAAAATTATGAGTGTCTCATCACCAACTTGAGGCCAGTCGTGGCGCAGCGGCACGAAGTGTGACTGCAAAACCGACTGCTTGTGGGTTCGATCCCTACTCGAGCAGATGAAATATTTACTTAAATTTATGTTTCCATTTCTTCGCTCTGGTGTCGAGGCTAAGCGCGGCCTTGAGTTCTGCCACTCAACACGCAATGATTCCAGAATTCGGCAGAAAGTGGGGAACAGAGTGTCTTAACACAAGGTTTCCTCTGCCTACCTTGCTGTGTGCGGGATACAGCGTGAAGCTGATTTATTTTTTTTATTTTCATCACACAATAGTGTTAAGTAACGGAACTCCACTTCTCCCTCTCTCTCTCTCTCGTTGCGATTGGTTTTGGATATTTCATATTTTTATGTTTTTCTTATTCCCAGGTTCAAAACTAGCGACCATTGACAACGTGGGTGTTAGCGGGTGCGCCGAGAACGCCAAGGAGTGCGTGCTCAAGAGGAACAGTAATGTATCAATATCCGTCGACTTCACACCTTGTAAGTAATTATCAACATAAAAACTTCTATTTTTAACATTTTGTTAAAGTGTTATTCTACACTTAGGAAAGAAAAATACTTATTTAGAAAACGTATAAAAATTTGAACGTAGCGATACTCGAATCCGCGCCTCCTGGATACCGGCCAGGCGCTCTGACTACTAAGCCATACCTTCAAAGAACGTCTAATTTTAAAGAATCAATAGCAAAATTAGTTGTTTTCAACTTTTAGAAATTTTCCAACTTAAGTCACGTCACGTGCATATATTGATTTCGTCACGTGCATAGACGACAATAATAAATAGATTGTATAAGTTAAAATAGATTTTATAAGTTTTTTTCTTAAGATTTAATTATTTAATAATAATTAATTTAATAATAACCGTCTTTTTTATTTTTTATTTAACTAAGACAAATAATTTGGCTATAAGTGCCTACTTTATTTGACATACGATATATCAAGTCTACCTAACGAATACACCTAATTTAAATTAATAGTAATATTTTTAAATAAAAAAATCTAAGAAATAACATGATATCTCCATTTGTCCAGCGGTGGACGCGACCGGCTTGGAGACGGTGGTGCACGGCGTCATCATGAACCTGCCCGTGCCGTTCCCGCTGCCGCAGCCAGACGCCTGTAAGGACAGTGGACTTACCTGTCCTTTAAAAGTAAGCTTATTAGTAATTGTATGTATATATAAAGTATACTTTTTTAGGTATTCAATACATAATTAGCCGTTGAGGCGCAGTGACTATAAATGCGATGGGTTCAATACCTACTGGGGACAATGATTATATTTATAATTTTTTCATTTCCCTGCTCTGGTGACGGAGGTGGAAGAGACAAAACGCAGCGTTGTGTTCTGTCATTCTATACGCAATGTCTTAACATTAAAGAATTGTCCTCACGTTAGATGCCACCTCAAAGGAATAAGATAATAATATTAAGATTATAATATATTTTTATTTGCTCGTTCTATAAGTCGAACGAGTTGCGTTCTGTCTCTAAAATATGCGAAGGGCGGGTTATGTAGTTTTTTTTCCGCTAAATTCTAGAGGTGTCTTGAGTGGTGGAACTCAACGCCGCCCTTCCTCTCGACACCAGAAAGAAGAAATGAAAATTTAAATTTAAATGAAAAGATACGTAAATATTAAAAAAACTTTTTTTTTACAGGCAGGAGACAAAGAATCGTATAAAAATACGATGCCAATCCTCAAATCATATCCCAAAGTCAGAGTGGAGGTGAAGTGGGAACTGAAAAACCAGGACGGGGACGACCTCATCTGCATCATGATACCCGCGAGGATTAATTAGATACCATATTTGAAAAATCATGATAATATCCTCCTCAATCCTTCTCTTAAAAAAATTGAGTAAATGTTAGGGAAAAAGGAAACTGGTTCATGTGTTTCGAATTACCAGATAAAGTTTATGATCACAATTATTAAAATTCTCCATTTTTTACATTCCAACATATAGTAATTGAAAGAATTGCACAAATATAATTAAACGATAAGACGATCTTTAATTAACTTTAAAACCAAAAAATTAGAGCTAAGTGTGTTTTTAGATGTAAGGCCTGTATTTATAAATCGCTCTGAACTCTGAGATCTATCTTGAGATGGCGTTTTCAGTCATAGATATATAATTTATTAATTATATATAAAAAGGTTTTTTATATAAATAAAAAAAGGCATGTCCAGACCTCAGAGTTAAGGGCGGCTTATAAATACAGGAATTATAAATATTTTTTCCAATAATATATATATTATTACCTTTAAATTTTTTTTTTTTGTGATGTACAGTAAGGGTTTTAATGAGCGTTGCCAGACGTGCACATTTTATCCCAAAATTAACTCTGTGATATCTTTTTTAATATTTTAGTATTTTTATTAATTACTTCAAGAAATATAAATAATTAAATATTCGTAAGTTATAACCACTTTGAGGACAAAATAAACCATTTCTCCTATCACCATTTAAAATTTTATTTAAAACTTAAATAAATGATAAACAAAATACCTACGGATTTTGATATTTTTACTTTCGTCGCGCTTGTAACGAAAGAATCCCGCATTATGGCAACGCTGATCTTTATAATGAATTTCTTAAATAACTTTGTTTATATAACAATAACGAGAATCAGTTGCAGAGATCTTGTGGACATATACAAATGAAAAATATAAATAATTTTATATCCAAAATAGTTTTTCTTTTCTTAAAAAAACCTACTTCACGCTGTATTCAGCAAACTACAGGGTATTCAGAGGGAATGTAGTGTTGAGACTCCTCCACTCCATTCCCAATTTTTAGAGGAATTGAGTGTTGAGTGGCGGAACTCAACGTCGCGTTTTGCCTCAACACCAGAGGGAAGAAATGAAAATATAGATTTAAATAAATATTTAGGTTCCTCGGGTGTGAATCTAACTTCCAGACAGTCGCTGGCTGGCTTCAAATCTGTTAAAAGTATATAAAAGTTTTAAAACTATTTATTAAACTAGGTGCAGTTTGTTATCTAAATAA
The DNA here is from genome assembly GCA_917862395.2 of Heliconius sara. NCBI lineage: Eukaryota > Metazoa > Arthropoda > Insecta > Lepidoptera > Nymphalidae > Heliconius > Heliconius sara. The sequence goes on along the minus strand of OU860795.2, from coordinate 12,382,020 downwards.
CAGATTAAACAATAAAATTCAAGATTATGTACTGTTTTCTACAAAACAGATTTGAAAATGAAACAGAAAAACAAAATCACAAAATTGAATTTATTTCAATATTTTATTTTCATTACAAAAATAAATAAATATAATAAATCTATGTATTGTATGTCCATATAAAGTTCATATTATTTTTAAAATATAGTTTTCTACTAGTTTTGTTTTAAGGCCTCTGACAGTGACAAATTCTTTCTTTCATTTTTTTGGTATAGCAATATGAAATTTGCAGCACTTTTAACAGTTTTGTCTGTTTGAGAACAATTTTTAATTCTGCTTTTTTCTGTTCTGTTTGAATAAAAATCCATAAATCCATGTTCAACATAAAAAAATGATTACAGTCTTCCACATTATGTCATGGATCACTCAATTCAGACATCTTCAATATGAAACTAAATATCATTTTTGTTTCATAGAACATTTACATTTAGTACAAAGTTGTCCCGGCTTATCTTTTTTAAAATGAATATTGAATTCTGTCCTAACAATCTTTCTATACATAGAATCTTTAACACAAGTTACATTATCTTTACTGCACTCACTTGCATACATGTTATACATTTGTTTTATACTTAAGTTTGATGTTAGATATTGTTTTTTAATAGAAAATTGTTTAACGGGTTTTCCGTCAGTAGTTGTGAACGACATTAAATGTTTTCGTACTCTGTCTTTCAGTTCCGTTGGCAATGGGTGAGCACTGGACTCCGACTGCCCCCTACCATCAGGTTTCGGCAAATTCAATTCACTTTTACTCATATGTACATTATAAATAGGTCGTTGTGATATCGCTAAAGTGCCTAAATAGAAATTCTTACACACAACATGCCTCACAGCTCGAACAACAAAAAAATATTTAAATGCATATTTTCTTTTGATACTATCTATATCCTTTTTCTTTGCTTTTATACTATTTCTTTCTGTAGTATTCAATAAGAAATGTTTCTTTTCATTTGCATTCAAGGAGTAGAAAGCACTAAATATATGTTGCCTGTCCGCATCATTGATTTTTTCGTTGCATTTAAACTTGCAGGAATATAAACAGTCTTTTGTGGTACTAATTTGTTTTTCTGGAACATATTTTCCTCTACAACTTATATAAGCTTCGCCCCTTTGGTGTTTCAGTTTTCTTACATTACAGGCCCAAGTGTTGGGGTTACGTATTTTGCTTCGAAATGATCTTTTATTTCTTTTCTTTTTAACTTCTATTTCATTTGTGGCTTCTGGCTTGTTTCTGAAAATATTATAATTGTAGCTTTAATTTTTAATATCAACCATATGAATTAAATAAATTACTTTGTTTATATGTATTTTTATGTGTACATTATTGTGTTGCTTTATCATTGTTATCATGTGAAAGTTTTAAGTAGTCACAGAACACTTTCTAAATGCCAGGGTTGGTAAATGATAAATATATAGCCTATAATCTTCCTTGCTACTTAAGACTATCCAACAAAAAATACTTTATCAATTCCAACCAGTAGTTCCCGAGATTCAAACAAACAAATCCTTATAAAATTAGTATAGATGACAGGAAAAACAAGAATGACTTACCCAATACTCTTTTCACTAATAATTTGAACTTCAGGCTCAACTTTAGTTATCACACATTGTGGATCTTTCAAAAATGTTTCATATTGTCCAAAATACTGTTGCTGCAGGCTATTGGTTAAGAGATGCTGTTTAAACATGGGGACTTGCGGTAAGATGACATGGGAAGTGATTTGTAATTGCTGCGTCATATCTCCTTGTAGGGACTGCATTTGAGCTTGTAAAGGCACATGTATTTGTTGACAAGACATAACTGTTTGGTTTTGAGTTATTATATGAGGATTTTGTATTTCATGTATGTGGGAAGTGACGGGGAGCTGAAGGGATTCTGAGGTAATGGTCTGTTGATAGGATACCTTGCCTTGGGAATGTAAAGACGGGTGGAGAGCAGGTGGGTACACTTGTACTATATGGGGTAAGCTCGCTGGTACTTGTAATTGATCCATTTTTTATGGTGATATCTGAAATTTTTTAATGATTTCTTGTTTATTACTTATTTAGAATTTTCTTGTTTATTTTATTTATGACATTTAAAAAAATGTCAAGAATTTCCTTACGGTAAACTAAATTATGTTTTCTCATGATAACATACTCATAATTTAATTATCGATCGATTATTATAAAATGAAAATAAAACAACTACTCAATAATATATTGTATTTGCACAAAACAATGAAATGCATATAAACTACAATACAATAATAATACTTACACAAAAATAGTTCTCACTACTTAGCTGTTAATCTAGCTTTAAATTTTAAAACTTGAAAGTTTTAAGTTTATTACTACTTAATATTCTAATTGAGCGTTTTGTTTACAAAATACAAAGTTTAGTTAGAAACAGTTCCATCTCAGTAGCAAAACAATACAATATGGTGGATTGGTGGATATTTCCAATAGATGAAATGTTGCCATATCGGAAAATATGTAAGAACCGCAAATTAGATAAAAAAACCGAATATGTTTATAAAAATTATTAAAAAAGATGTTAATTATTTTAACTGTCATAAACTTGTAAAACGAATACTCTTATAAAATTGTAACACAAATTACACTAATATAGATACTTAATAAACAGTATTAATTTTAGATAACTTTTATGGGATTTTTTTAACCATACAAATATAAGTAAATTCTATTTATATATAGGTAAATTTCGTAACGTCTCTTACATTTGATAGTTTTTTAAATATGCCAACTTAATAGTAAAAACCTATATTTTTTTATATAAAATTAAGGAATAAAAGTTTTAATATTAATGGTATTTGTAAGACCATATTACCATTATTAAGGAAAGGACAACAATTTTTAAGTAAAACAACATATTTATAATACGTTATGTTTAATATTTTTTCTATATTGAATATAAAAATACAGTAGTATAGATTTATAAATGCTAAATATTTTTTGAGTCATTTCGTGTTAAGTTTAATATTACGACGGCAATAAAAAAAAATCGGGAAAAGGATATCTTTATTTCATCTATGTATTTTTTTAATTATATAAAATTAAAAAAAAATTAGCTTCACGCTGTATCCTGCACACAGCAAGCTAGGCCGAGGGAACCTAGTGTTAAGACACTCCGTTCCCCACTTTCTGCAAAATTCTGGAGGCATTGCGTGTTGAGTGGCAGAACTCAACGCCGCGCTCTGCCTCGACACCAGAGCACAGCAATGGAAATATAAACTTAAGTAAATATTTCATTTCCTCGAGTAGGGGATCGAACCCACAACCAGTCAGTTTTACAGTCACACTATGTGCCGCTGCGCCACGACTGGCCTCTATATAAAGGAATTATATAATTATATAAAATAATGTAATATTCCAAAACTATTTGATTAACAATAACAAAAGGTATTTACAAGCTATAAGGCAGTAATTCTTAAATAATAGTAATAAAATATATATTTTTTTAAAAGACAGTTCATTATTAATAAATTATAAATATCGTTTATCTTGAAATTTATTTTCTAAGAAATGATAAACATAGTCGTATACAACCAACATGATTGCACCTCCTGGCCCTAGTCGCAATACTTTCGGTAGTAATCCTTTGTAAAGTGCACGGAACCTGAAATGATGATTAATATTGAAATTTTATTTAATAAAAAGGTATTATAATCCTAACCATAAAAAAAATATGTTTTTTTTTTACATTAAATATTAAATATTCATAAGTTATTCAAATTCTTTTTCCAATTTTTCGAATTATTACGAAAATGTATGCGTGAATTAAAATGAATTGCAGTGAAGTTCCGACTAATTAATTACATTAGGAACATTCATTTGCCAACCAATAATAAATATACCAATTAACGAACTTCAAAAATAGAAGTGATTAAGATCATTGACTTTGTCTTCTAATAATAGACATATATGCAAATAAGTAAATAGCGCCATCGTGGCGTAGTTGAAAAGTTGAAGCAATTTTAGTTTCCTGAGTAATCAGATACAAAGTGATGTCAGTTCCGCAACTCCACACAAAATGTCTCGAAATAGGCTAAAAGACAACAAGAGTTCAACAGAACAACGACATCTATAAGAAAATGCACTTAAGAGAAAATAATTTTAATTTAGTTAATTGTGACCAGTCAACGACACAGCATCTTTCAACGAGATATTCAAAAATACAACATTTATCTTTATTTTTCATGAAGTTGCATGACGAAATATTGGATAATATCCAAATATTTTGTTTATCATGAAGGTAAAACCAAGAATTCTGAAAACTGTCTCATTACACATGTATAAATATTGAAATAAACATACGTGAATATATCTTACCAAGTACGGGAAGTAATTATCTTTATTTTGAAGTACTTGTTCTTTTAAAGTGGCCTAACAAAATAAGGTCAAAGGTTCCATCTAGCTTAAAATAGGCGGAGAATGCAGAATAAATGTTGGATTGATATATTATGGATATTTTATTTTATTCATTAATTTTCAATGTATTGACGTTTTACAGTATAATTTTAAAGTAAAAACAAGTAGTTATTAACAATCAGTATCTATACAAATAACCATCAGATAATATGTCAGTCCTTGGCACGGCGCCACGCTGAAAGTACGGTTTTGTACAATGTTCAATGGATAATTTTAAAGCAGTAAATATGGAAAATCGACATTGCTTCCGCAAAATATAGAGTTGAATTTATATTATGGTCCACAAATCTGTATAAACACAAGTACTAAGAATATATATGAACTTTACTTGAACATAAGAAAAAGAAATAGAATGCTGCTTTAATTCTCGTCATATATAAACACTTACCCTTCTTCCTTATATACTAAAATAATTGCTCCCGTAGTAGAACTATACTTTATAGTACCCGGCGTTGGTTGTGGACCTTGAATTCTACTCTTTGCTACATCAAATGGAATATTCACACATGAACCTAGGACTCCTGATGTGAAACCAATGGCTACTTTGCGACCAAATTCTAATAAAGGATCCTGTAATAAAATAATAAAATTAATATCAATTGTACAGATAGTATTAAAAAGTATTGTGTACAGATGGTGATAAGTTCTGTTTGTAGTTGGATATATTAAAAATATTCGTATTTCATTTTATAAATAGTGTCTACTGGAGAATGTGGTGATACTTCACTAATTTCTCTCTGGCTACTCTGTACTTCAGCAACATATAAAGGTATATAAACGATATAACTCATTAATAACGTGCTAAGTTGAATTTCAGATCAGTCATGCCGCATGGTCACAAGCATTTGACTGTAAAACAACAGGTGCGACAGGTTTTGGAAATGATAAAATAATTAGAAGAAATAAGATAAGATTAGAGTAGAAACGATTAATATTTTCTTTCGCACGCTCTGGTAACGAGCGCGGCGTTGAGGTAAGCTATTAATATATTTTTTTCGATAACCTTTCACCTCATGGTGTCATATCTATTCATTTATTATGTTTTGGAACTATTGTAGTACGTATTGAGTGCCGGATCACTATTCTTTATCTCAGTAAACTAAGAAATCAAAGATATATCTATTCATCAAAGATATCTCTAATAGAAAAAAAACATCGTTTTGATACACGAAATACATAATAATCTCGCTAAGTATCTCAACAGCGATAAGGTTATCTTAAAATAAACAGCTCCTTTCTTTAGAGTACCTACTTTGCCAATATTTATCAATTTCAGAATATAATGTACACTGTTGTTGTAAATACAAATATAGCAAAGGATTTTTAAATGTACAATTTATTATGAAATATGACTCAAATGATCAATTACTCATATAAAATTGTCCTTGTAATGTCCTTTTAGAATATATAAAGGCCCTTAGCAAACGCCGATTCGGGGCTTAGTAAGAAAACAAAACAAATTACCTACTACAAATCACGTTATAATTATTTATAAGGCGTATGATGTTGTAAATAACTACACAGCCCGCGCACCTTCATAACAGTAGACCTAGGTATGGGTCATATGTGCCATTGATGAAAATGAAATTCATAAAATGAATATAGACCTAAGTTTCAACTGCACAATATTTTCGTGGTACCGTTTGTAAATTTCTGGGCCGGTTTTTAGGTAAAATACAGTTAAGATACCATAACGTTATGATGAAAGGTTGATTTCGTCATTCAAAGAATAATCTCTAACGGATCGAAAGTAGAAAACAAAGGTATACTCGTATATTGTTTTTGGCTGTCCAATACAACAACAAATATGCGTGAAGATAAAAAGTACATACGTATAGTACCGCATAATAATTTTAGACTCTTAGACGTTAAATAATAGCTCATACCTATAAAATCAACTTACTTACCTCATGCTCCGGTAAATATCCTTTAACGCTGTGATAAAATCCAAAATACACCATATTAAATATTCCATTCCTAGCTATCGTCGCTGTTAGACCTTTATTAAGACCTCTAAATCCTAGGCCATTTTCTCTAACTATTTGTCGTGTAACTGACCAAGTACTCGGTACTTCAGTTGCCAAGGCCCTGTTTGATTGAAGTGTCACCTTGACCACTTCGAATGGATTGACTAGAATTGCTTCGGTAATACCCGAACCTAAACCTGCTAACGCGAAAGTCTGTAATATAATAAAAGTTTGTTTTATTGTCAAAAAATGTAGAGCCAAGGTGAATTGAGTAAAACATCATTCTGTTCAGCGTTTTCAATTTTTGAGTAAAATTATTCGGCCACATCAAGAACACCTTGTACATGCAATATTATGTATATATAACTTTCCTATGAATATTAATCATCATTGCATTTGGTAGATATTACAGACACTAAAATGACTGACTAAAATAATAATCGAACATATCTAATTACAATTATTACAATATTTTATATTTCATTAATAATATAAGGGTTATAATTTGTTTAAATGTTATCGCTTTAACCATTACTTATCGCGAACTTGTACAAATAAATCTACGCTCAATAAATGTTTTAGTATAAAAATAACCTCAGTGTTTAAATAAACTAAAGTCAACTATATATGTATGTATATGTATACTTAAAAAAATATATCACAATTATATTATTATTTTCTTTTATTTTTATCAACTTCACACTGTATCCCGAACACAGCAGGATATGCAGAGGGCAATTAGAGTTAAGACACTCCATTCCCCACTTTATGCAGAGTTTCGGAGGCATTGCGTGTTGAGCGGCGGAATTCAACGCTGCTTTTTGCCTCGACATCAGAGCGGAGAAATAAAATATAAATGTAAATAAATCATTTAATAAATGCACATATAAATATCTATTATTATATAAAGGTTAAGAATAAGAAATATTGCATATTTATTGAAGAAAAGAGGTTTTTGATTTTAGTAAATAATATATTTGTTTACGAATTAAATAATATAAATATTACATATAATATGTTCAGAATACTTACAAGCGGAGTAGGTGAGCTGGAGCCAAACAAAAATAATTTCTTATATTGTTCAAAAGTGGCAAATTTCACAGCTCGCTTCGGTGTTTCCGCTAAAATAGGAGGCAAAATTCCTTTCCAAAATGATGTCAAGCCTTCATATCTGTACATCTTTTTCATACAATCAATTATTCCATTATAATAATGACTAGAACTTTGGACAGACGATTTTGTAGCTTGCAGCTGTAGTCTTGTTTTAACGAGATCTAGAGGATGCATTATACAAACTTCTATGAAGCCAGCACTTCCACCAGCGCCGATTTGCATTGCTGCTTGTTTTAAATGTTTTTCTATGTCAGCCATGGTTAATAAACAGTATTATAGAGCTGTTAACACAACAAAATAGTCACTGTAATCATTCCGCATAAAGCGTTCGCAAAACACAAGTGAGCACTGAATACTCAAACGCGCAAGTGAGTTTATTTTAAAAATACGTAAAATTGCGCCTTCATCTCATACAGTCACTAGGGATGTCTACAATATAAAACAACGTGTAATACCGGTTTTTAAATATTGTACATATTAAAGTGAACCATTCACTGGCAACATTCACATTTATGTCAAACTTTGATCATATATAAAGTGTCAAATATCGATAGCTGTTTCTACTAAACCAAATTCTATTATTAATTAACCAAGTAAAATATTAAATTAATATTAATCATGCTTTCTCTGGTTCCCATTGTTATATATGTATTATAATTCATCAGTTAATTCACATGAAGTGTGCATGCCTGAAACAATCGATGTTTATAAAGACTGTTTTCCTGTGTACACTCACACTGTCGTCCAAAATGGCAGGGAAGAAATACTTGCACTTGTATTTGAACATTAGCTGATGTGAAATGTGCATTAAGTTATTCGAACACAGTATTAAGTGGGTGAAGTGTAAACTAGACGGAAATGTGGACATAGTGTAAGATGGGCTCGCAAATCTTAGAAATACTACGTCAGGGTATATGGGCATCGTTGACTGGTGGTTGGTTTTACGATCCTCATCAAAATTTATTTTGCAACACCGTACATTTGTATATATGGCTGTTTCTGCTATGTCTACCTTTTTCTGTTTATTTGGTAAGTCGTTTTTAATATAGCTTTGTGTTTATAGGTTAAGGTTTATAATGTCATATGAAATCAGGTCACAATGTTATTATACTTTGATTAGTCAAACAGGTAAATACTCAGTGAATTGTGACTAAGTCATTGCCCTGAAAGAAAGACATGGTTTGACATTGTCAGCTTACTTTTATTTCTATTTTTCTAATTAAATATTATTGTATTATCTAAGAAATCTGCATCTAAATAGTGATTCAAGAATATCACAAGTTAAATATTTATTATTATTTTACATATTTTTCTAAGCATTACTTATTAAATAAAAAGTATGCATAAATTAACTTTAGAATTTGTAAGTCATTTAATTTTCACAATTATTACACATTTTAAATAAGACTATTTAACTAGATTAATCATATATTTTTAGTATTTTACATTTTTTGGAAACCCAATGTTTCAAACACAGCCTTTGCCTCATATACTGCCCTGGATTCCTGCAGAATGAGGTAACTGTATCTTGCTCTTTGCTCTGGTAGATTGGAGACTTCAGAGATGTTATAAGTGGGTCCCAGGTGGTAGTAAGATTCCTGCCATCCTCTCTACTGAAATTAAGATGTTTTTGTATTTTATAAGCCCCATGGTTAATTCTAGGAATATATCCATTTTCCTTAGTAAGGATTCAGGCTTATCAATCCTGATGTAGTGGCTAGCCTTATCCACAATATGCTCACACACAGCTGACTTTGATACATGCCCATTGATGATATTAGAGATGTATGGTAAGCCACAGTCACAATCTAGCATTATAAAGCATTTGTATTGCTGATTAAAAGTTTCCTATACCTTTGTACTGCATTACATACAAGATAAGAAAAACGTTTAAACATTATTGTACAACCAATACAAATTCAATCATTATCACTTGTACATTATATAGGGCTGACTAAAAAATATTATTTACTTTATCTATTCCTTTTTTTACTAAGTAAAGTGTTTAAAAATATACCTTTAAGAAAATATCAATTAAAGTAAAATATAATTCCTCTCTTATATCATTGATATCAATGGTTATTTGTGGCTAGATATATTATACAATATGTATGTAAAAGATTACTTTTACTAATATATCATCTTATTACATCATATTTCATTAAATGTATTCTAAAGATTTAATATATTATTTTAGTGATAAATAATATATATTCATTTGAATATAAAAAAATATATGAATAAAACTATTTCATGTTCAAAAGTGAAATCAAAGTATTTTTTTTATATTATTGTTAATAAATATTAAAGGAAATGATTAATTCATTTAATGTAAATGGACATAAACAGGATGTTCTAGTAGTTAATTATATTTTATTCTTAAATTATTAATAGTGGATGAAATTTTATTATTAGTTGTATTTGACATGGGAGACATTCTGAGGGTCTGATTCACTCAAAGCACAAGTACAGTGGGTTACAACAACATAATTAACCAACTATTCAAAACAAAAAACCCCTGATTGCTCTACAAAACATACTTCTGCTCAGATGTTAGGTATTTATTTTATATAAAACTATATGTAATGCAGTTGAAGTGATGGAATGTGTTGGTTTGTATGTTCAATCTCCAGTGGGGAGAATTTTCTTTTTTTTTTTATGGAAAAGACACGGCAAACGAGCGTGCGGGTCACCTGATGGCAAGTGATTACCGCCGCCCACGGCCCCGTGCAACACCAAAAGAGCTACAGGTGCGTTGCCGGCCTTTAAGATGGGTTGGGCGCCCAGGCCCAGCATTACCTGATGCGAAACGCAGTGGCATAAAGCCACTACTTCACGCTGGTTTTAAATGCCGGGGGTGGTAATGATCCGGTCGAGTCTGCCCATGCGTGTAGCCATTGCTGGCGACGTGACTCTACCACTCGTAAAAAAAAAACTAAAAACTATTGTTATTTCTCCACTTTGGAAACACAAAATACTGTATTGTGTTCTGCCACTCGGTGCTCAAATGTTTCAAGATTGGGCCTAATGCAAAAAATGGAATGTCTTGATATAGGTAGAATACAGAGAAAAGCTGAAAAAAACTTATATATCAGTTATTTCTTGTTATTAGTAATTTTTATTACTTTAGTAACTCATCTAAACATTAGTAAAATAGCAAGTATTTGTGTGATAAATTGTGGATTCCATCCCCACTCAAGGAAATGAAATATTTATTTATGTTTTCATTTTTTCACTCTGGTGCCGCGGCAAAAGTGCGAATTTGATTTCCGTCGCTCAACACGCGATGCCTCCAAAATTCGGCGGAAGGTGCAGAACAGTGTCTTAACACTAGGTTCCCTGTGCTAACCCTACTGTGTGTGGGATACTGATTTTCACTAATAAATTAAGTATTAGCCTTAACATATGTTTAATGGATTTGGCAATGAAAAAATAAAAAAGAAATGGTGAAATCTTAGAAAATCTTAAGACTGGATCTTAAGGCCTCGTATTTAAATAAGCTTATCGAACAAAGGTGTGTTATGAAGAAATTGCATTAATACTCAAGTTAATATACTCTTTCAATTTATGTAAAATAAAAAAATATAACTTATCAATAGTCAAATAAAAATATTTTTATAATTTTGATAGTTACAATAATTAGTTACTACTATTACATGTTACTTATATCTGTAAACTAATATTTTTTTAATAATAAGAGTTACTCCATATATGGTGTAAAATTTTTTTCTGAATATGGAATTAAATATTACAAAATACATTTTTTTCTTTATTGTTACTTTTTGGGACCAGTTGTGGCACAAGGCCACAAGATTGCAACTAAATGCGACAAGTTGTGGGTTTGATTCCCAATTGAGGAAATAGAATATTTAATATTTCCTTTCTTTTGTTCTGGTAACAAGGCAAAGTGCAAGATTGAGTTTCACTTGTCACACATTGCCTGCAGAATTTGGTGGTGGAAATTGAGGAAGTGTTTCAATTGAAACAGACTGTCTTAACACTACATTTTCAGGTTCCCTCTGCCTACCCTGTTATGTGTGGATTTTTATCTATATGGGATTTTGATATGGGTAAAGTAGCTTAATAGCAAAAAGGGTATAACTGTGTGGTCAGAGCATCAATGTTTCCAAGAAGCATGTGGTTAAGACACATTATTTTGAAATTAAAATTTGTCTAAGAATAATTAAAGCTTACATTTTATGTACTAATTAATAATTTTTATAGTCTTGTACTTTGAAGTTACTTATGTAGAAAACATAAATATTTAAATGTAGCAGATTTGAACCTGCACCTCATTGAAACTGTCCAAGTGCTCTAACCACTAAGCCATATGTTCTCATCAAGGTATGTGAAATTTATTATATGTAGACTTGTTACAACTTATGTTGCTAGCAACATACATTCCAAATTTTTATATGTTTTCTAAATAAGTATTTTTCTTGCCTAAGTGAGAAATAACACTTTAAAACATCTTAAAAAAAACATGAATTCTTACTAAGTAATTGACATCAGCAGACAACCCGGACATATGTAGGAAATAAAAATAACCACTGTAATAAAGTAAGAAAATATATAATTAAATCATTTTTTCAACTTATAACGTTTATATTTATATATTAAATGTTGTGGAACAGCATCTGACTGTAAACCCAACGTTTAAGATTCCCATTTTGGGAAATAAAATATTTTCATTTTCTTGCTATGGCACCTTGACGGAGCATTGAGTGGCAAATGTAGTGACCAAACACTAGAGTCAGTGTCTATCGGAATCTGGAGGAAGCTCAAAAACATGTTAAAATCTCATACACATTTGTTGTAAAATCTCTAGTATTTTTCAACATAGCTGTACTATCTATCTCATATATATATTGTTTGTAGTTGACCCTATCAGCAATGAAGATAAAAGCTGATAAATATATGCAAAATATTGATTCATTAAAATAAGATTGTATTTTCTACTATACTCGGTCTGGAATCAATCGTAAAATAACATGTTCACTTTGTATCCCGCATATAGCAGGGAAGACAGAGCCGAAGCAGAGGCAGAGAAGAAGCCAAAGACTTCGGCGATTTTTTTGAGGCATTTGACTTCATATCATAAAAAAGAAATTAAAATATTAATAAATAATAGTTTATTTCTCAAGTGGAGATCAAACTCATAACTGTCGCATTACAGTCACACCCTTGTGCCCCTGCGACATGACGACCTGATTTGTGGAGACCGTCATCCATCTTAATTTCAGTTATTTATATTAATATTTTAAGCTGCGGCCCGGCGGCTAAGTGGTATGATTGTAAACGTGACACTTGTGAGTTCGATTTCCATTCAGGAGAATGAAATATTTAATATTCTCTTTTTTTGCTCGGGCAATGCCTCGAGACTTTGGCGGAGAATAGGAAACGGAAGAGTCTCAATGGGAACGGAGTGTCGTAGCACTGGATTTCCAGTTTCCCTCTGCTGCTATATATGCGTGAAGCTAAATAACAGTTTGTTTGCTAATCTCAGAAACCGTAGCTCCTGCCCCTACTGAGTAGGACCTACGGTTCCGGATTTGAATTCAATATTTATTTCTGTGTTGGATAGGGCGTTTTATCTGTGTTGAAACGACACTTATTTATTACTATGACCAAGGGAGCGAAGCTGCAGGTGAAAGCTAGTATAATATAGAGAAGATGTAATAAATAAATGTAACATGTATTTTTAAAGAGTTGATTCTTTTTAATTTAAATATTTTCGTCGTATTATGTTTAAACAATAATAGACAATAAAAAAGTGTTCAAATTAATAGTGCTTAAATAAAACCTCACAATTTTCTTCGCGTTTTGATCTTTAATGATGAAATAAAGTAATTTATTGCCCCGAGTGGGAATCGAATCCACAATCGTCGCGTTTATAGTCAAACGCTGCGCCGCTTCGCTACGACGGTCTCCCACTATTATTTCAAGTTAAGGGCGATATTTTTTCCTCTAGGACTATCATAACATAAAATATGCTCGTAGTTCTAAACATACCAGGTATTAACATTATTTAACTAGGTATTATTATTACTTAAAGGGATATTATTATAATTTTACAGTATTTCCCTCCAGCGAGCCTCGGCTGGTTGGTCTACTGTGCCTTAGTGGCCCTTCTCTTCACCACCTTAAAACTGATCAACCACGGACTTCACCATATGTACGATACGAACGAACTCATCGTAGTAAACTCTACAGATGAAGCCGGCAATTCCAACGAGAATACCGCGTAAGTAGTAATTGTAATAGCTTTTTTTTCTTTTGGAGTCTCGCATTTTCAGCATTCAGCAGAGTATGCAGGAAGCCAGAATCTAGTGTTTTTTTTAGTACTACGGACACTCGGCCCGAACTCTTTTCTTATTTTTCCTTTACCTTCTCCATTTCTTATTATTTTGTTTCATTGTATACCTAGTGTTAGGAACTCCGACATCGGCTTACAGCCTTATTTTTTAAATATCATGTGTTAAGTGGAAAAACCCAAAGACATTCTATTGTGTACTAGGTCAGAGCATTAAAAGTAATTTAAATATAATTATTCTTCAAAATAGAATCGAATTCGAAACCAACGTTACGATTAGACATTGTCCTATTACGCCACAATTTTGTAAGTCGTCAGTTTTGAATTATTTTATAAATTATTACGTTTATACCGTTAAAAACGAAAAGATACAACGTTTTCATGTATCTTTACTTTATCACGTTGCACCAAAATTTTGTCTTGCAAAAAAATCACATAGCATTATTTAATTTTTATTTTGCATGTATTTTCTTTTTGTTTCGTGTGCTTAGTAGACATATATATTTACGATCGTTTAGTTTGTTGTCGTCTCGCAGGCCGGAGGATGGTATGGAGATGCGGACTATGGGCGCGGCCGCAGCGCACAGCGACAACGACTCCATAACCTCGCTGGAGTACCACAAACCTAATAATAGTACTATAGGTATGCTATATTTTTTGTGTAGGGTATTTGTTGAATAAATTTAAGAGATAATTTGCTTAAACACTTATTAGAATATTACAAGTACATGTTTCGTTGTGACACTTGAAACAATTTTTGGTTACTTTTGTTAAATCTATACTGAATATATGAAGAGGGTCAATCTATTTTATTATTTTATCCATTCTGTAGATAAAATAAGTAATACATTTAACATATTTTTTATTTTGTATTATTTACAGATTTGAAAGTTGATGTCCATCGGAAAGATAGTTCGGAATCGAGTATAGAAGATAGTGGCATGTCTGTGATGCCAAATGTACCAATAGCTACTACTAAGTCCGATTTGTGCGTTGTTCAACCTGCTGAGGTCGTAGAACCTCCCAAGCCCCGTCCAACAAGAGTTAGAGAAAGATCCAAATGCGGCCACAGAAGGGAACACAGAACTAAAACGAAAAGAGGACATGGACGTATTGATGAATTAATAGTCGAAGAATCAAGAAATCCCAGGGTAGATAATATTATCCCAGTCAATGTGTTAATAGACGATGGTCCTTTTGCAAAAGTCAGTAGACGATTTCACGAATGCCCCCATAGACGGGGGTCGAATAACAGAGATTTTTTCAAAGAGTGGCTCTACTTAGATGGGAGTGAAGCAGCCGGAGAACCTTATCAGTCAAAGTTTGCAAGACAACTTAGCTCAGATTCGAGAGATAATTCTGAACCAAGTGTAGGACCACCCTCGCCTAAAAAGAGAACGGCGCAAAGAAGGAGATATAATAATTATCACGACGAAAGCTGCACAAAGTCGGCTATGGCTCTTGCTACAGCTCAGTCTTCAAATATGCGACGAAACTCAAATTCAACAATGTCGACAATACAATTGCCGTTACTTAATTCGACGGCTCAACTCGTTTCTCATATGAGAAGACACTCTAATAATGCTGATACAGGGTTCTTTGCGAGCGTAGAATTGGGGGAATACATGATGGTGAAATCTGAGGCTCCAGTGGGTGATACGGATAAAAGTAAAGGAAAAAGCCCTGGTGTAAGAAGGATAAAAAGTGCGGCTTTGGAAATAGGTTGTCCGCCGCCCAGCGTTTCAAACTTATCACCTCATCCTAATAGTGCTGAAACGATTGGTGGTCAAGTGCTTAAAAATCCTAAAAGTGCAGTAATCCCTCCCCCAAGCAAGTGTCTTACCCGCGGTCCCCATTTAAACTTATATCCTAAAAATGAATCTGGTGAAGGATGCAGTTATCCATATCTCACTTACGGATCAGAAATAGTTTATCCTATAGCTGAGATATCGGATGAGATGCAGACATCTCAAAAAGAGACTGACCTAGATTCCAGCGGTGAAAGTTACAGTGAATACGAAGATGAAAAACAATTTCGTGGGTTTGACTGGGATGGAGAACAGTCTCCTGTGATACGGTCTAGTGATTCTGATTTCGAAGCAAATGGCTCCAGATCACCTTTACTTGATAAAGTTAATGAAATTAGAATGGTTCGGATAAAAAGTCAAAGTGAATGCAAAAAACATTGTTGTGAAAATCATCCAACTACAAAAACTGGCTCAGAGTGTCCAAATGAAAAATCAAAGCCTGTGAGACTAAAAAAAGGCAAACCTGAGCCCAAATTAGATAAACCCATTAATCCCTGTGATTGTAAATTTAACCCAGGTAGTGATTATTTCGATAAAGCTAGTGCAAGTTCTAAAGACTTACTAATAGAAAAATCGAGCTTAGAGTCAAATGAAAATGGCGATGCCACTGAAAAACCGCCACAAGATAAAAAACCAGTTGAAAAGAAACTTTGGGACCACGATATATCTAACACTAGTAGCAGTAGTAGTGAATTAGACCGACCCGAGGATGACACTAAAGGCGATAGAAATAATGCACCAGAGACTGAAGAGTCGCAATTAACGTGTGATAGCAAAAGCGCTGATGAGAGAAGTGTCTACAGCTTAGATTGGTTGTTCGAAGAAACATCTGAAATGAAGACGGATTGTGGTGCTGAATCAATTTTAGGCCCTGAAGAAGTTTTATGCCAAAAATTAGCTAATGCCTTAGGCGAATCATCATCAAACGTACCAAAAAACTTAGGCGCTATACCAAAACAAATTAAACATTTAGCTCGATCACGGGCTTCCTCCCAAAAAGAGAATAAGGTAAAGGATTCGAAGAAAGAAAAAGATGAGAATCAGACTGAAGAAAGAATATTAATGGATGCTGTTGAAGCACAAGCTGCTTTAGTTCAAGGCTTGGAATGTCTGTTTGCGGCTACAAATGCGAATACAGTCGTAATGCCTCCTCCTAACAGAGATGAGAGATCAAGAAGTCATAGACAAAGTATAAGAGGCGAAAGAGACAGTTTGCACAAAACGAGGAAAAGATCAATAGAGGAGGTCGCACAAACGTCCACTAACACTTTACTGCCAACTTCAATGCCTTTGCTAGCAGCTTTTCTGAACTCAAGGGTAGATTTTATGCCCTGTTGTGTACCTGATAATAATCAACCCCCGGCAGAGGGGCAAGCGCCAGAAGAGGGTCAAAGATTGAGGCCCTTAATGGACCGCAATCATAGAAATCGAATTAGAAAAATTAAACGTTCAACACGTCAACGTAATAATCCGCCGGCACAAAACGCAACGGACAAAAAGGACAAGCAACCTACATCAGATAACCCTAATGCCAACAACGTGCATTTTGCGACGTCCTTTGATGATACTACAGACGGCGCAATCCACTGTTTTATGGACGAATATGGTAACTGGATGTCATATACGTTTGACAAAAACAGCACCGGCAGAACTCAACTTCAACCTATCTCACTACCAGATAAAGAGGAAGGGACCAAAAGTATAGCCCCTAAACCGGATAACCCCGACAATTCTCAAGAAACAGCCGGTGAATGTAGTTGCGGTTCATTAGAGTCTGAAGTTGCAAATACTGAAAGTGTACCAAAAACAAAACGAGGCGATAGCATAGACCAAAGCTCTTCAAATCAGGGGAGCAATAATCCGTTACTATCGAGTAATAATAACGTATCGACAGTGGTTCCTATTAATACGAATAGTTCAAATAAACGTTTTTACGTTTTCGAAGGAGGCACCGTTTCGCATACTGACCAACCGAGGTCTCCTGTCGCTTACGTCACTGATAGTTTGTTAGAGCAGATAGAGGCTGAAAGGCAGTCCAGAATGGGATTACCAAGCATGCATATCAATTTTCTAATGAGTCAGCAAAGAGCACAACAGCAGGCTCAGCAAGCAGAAAATACTTCCACTCACATACCTAGTCTAATGCCCTCGATAGGAGAAGAGAGTATTGATATACAGATGAGAAATAAATGGAATAAATTAGCGGAAAATATAGAGAAACCGGCACCCAAAACGAAAAAGTACTACAAATTTAAGTTTTCCAAATGCCTAGAAATCAAAGTTACTATGGATAGATTGAAGTTAATGGCTCTCTTCGATAGGAATCTAACGTTTAAAGAGACTTTTGTGTCAATAATGCTAGCGGTCGCGGTGGCTGCGCTCGGCTCGATGGTCCTGAATCTAGGATTTTATAGAGATATATACGCGTTTTGGTTTTGCTTCATAATGGCCGGAAGTCAATACTCATTATTAAAAAGTGTTCAACCTGACTCAGCATCGCCAGTACATGGTTTTAACAAAATGGTGCTCTTCTCACGGCCCGTTTACTTTTGTCTTTGTACAGCCATATTATGTGCAGTAAATACACAATTACAAGAATTTGAATCACCTGAAAATGATCACATGAGAACTAAACGTAGTACTGACGAAGTTAAGCCTTTGACTATATACGGATTTGAGTTTAAGGAGAAGGATTTTTTATATGTGATACAAGAAATTCTTTCGAAATTTCTACTATTTTTTCCTTTAGCCTTTAGCTTGGGATTATTTCCTCAAGTGAACACATTCCTAATGTATCTATTGGAACAGATAGATATGCATATATTTGGTGGGAATGCGACCAGTAGTTTAAGTGCGGCTGTGTACTGCGTAGTTCGATCTATCGCGGCAATTGGAGTGTTATACGGTTTTGCTTATAGTGGGCTAGTAGAAGGAAAGAAAACTCAACACCAAAAGCATAACATTTTATTCTCCATATTCTGCGGCCTCCTTGTTCCTATAGCGTACCATTTGAGTAGAAGTGCAAGTGATTATACTCTCATTTGGAATTTAATAAAGAAGCACTTACTACCACCGGAGCTCTACGCCGTACAAAACCCGGAGCCACCAGAAGCAGAAAAAAACGATCCTAACGCTTTAGGTGATCAAAAAAAAAACAACTCGGAAAGCAACATTTCCAAACAAAATTCAATGGGTAGTTCTACGTCAAAAATAAATTTTAGTTCAGAGACCAATATAGCAAGATCTCAGAAACGTTCACAAACTTCAAGTATAACGTCACTCAAAATGGATCCCAGGGGTGATACAATGAATTCGACGACGTCTCTCAAAGCTGACAGGTCAGAAGCTCCGACGGAAACCGAGGAGAAGAGTAGGGACTCTAATACATTAAATTCAAATGCAAATAAGCAGGATTTCGAAAAAGCCGATGAGGATATGGAAGATCCTTTACCCAAGAAACTGCAAGCGACAGTTAACGCCAGGTTAAAGAATGATCTCATAGTGTGCACGTTTCTTGGGCTCTTCGTTTTTGGATTACATTGTACGACGGTTTTCACAACGCTGCGGCCACAGTTAAATACGGTAATGCATTTTTTGATATTACTATTGGTTTTTTTCCTTTTGTATTATTATAATCATTTTTGGTGTGCTAATTGTAGTCTCTAGACTAGTCTCCATCACACCTCAGAAAAAAAAGATGAATAAAAATAACTTTAAACTTACTTTTTGGTGTCCTAGGTGCTCTGGATAATAGCAGGCACGCTTGGCTGGTTCCTGCACTACATAACGCCGCAGTTACGCAAACAGCAGCCGTGGTTGTGCCTCGCGGGGCCGGTGCTCAAGCAGCACGAGCACGCGCAGTTCGAGGTCACCGAACCCGCCAAGCTTATGTACTTTGAGAGGGTTAGTGACTTTAGTAGTAAGTTTTATACTGAATTGGTTTTGGATCCTATATATTAGTTTTGGGTATCCTAAAATTATAAGCAACGTCTTTTAAAACGAACCTACCTTACGGTCGACGAGCAGTACCAGCCCCGAATTTAACTACTACAACTACAACTAAGTGGTTGTGCAGATTTGGTTTTTCTTACCTTTAATGATTTTTATTCCCGAGCGAACAATGGGCAAAAGTTTAGAATATCTAACTTCGGGCGGCCACGGCTCATCAAAATTAAAAATATATTGAATTCTTTTGTCGTATATATTCTAAAAACACCCGCAGATATTCGTGTACCTGTGCTTCGTGGAGCGCAACGTGCTGTACCCGGCGCTGGTGGTGTCGGCGGTGGCGCAGGACGCGCCCGCGCTGGCCGCCAAGTACGGCGACGCGCTCGGCGCGCTGCTCGTGTGCGTCTGCGCGCTCAAAAGTCAGTGCGCCTCACCTCCCTACTTTACTGTAGCTTAGTATAAGTTAACTTTTATTTATTTATATTTATAATAATATATTTCATTGTCCAGGTCTAAGAAACGCCTATTCAGAAACAGACACGCAATATTTGATCCTAGTATTCGCAGTTCTGGTCTTCCAAAGGGATCTCGGCACGCAGAAGGTTTCGGAAACTTTCTTAGTGGATTACTTCCTGATGGCCATTATTTTTAGTAAAGTTTACGAGTTTTTGTTAAAGGTGAGGCTCTTTTTATTTTTAGCGCATTCAGGTCGCTAATAATATTTAAATTATCAGTTTAGTCGGTATGGTAAGGCAAACCTCGTTGAATTTAGCCACGCAAAATGCAATATCACAATAGGAGAATATATATATCCTCTGTTAACATGTAAAAATACCATCATATAATTATACAATAATTTTAATTCACTAGATAGATAAATATTAATTTCTATATAAACTTCCACAAAAAATATAAATATGTGTTATATTAATCAGCGAAAAACACATATGTCAAACGTTATGTCAAACGAGAAAAACGGGATTCCACGTTTGATGGTATTTAAAACTGCCGCAGATCCAGTTCGTGGTGACGTACATCGCGCCGTGGCAGATCACGTGGGGCAGCGCCTTCCACGCCTTCGCGCAGCCCTTCTCCGTGCCGCACTCCGCCATGCTGTTCCTGCAGGCCGCGCTCTCCGCGCTGCTCTCCTCGCCGCTCACGCCCGCCTTGGGTGCGTGTCCAACATGTTAAACAGTTCACTGTCACGCTTACAGTCACATGCTTATGCCCCTGTGCAGTGGCTGGAAAAATGATGAAATCTTTGTATTATAAATACAGAAAATAAGTTGTACAAATGTATGAGTAGTACGAGTACATGTACAAGTTTGGAGTCTTGGACGGTAAACAAGAAGTGCGGATTCAATTCCGGTTACTTTTGAAATCACTCTTAGGAATGTTACTTATAATAAATAATTAATGATTCATATTGTTGCAGGTAGTGCCATATTCATGACGTCATATGTGCGGCCAGTCAAGTTCTGGGAGCGCGACTATAATACTAAACGAGTGGACCAGAGTAACACTAGGTTGTCATCACAACTGGAAAGAAATCTGGGTGCAGGTTCGATATTTTTTCTTTCTTTTTTCGACAGCTTTACGCTATATCCCACATCTAGCAGGCAGATAGATAGAGATCTAGGTAGGCGGAGAGAATTTTGTGTTAAGAGACTTCTTTCCTTAGGCATGGTCAAGTTTTCGTGATATTACGAGTGGCGGAAGCTAACGCCGCACTTTATTTTGTTATTAGAGAAAAGATACCGCTTGGTAACAACTTCCTCTATATTATTGTATGATTTTAAAACATTTTGATGTTCGATCGCATTGATGCATTGATTTGTTTTACAAAATCGTGTTTGTTGTTGTTGTTATTACATGAAAATATAGTTTATAAGTCTAACCACGTCACCTTGTGTAAAATAGCTTAAAAACGCTGAGCTTGTAAGCGAGAAATAAAAAATAGAAGGTTTTAACTTTTAATGTTTATGTGTTTTATTAAAATTTAATTATAATATATTGATCGCATTGATAGATTGTGCTAGAAACTGTGGGCTCAAATTGTGCTACATTGTAAAAATTATGTATAACTCGTTTTACTTTTAAAAAAACATAAAAAACGCAGCGGAATTTGAATCTGCGCCTCTTGATCCGTCGAAATGCTCTGACCACTAAGCTATAGCCAGAGCTATTCAATATTTATTAGACATAGGTTCTAATAACATTAAAAATAAATTTTTTGTACAACCGAAAACTCCTAAATAATTAAATACCTTTATTACAGATGATAACAACTTAAACTCAATATTCTACGAACACCTGACTCGCTCCCTGCAACACTACCTGTGCGGTGATCTGATGCTGGGGCGGTGGGGACAAGTGCAACAAGGGGACTGTTTTGGTTAGAAATGTTTTATTTAACAATGACTAAAAATATATGTTAAAACTTGCGAGCAGTTCATGGCTGAGCCCATTTGGACTATACAATTATTTATTTTCTATTCTGTTACATTTGTGTTCTCATAACATTACAATTTCGGAGATAATATAAAGACAGAAACAAAAAAAAGACAGACAAACATATCGAAAAAATTATAGTTCTGGTACATTTTTTTATCGGCTTTTTTATTAGTTTAAAGAACATATTATGGTATGGCTATTTCATCGTCGCGCAGGGTCATAGCATGCGACTACGAGTGCGACGGTTTCAATTCCCATTCGGGGGAATGAAATATTTTCATTTCCTCACTTTGATAACGGAGCAAAGCGCGGCGTTGAGTTCACCTCGCAACACTAAATGCCTCAGGAATGCGGCAAAAAATGGGGAAAAAACGGGAATGTCTTGATGTGAATGCAGTATCTTTCCACTTCCACTAGATTTCCAGGTTCTTTCTGTCTACCCCACGATATGCGGGATACAGCTTGAAGCCAATAGAAAAAAACAATAATTTATGTACATTTTTTTCAGTGCTAGCATCGGACTATTTGAACTGTCTAGTCCACATTGTGGAAATGGGCAATGGTCTAGTCTCCTTTCAGCTCAGAGGTCTCGAGTTCAGAGGGACATACTGCCAGCAGAGGGAAGTGGAGGCCATTAGTGAGGGACCTGAGGAGTTGAGTGGTGAGGGAATGTTATTTTAAATATTGTTTTAATGTTAAAGAATATAAAGGGAGAAATTTCTCCGCTTTTATATGACTATTAATTTGATTTCGAGTTTATTCAAGCAACTAATAGACAATGGTGTGTCCCTAAATCTAATGCTTTTCAGCCTCATTGCCTCTTGTCACCATATTGGTCTAACATGCTGGCCTTGCAGAGGGCGGCTGCTTCTCAGCGTGGTCGCTGTGCGCGCGCGTGCTGTCGCCGGGCGCGTGGTGGGCGCTGCGCTGGCTGGCGTGGCAGCTGGCCACCTCGCGCTACGTGCTGGAGGGCTACTCCGTCACCGACAACAGCGCCGTGTCCATGCTGCAGGTCTTCGAGTTCCGCAAGGTGCTGCTCACCTACTACGTCAAGGTGAGCTCCATTCTCATGGACTGCTTGCAACTCTATGAGATGTCCTCTTTAAATATGTATACATTTTAGTCTATGATTTATGTTATTCTCTATGGTGGTACAAACCGCGCTTGCTTTAACTGTTTCTATTTGTTTCTATTTATCTTAAAATTTCCAATATAAAGTTTTTTTTTTTCAGAGTATAATCTACTATACGATTCAATCAAATAAACTAGAAGAGTGGTTATCATCACCAGAATTGTGTGAAGCTCTCAAACCCATGAGTGAAAGGTCCTTCGTAGACTTGGATCCTATCTTCAATGTGAATCTCGACGAAGACTACGATTTTAGAGCTTCTGGGATTACTAAGTATGGCTTTCGATTACTTTTTCTATTGCCATTTTATATAAATTTTTCGATGCTTATACTTTTTTTACATATTTTTTTGTAATTAATTGTAATTATCTAACATTACCATAATCAATGAATAACATAAACGAAATTGATAATTCTGTCATCTGAACTCATTCATAAAACTGTACAAGAAATAAAAAGTTTGTTAATATATAGAGACAAATTACAACTTTTGTACTACGTAGTTTGTACAAAATACTTAGACACACAGAACAGTCAGAGGTAAGAGTTTGATTCCAACTTGATGAAATTAAATATTTAATATTTTTATTTCCTCGCTCTGGTAACAGGGCAAAGTGAGGCGAAGAATTCAGCCAATCAAATGCTATGCCTCCAGAATTTGGCGGAAAGGAGAACGGAAAGTCTACTGGAGTTTAATCTAGTGTTAAGACACTAGTCTTAACACTAGAATCCCAGGATTCCTCTATCCATTCTACAAAGTAAAGGATACAGTGTGAAGCTAAATAATAAAAAAAAAACATTATATTTAATAAATATAGTACAATTTGACTTTTTACTTAATAGTAACATTTTGACTTCAACATCTGTATATATCTGTTTATCAGGAGCAGATTTTGTGCAATATACCAAGAATGGATAGTCCACTGTAGTTCCCGTCGTGACGGCGGACGTGGAAACACATGGAGAAGACGAGGTTCCTCCAGAGACGGCTCTCTAGTAACGCTGTGCTTCGCATTATCTCTCTTGGGTCGGAGGGCTTTGGCGGCAGCGCACCATCTCTCTGCTTCAAGCGTGGAGTTCTTCCTCTACGGCCTCCATGCTCTGTTTAAAGGAGACTTCCGTATAACCGCCGCGAGAGATGAATGGGTTTTCTCTGATGTGGCGTTACTACATTCAGTCTTAGCGCCGGCTGTAAGAATGGCGTTGAAACTACATCAAGATCATTTTATGTTTCCCGAGGAGTATTGTAGTAGCGCGGCGTTGTACGCTGCAATCGCGGCGCACGCGCAGCGTTTGGTTATATGTCACGAGGCGGCGCCAGCGTGGCGGTATAATGTGCTTCGCGGTGCACCGCATTTGTTGGCTTTACGGTGAGCGGAGGCAGCTTTTATTTATTGTTTGTAGGGAATTGAATCAAATTATTGATATTAAATAAGTAATGTTGCATTCTCTTTTGAATTTTTCTAAAGTATTTGTTAATTAAAATCAAAATATATTTGGAATCTCTATAATAAATATATTGATACAAAGATATTACACGATATAGTTTGCAGGGTTTTTTAATATATTTTAACTTTAAGTTACCTTTTAATATTTACATTATATCGTTGTTATCATGCCACGGAAAATCATATAAGTAATAAATAACAATTTCCCTCAATTCCAGCCACGTAATGGACGAAGGTAACGACGACTACAAAATAATAATGCTAAACAAGCGCCATCTGGGGTTCCGCGTGATCAAGTTGAACCGGGAGTGCGTGAGGGGCCTCTGGGCGGGGCAGCAGCAGGAGCTGGTGTACCTGAGGAACAGGAACCCGGAGCGGGGCTCCATACAGAACGCCAAGCAGGCGCTGCGCAACATCATCAACTCGTCGTGCGACCAGCCCATCGGGTACCCCATCTACGTGTCGCCGCTCACCACGTCGTTCGCCGACACGTCCCCGCCGCTGTGCGCGCTGGCGGGCGGCGCGCTGTCGGCCGCGGCGCTGCGCGCGCAGCTCGTGCGCCTGTGGCGCCGGTACGCGCACGCTTGCCTACGGGCCTTCACTTTCGTCGCTATCTGCTATTTGCTCTATATTTGCAGCTTGCTCATTGTTGTTGTGTTCCAGTATCCGTCGTCGCTGCGGCGAGGGGTGCTCCAGCGGCGCGTGCGAGACGTGCGAGGCGACCGCGGTGGAAGCGGGCCGCGCGCCCCCCCGGCCTCCCCCGCCGGAGAGAGGGAGGCCCTCGCAGGGGAGTGGGCTGGGTGAGTGAAGAGTTGAGACACTGTGTAGGTTACGTTAGGTTGTTCATAGTGTAACAACTAATATCATATATGTATCTCATTAAATTACGGTTTCCAAATATAATTGTTGTCATTTTTTTATTTATTTTTTATTTCCAAGCATGACTACATTATTATTATACATGTATTGGTTTTCATAATTTGCAGCTGGAACTCGAGGAAGCTTATCCAGTGCTGGCAAACCGACGTCTTCCACGCTCGCATCGTTAGCGGGATTGCTACGAGAACATTCTCATGAAAGGGCTCAGGAGGATTCTGGTAGGATTTTTAGCTTAGGTTCAAACT
The DNA here is from genome assembly GCA_917862395.2 of Heliconius sara. NCBI lineage: Eukaryota > Metazoa > Arthropoda > Insecta > Lepidoptera > Nymphalidae > Heliconius > Heliconius sara. The sequence continues at coordinate 12,356,246 of OU860795.2, read as the reverse complement.
GTATCCCGCATATAGCAAGATGCAATATATCAAATCTAAGTGGTGGACAATTAAAGGTTCTCTGACTATCCTGTTACATATGAAAAACTAAATTATAAATAAATTAAAACTAAATAATGCTTGACAAATAGGACAAAATAAAAATAATAACATAATATAAGGTCGAGGCAAAAATATTGTTAATACTAAGGAAAATATATTTTTTTAGGTATAATTTTTTATTTATTTATAATACGCATGTGCCGTTTTGATCGATGTCTTGTTGCCATCTTAAGGGTAGTGCCGTTGCCATTATGATCCCATTCATTTAGAAATTTAGATATTTTTGATGAAAAAAATCTAACAGACAGTATTCACAGTTTTCTTTTGAGATTAGCTTTATGCTTCCTAAAAAGTTCTGCAATGACCGAAACCGGTAGAAACTTGATAGAGCAAAGTCAGGGCTATACGGAGGATGCATCAACACATCCCATATGTTGCCATAGCAATGTATATATAAATAAATACAAAAGTATTGTACATATTGTCTAATGTATGGTTGTGTGTATAATGTTTTATTTATTGATTTATTGTACTTTGTAGGCGTTATTATTAAAAAATACTAGGGTTCTGCATTTCTCCTACATATAAACTATAAATGTGCCAAATTTTATTCGCCTTCGTAATATATAGATAACATGTTTTCCTCAGTGGTATACGTGACGGAGGGCGCGGAGGCTCGACGCAGGGCGGAGGAACGCGGTGTGAGGAGGGAGAGGAATATGAGGGCTAGGACACAGGTTCGATTATTGTTTGATTTTTAATTTTTAGTAGAATGTTTTTTTACATTATGATAAATGTAATTATGTTTATATTATAAATATGATTGTTAGTTGGCAAAATGCGTTGAACAGTTCATTATTAAAAAAATATTTAATTTGTGCTACTTCTTCTCCCAACCACCATTAATAAAATAAATTATGTAAATACTATTCTACGTAATATAACGATATTTATTCTACAATAATACAAATATATTAATAAATAAAATAAAATTAATTTAAATATAACATATAATATTATATTTAAACAGGCTAGTCGTGCTGCAGAGGCACAAGCTTGCGACTGTAAACGTGACGTTTGTTGGTTCGATTCCAACTGGAGGAAAAAAAACATTAAATATTTTAATTTCCACGCTCTGGTAAAAAGACAAAGGTGGCGGTGGATTCCGCCGTTTAACACACAATGCCTCCAGTATTCTGCGGAAAGCGAAATTGAGTACGGGAGCCGAAGTGTCTTAATGGAAAACGAGTGTCTTAATATTAAATTCCTAGGGAACCTCTGCCTACCCCACTGTGTGAGGGATACAGCGTGAAATAAAAAAAAAATATTTAATCTATAACATTATTATTGACATTATTTTTCCTCAGCCCGGGAGTCGAACCCGCGGACGTCGGGAAAGAGCGTTACCAGCTTCGTTCCGTCTCCTCGCAGTATCAGACACTCTGAGACCAGAACACTGCGATCTACGTCTCACTGATGACGGACAGGTAAACGAGGTCTTAAGAAATAAATCTTAGTTATGGGTTCGAAGGACTATGAGGCTGTTGAAATGCGGTAGGACAACGTCTGATTGTAAACGAAGGTTGTGGGTTCGATCGCCAATTAGGAAATAAATTATTATCATTTCGCCGCTATTGTAAGAAGACAAAGCATAGTATTCAGTTTCACCACTCACATTTTAAAAATTTGAGCGAAAAGCGGGAACAGACTTTCTTATTTATTTATTTTTTTTGCCTACCCTGCTATATGCGGGATACAGCGTGAAATTATTGTTGAAAAAAATACTAATTTGCGGGATACAGTGTGTAATTGCGTCGAAAAAATATCTTACATATGTGATTTTTATATGACAGAGTACGAGCGGATGGGAGTGCGCGTGGCGAGAACAACCACGGAGGGCCGCCAGCGCTAAGGTATCACCTCCCTTTAACGTATGAGTCCACTATCTGTCTTTCTGTAACAGTAGCGAGTCGATAACCCAAGGTACAGTACGGTCGACGGGTCGTGGATGATCGTCCTGATTTGATTTTGGGATCTTTTCTCACTTTGCAATATTTTCCTCTCTGGTCATTAATGCGCAAAAATATTTTCGTTTATGTGGACAGTAATACTTTAACGAAAATATTTTTTTAATAGTGGAGTGCGTAGTGCATACTTGCCCCGTCTAAGTGTAAACGGGCCCGCCCATGACAGTAATGGGCTCTATTCCCACTCGGGAGAATGAATTACTTAATATCATCATTTCCTCGCTCTGGTGAAGAGACAGTGTCGAGTTCCCCAACTCGCAATATTTCGTGAATTCGGCTGAAAGTGGGAATAGGAAGTGGCTCAATAGAAACGGAGTGTTTTAAAATTAGATTCCCAGATTCTTTTTGGCCACCCATCGAGTGAAAAGCTAAAAAAATATAAAATTACTTATGTAGAACCTAAGTGTGGATTAACTCTTTAAAAAATAAAAATATATATAATTTCAGGTTTCCGGATCCCGTTCCTCACAAGCCTCCCAAGCGTCTCGTGAGTCGGCCTCAGGGTCCGGGTCCTCGCTGGAGGAGGCGCGAGGGCTGGACGTGTCTCTGCCGGATTGCAAGATAATTGCCAATAGGAATGTTGTTGCTTTTACAAGGTGGGTTTGTTTAATATTTAGGGAATGTAATGTTGAGAGTCGAAGCTTACCGTTGTTTTCTGTCTTACCAAGCGAGAAATGAAAATTGATTATCCCCACGAAAGGGAATCCAATCCACAATCGGTTTTCCAATCAAATAAGTAACTGCAAATGTAGTTTTTCCCGCGTAAAATCCCGTTCTGCAACAAATCGGAGATAGAAATATTATAATAAAAAAAAAATCAGCTTCACGCTGTATCCCGCATACAGCAAGGTAGGCAGAGGGAACCTAGTGTTTTAGACACTCCGTTCCCCACTTTCTGCCGAATTCTAGAGGCGTTGAGTGGCAGAACTCAACGCCGCGCTTAGCCTCGACACCAGAGCGAAGAAATGGAAATATAGATTTAAGTAAATATTTCATCTCCTCGAGTGGGGATCGAACCTACAACCAGTCGGTTTTACAGTTTCACTTCGTGCCGCTGAAATATTATAATATCCATTATTTCTGGATAAATATCAGAAGTACACTAACCGCCATTAGTAACACAAATACTCATTATCATAATTTTGTAAAAAGTTAATAATAATATAAAAAAATCTTATAGATATTTCATCAACGAAGGTACATCAAAAGATCTATCCAAACTGAGTAAAGACATTCGACACGAGCGTGAGAGCTACAGGGAATTAACTGGACGGTACATAGAAAAGCCTGAGGGCTCAGCACCCAAGACGAGGGTACGCCGTTCGGAGTCCGGACGAGGTAATCTTTTCAATTTTTTCTCATAGCCGGTAGGCATAGAGGATCTAGTTTTAAGACATTGTTATAAATAGAGTCTACTTACATAGGACGTTGTATTGACGTACTATGTATATAAATATATATTTCGACATAACGAAATATTTAACATTTTCATTTCCTCGCTCCGGTGTCGAGGCATAATGCGGCGTTGAGTTTCACCACCTCACCTCAACACCGAGCGCATCCAGAATTCGGCGGAAAGTGGCGAATGGAGTGCTTAACACTAAGTGCCGTGAAAGTGCCTCTTTACCTGCTATATGCGGGACACAGCATGAAGCTATAAAAATAGCTCATTGTCTGACTGTAAATGCGATAGTTGTAGATTCGACTCCCACTCAGAGGAACGTGTTATTTTCATTTCCTCGCTCGGGTAACAATACAAAGTTACTGGGTTGAGTTCTGCCACTCAATAAACAATAAAAATTTCGTTGTAATATTGATAAGAATTATAAACTCGTTAGGTATAACAGTGAGCACTGGGTCTACCAGTACCACCAGCGGGGTCACTGTGGGCAGCAAAGTGGTGATAACAGAACCACTAGGAGTATACGATTGTATCAACCTCGGCCGTCGTATCGACGTGCTGTGGCCGAGTGAGTCGCAGAGGGAACGCGGTGGTAGAAGCAATTGGGGTTCTTGGGTGCCCACTGCTGGTATGGATGGACTTGTAAGTTGAAAGAGTCTGATATCTACTATTTTCTAGTATTAAATTCTAATAAAAGCTACCATGTTTTACAAATTGCTACCATTTTCTACCATATTTTAATATAGTTTCATAATATAATATGAAAGTTTAATTGTTTAGTGTGCTGTGAAAATTTCTGTCTTATAATGAGAAATGCTTCAATAAATTAACAAAACAAAAAATCATGTGCATTAAAATTAAAAAATACTACTTTTCTTTTAATACTACTTTTTAATGCAGCATATTGTTTGATGTGCTTTCAGTGCCATTATCAATAAGTTGTGTGTTGAAGTACATAAGAAAGTACGTACTTTCCCAACAGAGTTTAACGGTTGGTGACTATGGGGATATGTTTAATGAGAGGAGATTATGAGATAGCTATCTAGATATTTTTCAGCTTTTTCAAATACATCGAGCCATGTGGAACCTTCTTACATAGTTGCGGTATCTTCTGCATAACAGACTATATCACCATCAACATCAATATGCATATCCTTGTAAATAGTATGGGTACGTTATAAATAGTATGGGTCCGGAATGGCGTACTTTTTCCAGGAGTTTTGGAATTGAAACGGTATCGAAAGCCTTGGAGAGGTCTAGGAATATGCAAATGTAGTTTTTTTTTTACAATTTAAAGAGGCGGTTATATTAGTCTTTAGCTGAGATACCACGTTGCCGTGTTTACCGTACCGGCTTACATTTTCTAAAGCCGTATTGTTTCAAGGACATTAAAATGTTATCTTTCATGTATTTGGCGTTTCTTCGACTAACAACCTTCTCAAGCCATTTAGAGAACGCTGTCAGCAGAGAAATTGGACTATAATTATGTGGATGAAGAGATAGTTAAAGAGATGAAGAGATTATAGTTCCATATTTGTAAACTGGTTTGATGCACGTCATCTTCCAGTTATTAAGAAAAAAAATCCAAAAACAGATTGATGAAATTTAGTTGAAAGAGGCAAAACTAGAACATCCTTAATTTTCTTTAGGGGGGTATTATTAAGATCATCAATACCTGATGCTTTGTCATTTTGTAATGATGCTATAACAAAGTCTAATTTGTGTTGGTTAGTGGGCTTCATGAAGATAGGGTGACACAATGGGCTTTGGATTAATTTTCTTTGACGGCCGAAATGAATAAATTTTGCTTGGCTCAGAAAAAAAATACAACTTTCTTTTTATAAGAAACTTAACTAACATCAAATTAATATTATATTATAACTTGATACCTTATATAAAACTTTCAGGTAGTACACAAATGGACGCCAAACCATCGCGATCCAAAACTAAGATCTCACGTTGAAAAAAGCATTCTTCTAGTCCAAATAGAAGACAAATACGTTCCCATCGCTGAGAACTGCGTACAAGATTTAGGAGATGAAGTGTGAAAAACATAGGATCATTAATATACTGAACGCAAATTAATAAATAAGTAAGTCTAAGTCAAACAGGTCGATACTGAGTCTGATTACACAATCACATAATCATACACTATTAAAGTCTTGTTTTAATAATATTTTTTCAACTATAAATTATGAATTATTCGTTTCAAATTACCCATTCTATCAATTAAAATTTTTCAAATTTTAAGCTTTTTACAATTGTAAAAAAAATAGCTATATGTTTTTGGCTCATTTTTTTATTACATATTATTTAATACTATCTAAATTTATAATATTTCATAATAGATGTATAGAATTTCGCAATTATTTAAACAATTATTACTTACTTTACTTTATGAAATCCATTTCTTTTGCATAAACTAATTCAAAAAATAAAATAACGACATTATAAATTCAAAATGAAGAACGGAGTGTCTTAGCACTTTATGATCTCTGCCTATAAAAACTAATAATACTCTATTCAGCTTTTTAAAAAAAGCCACAAAGAAAAATAAATAAGCGACAATTATTCCATTAAAAATTATGAAAATTAAAACATTATAATATAATAGTTACTGTTAATTCGTGTTAAAACTGAAATATATCCATATAATGATAAAATTGGTGCTTTCTGTGTATATATGTACGTAATATGTGGATGATGATCACTCATTTCAATGTTCATACAAAATTTTACGAAAAAGAATAACCAAAATTGAATTTTGTAATTTCGTGATTACAATTGATGATATGACTGTATGAAAGTTGATAGCAATCGTTTGTATAATTTAGTTAACATGTTTTTCAATATATACTTCTTTTTACTTTTGTTAGGGGTTTTTTAAACAACGTAAAAAAATAATGACAAGTTTTTTTTTTTTAATTGTGTCTCATATAATGGTAATGCTTAACACGTTTACGTATTTTAACACCGTTTTGAGTCCATCGTGGCGCAACGCGATGATTGTGGATTCGATTCCCACTCTGAGGAATGAATTTAACTTTTTTTTTTCATTGTTTGTCGTGTTGTTATTGTGGACCTCCGCCACACAACACGCTACATCTTGATTTATATTTAGTGAAAATTAGAGTACTATAAGAAAATGAAAAAAACACTTATTTTGAATGCTTAAGAGGAGTTTTGCGAAACCTTCATACATTTATGCCTTCAATTTTTTATACAATTTTTTTTCCGTAAATGTTAAATATAAAATTAAGTCCACATTTAAATAATAAATGTAAATAATATAAACAAGATTTTCATCTTTTGTAAATAAAACATACTGTATATAGTGTAAAAATGTATTTACATGATAGTGTATGGTGTGTTAATTTTTATTGTTTTTTTTTGCCTTATTTTTAGTTCTTTTTTCCAAAAAAATTTTGTCTCAACCAAAAAAAATTGTATGTATATGTTTTAAAATGGTTTAGTAGGATATATGGAAATTGTTTTTTTTTATTTATTTATATTTGTATAATGATTCCCTTATTAGTAAATTAGGTGTTTTTTGTATACTTTAATTATTAGAGAGGTGATCCTTCGAATGTTTAAATGTATCACATCCTACAACTCTGGTTTCTTAGATTTTTGGCCTTCAATAAATTATTTTTATTCAAAGCCACCTTGACGCAGTAAAACAAGCTTTTTAGTAAAGATTATGGATTTTGACTCCCAATACGTAATTCATTATTAATATTTACTCGCTCTTGTAGAAAAACTGCAGTGTTGAGTTTCTCCATTCAAAACGCAATGTAAAGAACATTTTTTTTACATACTATAAAGTTACATTATAACACGAAGGAACGTTTAATTTTAAATGTAGATTGTCCAAAGTTTTGACCGTTTAAAAGCAGTTGGTTTTCTAATAAGATATATTTTTTTATTACTTTATTATAAATATTATCTTCTATCGTCATTGTTTACCTTTTTAAAAATGCTGAATTATTGAATTATATGTTACAAGTAACATTTTAACGATCATCTCTCATACTATAATATTATAAGAAGCTCGTGTATACACAATGTTTCGCTGTTATCTATTAAATAAATTAAATATTATTTATTTAATACTTATGATAATATTATTAATAATGTTTAAAAACGTATCATTTTTGAATAAGCGTCTCGCGTTGAGTTTTACGAATTTATCAAATCAAAAACTATTTGGATTTTATTATAGATTATGTCGAAATTCTAAAGCTTTGAAGAAATATTATGTATTAATGTATCTTAATAAATAATATTAGTCCCACATTTTCTTTCCTTTTTTGGGTTTAGTTTTTTTTTTTTATTTTTCATTGATCTTAATTTTTATTTTTTTATAAACATGTCCACCCAATCTATGGCTTAATGTTAAAGATTTAAATAAAATTATTTTTATTTAATTAAAAAGATTTTATATCCAAAAATGTACAGCTTCGATTCCCTATAATATATATAACCCTATAATAATATATATAAATTTCTTAAGTCGTTAAATGTTGTTTGTATAAAAAATATTACTATGTATATTTGGTCTGTTTAATTAAACGTATGTATGTATTTCATTTAAAATACCCTCTCATTTTTCCCGCCATTTTCTCGAAAGTGTACAGAATATTCGTTCGCGAATTGCCTTAATATATTTTAGACTGATTTTTTATAATCGTGAGCAGTCACATCTATTATGATTGTAATAATTCATTGCACTTAAAGACGTCCATTAACGTTTAATTGACATTAAATTGTTAAATACAGTAAGGTCGACGAATCGTGGCCGCTAACATTTTCTTAAGTATTGCGCATTGTTCACTCTCGCTCTGAAAGAAAATAAGAAAAAAAGTTAAAAGAATCCTAAAATTAAATTTGAGCAGCCTACGTAATGTTTTAATGTCAATTAAATCCTAATTGTAGTCTATGTGTATTATAGCCTTCTAAGCTAGTGCTCTAGTGTACTTACGGACCGCAGGTTACACTTTACGGGATTTGTTCTTTATTCAATATTTTTGTACTTTCAGTTTTTTGTATGTACTAGTAATTCCATTATGTTTATTATTTTATTTTATGGAAAAAACCATTTCATGTGATCTTCATTATTTATTTAAGCTTCAATATTTTTTACTATATTCAATTGATTGAAAATTGTGTATTAATAATTAATATTATAATATGATCTGGTTTATAAATAGTTTAGATTTATAACATTTACTTTTAATAGATTGTTTTGTAGTTACAAAAGACAAAGGAAAGCACAATCCGTCCACAAAGATGTGTTTTTCTCAAAACTCTGGTAAATAATAATGCGTTATAAACGTTGTAGTTATTACTTAAAACTATTTCCTTTGTTTGTTAACCCCATAATTATCGTTTTAAAAAAAATAGAAGGTGAAATAATTATATATATATAAATGTTTTCTTGTCAATTTTGATTAATAAATTTAAATAAATAGGAAGGAAATGAGTCTTTTTAATACTATTCAAATAAAATAAATCATAAGTTTCACAATATAATAAATTTTTGTTACATTCATGTTCTTTTCATTATGTACAGTCATTTTCTTTTTTCAGCTTAAAGTTCAATTGTAAAGCAAGTGTATGTTGTTAGATATAAAGTGGAAGCCACAGTTAGATGAATTATGTTAATACATTATAAATATGAAGTATCCTGCAATAAAGTGATACATGGCATTTGTTGTTTGCTTTAAACCTGGATTCTTTTTGATAAAAGTCCGGCTCGAAGGACCATTTCTTAAACGTATATTGTTTTAAATTTTGCTCACTTTATCACAATTACTTATTAAATAAAAAATAAATCAATTTTGAGGCCGGTCGTGGCGCAGCGGCACAAAGTGTGACTGTAAAACCGACTGGTTGTGAGTCCGATCCCAATTTTTTATATTTCCATTTCTTCGCTCTGGTGTTGAGGGCAAGCGCGGCGTTCAGTTCTGCCACGTAACACGCAATGCCTCCAGAATTCGGTAGAAAATGGGGAACGGAGTGTCTTTCACTAAGTTCCCTCTGCCTACCCTGCTGTGTGCGGGATACAGTGTGAAGCTGATTACTTATTAGTACTGAAATATGTTTAAACAGTTGATTGTAGTGACATTTGTAACCCTATTTTTTAGTTGATTACAAAATCAACTAAAAAATACACACTTTTTATCTTCAATACTAATTATAATTAAAAATGAAAAAATAAAAATAAAAAATAAAAAAAATCGATTAATATTTTGTAGATAATTAAGAATAAAACAACTTTTTAGGAAGAAATATGTTTATTATATTAAGATGTATAAGTAGCTAGTGCAGGGTTTTATAATAAGTTAAACTAAGTATCTAATGATAAATCTATTAATATCCATAGAAATCAAATATTACAATTATTTTTCTCAAGAATATTTTTTTTCGTAAATATTATAAAAAGATATAAGTACATATTGTTCAAACGACTTTAAAGACACTTCCAAAAACAGTCTTTGCTGTTCGAGAATGTTTTTTAATATGGTCTTAATAAAAAATATATGTTTATTTTGATAATGACGGAAAGATTTTATTTTTAGTATTTCAAAAATTAAATTAGCTTCACGCTGTATCCCGCACACAGCAGGTAGGGTAGGCAAAGGGAACCTAGTGCTAAGACACTCCGTTCGCCATTTTCTGCCGAATTGTGGAGGCATTACGGGTTGAGTGGCAGAACTCAACACCGCGCTTTGCCTCGACAGCAGAGCGAAGAAATGGAAATAGACATTTTAGTAAATATTTCATCTCCTCGAGTGGGGATCGAACCCATAAACAGTCGGTTTTACAGTCACACGTTGTGCCGCTGCGACACGATTGGCCTCGCATTTTTAGTATTTGAAAGACAAATTTATTTGCAAATACATACTTATTAAGCCATTGTTAGTATTATTTGATATTAAAAAGGATAATATAAGCATTCACTATACTATGTAATCTAAATGTATGGACCCGAATATGGTCCGGAATTTATTTACGACTTTTAAATATCTAAGCTCGTTATTCTCTACGCAAAATGTTAAATTTTAAGCGATTAACAAACATTGTGTAACAATAAAACTCCGTTTTTTTTGTATTAGTAACTGGATTGCTCAAATAAGATTGTTGTTTTTTCGTATACAAAGAGCTTTTTACTCAAATTTCCTTTTATATCGCGTTTCTGAATAACTTTTTATAACTGAGAAACACTTTTATAAAGCGCTTTTGGTCCTGATATTTTTAATGCATAGTGACATAAGAGTATGCTCTACATTTTACTACAATTACTAGTTAAAATTACAAATGTAGGTCAATTGGAAGGACAACAAGCACCTAAAAGGTATAGCTACTTAGCAAAACCCTGATAATAAGTAAGATTATTGAAAAAATGGACCATAAGTTTACAACTACTTATATTTAATTTTTCCAGCATCACGCTGGAGCGTTGCCAGACTTACCGAATTCGGCGAGATTGTCCCGATTGTTAGCCACAAAATTAAATTTTCCGACTGATGGGACTAGCATGGTCTTAACTTTACGTACGTAACAAGTTAGTAACAATTTTAGAGATAGACACCAAGGACCTTAGATACAGAATAATCTAAATAATCCGTTATTGTTATATGTATGGTGACGTTTTTCCATTACATTATTTTATATTGCTATTTATCAAATAACAAATGGATAAAAACTACTGCTGTTCATATTTTTATATCCCGCTTTTAGCGAGAACATCCTTTTTTTTATTAAAACGTTAAGAATCTGGCAACGCTATATATTTCCATTCTCCAATATACCTAACAAACCCAACACTAACATTGTGTATCGTTTTACGAAACTTAGTACCGTTTTATCTGACCACATGCCAATAAAAGGACGCGCTAAATGTGTTTCAAACTCAAAACTATAACGTGGTTGTTGTGTATAATATTTGTATAATTTGACGACTGGTATATGGGATTTATACATGCATTTTCATTTGGTTTTATTATCTTAGGCTTACTACTGCACTAACGTTTTTAATTATTTACTTAAGGGATAACCACTAACTACCGTCTTTACTATCCTTATTATATTAAATAAAATAGAAAGAGACTACATTACTATAATTTCTACAAAATACATTCTTTTGTTACATCTAATTTTATTCTACAATATATGATAGTATGAAACATTGATATCAAATCTCGATTAAATAAATCGATATGTCACCGATTTTTATTTATATTAATGATATTTTCCAAGATATAACGATTAATTATTAGGCCGGATATAAAATACAAGCACAATACCTAAAGTTAATAGTTATAAATAATTCTTATTAAATGAAAAAAAAAACCTTGGAACTGAACTATTTCTAAAGAATAAAGCAAAAATTATAGCGTAAATAGTAAAAACAAAGCAAGGACAGAAATAAGAAAATAAAATTATAATACAAAATTATATATTTTATTTGATAACATATTTCAAAATAATATATATTTTTAAAATACAATATTTACAAAATACTTACAAACTACGCTAATATAACATTTTAAGCTGCTGTTTACAATTTAAAAATCAATTTCTTAACCTTTTGTTTTTAAGACTTAAGTCTCGTGACAATTAGTTAAAAAATCTATTTTAAAAAATGGTTATAATGTAAAATGATCTTAAGCGAAATTACAATGCCAAATTTTTATGTTTTAAATGTTATTCCTTTTCCGATCAATATTTTAAATACACGATGTTTATTAACGTTATTCGATTAAAACTCACAATCATAGACGTAGGAATGAGGGGAGGTTCGTGGTTTCGTGTCCACCCCAGAATAGACTGGGGTGGACACGAAACCACAAACTGTCTACAACCCCAAAATGTTTACAATATAAAACATGAGTACATTAAAAGCTAAGCACTGACCAACTCTTTGGCAGAAATAATACAATAGAGGTACATTTTATTTATTGAATATAAGGTTGTACTTTAGTACAACCTTCCTTTTATAATTATATGTATATCGACTTTTATCCATAAACAAAAAAATATCAAAATATCGACGATAAAGTAAAACAAATATAAAATATTAAAATATATTTAATAAAAACTATTTAATTATCAAAATAATAATAATTTACGTTTCGATAAACTAAACAGGTATTTACAGAACAGTTACTTTTTACGTCGTGTCAATTATTATAAATCAAAACCATTAAAATTCGCTATCATTTGTTTTTCACACAAAAAATATTGTCTTCAAATTCTTTACATTCACTTATCATGCCAAAAAAATTGGTTTGACATTATACGAGTACACAATCAATTGTGTTCATAGTTACGTATACATTTTATTAATATCAATATTAAAATAATGCATTTAATCTCTATATATAATAAGACAGTAAAACAATTTTATATATACATTTTGGAATTTTGACTGAAAGATTTGATAGAGGGACTTTAAAAAGAATAATAGAAAGCGAAACTATTATTTTTGAATTTCTTGTCTGTCTGTCTGTCGATATGTATGGTCAGTTTTCTCTGAAAGTACTGAACCGATTAACTTGAAAGTTTCCACTAATTGCTTTGTTTTAACTCAACAATTTATTTCATCAAAATCGGTTCATTGAAAATCAATAATTTAATATTTAAGGCTGTTTCTGAATGAGAAAATTAAATTATTCACTGACATTAGCACATTCAACAGAGTTTTAAAGTTATAATGAGACATACATTACATAGGTAAACAGAACGTAATGTTTTTTTTTATAGAAGACACAAGGCAAACGAATAGGATCATCCTGGTACTGGTGGTGTCGTAAGAGGCGACTAAGGTACGTGTGGTAGAGTCACGTCGCCAGCAATGGCAACACGCATGGGCAGACTCCACTGGATCATTACCACCCCCGGCATTTAAAACCGGCGTGAAGTAGTGGCTTTATGCCACCGCGTTTCGCATCAGGTAATGCCGGGCCCCGGCACCCAACCCACCTTAAAGGCCGGCAACGCACCTGTAAGCTCCTCTGGGGTTGCACGGGGTCCGTGGGCGGCGGTAATCACTTACCATCAGGTGACCCGCACGCTCGTTTGCCGTGTCTTTTCCATAAAAAAAAATCTTAAATATACGCGATTAATCCGGTAACATTAGTTTCATTTAAAATGTGAAACTAAACATTTGATTATCCGTCACACAAATAATAATCTATAACACAAAAGTCTACAAAACTCCACCTTTTAATAATGATCTATGGCATAAATATAATATCAACGCCAGTGGCAAGTCAAAATGATACTAAAACAAAGATGGCGATATTTTTTGTTATCTATCTTCTTACATTAATTTACGCGCCATCTTTTTTTTTCCCGGACATCCGGTCTATAAGATTGTTAATCATGTCGGCGTCGACGAGGCCGATGAATTTGTCTACTATTAAACCATTTTTGATTGCTATTACAGCTGGAACTGCTTTAACCTGGAAATCGTGAAAATTTATGATTTTAGTATTTTATTGTTATATGAATTGTTCTTGAAACGTCCTTGGAGTAGGACGGGGAAGGGTGGTTCTTCGAAAAAGGAAGATTGAATCAACTCTCTCCTTTTAACCATCATCTCTTTAGTTGTTACTATAACTACATATTGGAAGATAAATATATTGAAAATATACATATATACCATATGTTAATTACCGGAGAACCGAAGTATTTTAACAGTAACATTTCTATTTACCTCAAAACCTTCATCATATCAATATTATCTTTTACATCTAGCTTTGCTAAGTTACTCTATCTATATTCAAATATTATTCTTTTAGCTTCAGCTGACAAACCAAACACAGCCTTAAGATTTCAATCTTTGCTGATAATAACAACATTTTCATTTGGATAACAAAAATATTTTCTAGGTCTTGTAGTAGTAATTAATAAAATAAGTGATATTGAAAAGTAAAGTGAATTGACTGAAAAAGCAACTAACCTCAAAGGCGTGCACTAATTCAGCATTGTCCTCCACGTCCACCACCGCCAGGTCTAAATTACTGAGGGGCTCTATGAGCTCCTTCAGTTTGGGCGTGAGTATCTTGCAGGGCTCGCACCAGTCCGCGTGGAAGTTCACTATGACCGGTTTGTCGTTGTTCATTACCTAGAAATTAAATATTAAAAACATTTATAGATCTAATAATAATAATCACCTAGAAAGGGATAATTTATTTTTTATTTTTCAGGTCAAATTTTTTAGTAAAATTTCTGGAGTAGAAAAAGTATTTATTTATAAAATCGTTTGGGTATCAAAGTTTAACAAATAAAAATTTATATACATATATATTCGTATACCTAAGTGTAGATTCGAACTTACAACTATCGTGTTTACTTTTTAACTGTGCAACAAAGGCGTCTTAAATTTTCATAAAGAAAAATCCTCACGAAATACATTGCCAACTAAGATATTTCTTGAATATTACAAGTACATACAATAGCATCGTTATATTTAGATACAAAGCACCAGCTGTGAACTATTTTTGTTAAAAAACCGCATGTTACTTTGCCGACGCAAGCGTACGTGAATGTAGATAACCATTGTGAAGTCTAATTACCTCTTTATTCTACTTAAGATTCACGAAACGTAAATAAGGAAAGTATAACTATATGATCAGCTTCACGCTGTATCCAGCACACAGCATGGAAGGCAGAGGGAACCTAGTGTTAAGACACTCCGTCTCCCCACTCTCTGCCGAATTATGGAGGCATTGCGTCTTGAGTGACAGGACTAAACGCCGCGCTTAAATTCGACACCAGAGCGGGGAAATGAAAATATTAATTTAAGTAAATATTTTATTTCCTCGAGTGGAGATCGAACCCACAACCAGTCGGTTTTACAGTCACACTTCATGCCGGTGCGCCACGACTGGCCTCAATAATATGAAAATTCATAAAAGTATTTCAAAAAGAAATATGGTGACAAACTTGTATATTTATGAGACTTAATTGATTAATTGATTTAATTTAATGAGACTTACGTGGCGCAAGGCCACGAGGGTGCAACTGTAAACGCTACGGTTCTGGGTTCGATTCCCACTCAACGGAATGAAATATACAGTATTTTAATTTCTTGGCACCAGAATTCGGCGGAATGTGGAGGGAGTGTTTTAATGGGCACGAAGTATCTTTAACTAGGTTCTGTAGGTTATTTGCGGGATAGTTAAAAAAAATCTTGTTAAAAAGTCCATCAAACTAAAGACGGCTTCGGAATGTGTATGCAATTCACAAAATTGATTTGCGATACTTTTTAAAAATATATAAAAAATAGCTCTCCCGCTCTGACCAACTAAGCTCCCTTCGAGCTTCACATAGAACTACGTCGAAATTCTTGTTCGTAACAATTTATTTTTTGAGATGAGTCGTCGCGCAAGGTGTGACAAAGTGTGACTTTAAACGTGACTGGTCGTGGGTTCGATTCACACACGAGGAAATGAAATATTTATTTTACTTATATTTTCACTTCGTCGCTCTGATATCGAGCAAAGCACGGTGTCCAGACGCCACTCAACACGGAAGTATCTTAACACTATTCGGCGGAAGGTGTACCGGAAGGAAGTAGCGAACGGAGTATCTTAACACTAGGTTCCCTCTGCCTATCTTGCCGTATGGGGGATACAGTATGAAGCTGATATGTAATGATATGATTTATTTTTGTTGTTATTATTAGGATCTCTGTAGGGAGAGGAGACAAATAATACGCTACCTAAAGATAGTTGCGTAGAATTACAATTGGGCAGGAGAAAATGCAATTTATTAAATATTTTGTAAATTATCTTAAATTGAAAATAATATGACAAATTTAAATTGTTTTACAAAACAAATGTAATTTTCACATAAAATAAATAAAATTAAAAATTTATATAAAATTTAAAAGGCTTCAAAAGAATTTTATATTTTTTTAAGCGTCAAACTATGTACAAAAAGCAGGGTAACCTACCTTATTAACAAATTCATCATTTGTCTTGACCAGTATTGTTTCGTGGTGCACTACCGACGTGGAGATGTTGACCCGCCTTAGTCCCGCCAGCCGCCGCGCCGGGGACCGCAGCCCTTGGCATATTGCACTACTCATTTTTCTAAAAAAAATTACAAATCATATGAGAATACCATCTAATTTGATTTAAGCAAACAATATTATACAATTTGATGTATGAAGTGGATATAACAAGGAACATACCAAAAAGATTATTGATTGAACTTTGTAGGGTATGGGAATATTACACAGAATTGTGCAGGAAATTATTGATGAAAAATGAATTTACACTTTGAACCTATAAAAAGAAATAACAAATTGTTACAAAATTGGGGTATTTTTAGCCTCATGCTTTGTTTAATATATAATAAAACTAACTCTGCCTACATATATATAATGGTGAATCTCACGGCCAAATGAAAATAAGTCTTAAAGTAAAAATTTAACAATGGTCAAAAATTTATTTGACTAGAATAATCCCCTTAAGTTTCCAAACTTGGAGATTGAAACCACAAAATTGCTCAATAAATATGACACTTCCCAAAAATAATAATAAACAACATCTAAAATATTTTCCAAAAACCTAGCATTAATCAGTAATGTTATTCATTATAATAATATTTGATATATATATGTAACATCCATAACATGCAATGGTATGTGATAAATAATGTGAATAAATTGTAAAATCATATTCATTAATAAAATTATAGATTTATTTGTTATCAAGATTTAAAAACAAGTAAATAATAAAAAACATATTTATATTTAACACTTTTTTATTTATTTAAAATAATTATACACAAAGTCATGTTAACTATCAAAATGAATATAAATAAATAAAATCACTTTTGGAAAAGTATAATACTTTCAGCTGTCACTTAGCTTAACTTTGCTTTTACAATCACATGCTATGTTTTTATATATAGTATTTTTTTATTATATAATTTTTATAATAAAATCTATGAGGAAATAACACAATTTCTTACTACTTCGAAGATAAATGACTGTTCAAATGAAACGTCTTTATCAGTGCTAAATGTCTTTATCAGTGCTGATAAGTTTTCTCAAAAGATATCTAATTTTGTATGATAAACATTTGTATGATAAACAAAAGTAAGACATGTTAATTCTTTAATTATTGTATTTAATCAAAGTTATAGTCAACCACACAATAGTAGCGTGACATATATGAATTTAATAAATTCATATGTATTAAGCCCATTGTAATTAAGCCATACATATTAAGCCCTTGTAGTGCAGTGGAAATACATCTGAGTGTGAACACAGTGGGTTCGAGTTCAGTCCGATCAGCACAATAAATTATTTTTATTTCCTCAATTTGACAAGACAAAATGCAACATTGAGTTCTATCACTTAACAAGCAATTTAGTGTCCAGGTACTCTCGCTATGCCTACTGTGCTATCTAAGAGATGCATTATTTTTGGTTCTTTAAATTGATAGAAAAACAATGCCTTGCGCTTTATTAATGAAGTCATTGAACCAATCTTTTTATCAATGCTTGTTCTATATTTTATATACAAGTCAAGCATCACTATTTATTATACAAACTTTGAATAAAAATTAATTACAACCACACACATGAAAACAATAAAAAATTTAAATAAAATGAAGCAATCTATTTTACAGATAAAGTAAATCGTATACAATATAAAATATAAAAAAATAAAATAATCAAATGAGTAGTAACAAAAAATACCATTACCATCAAAATTTTCCCATGATTAATTTAACAAATAAACAAGCAAATAATAAACAAAAGGCCAGCCTTCCTATTTATAGATATAAAATTTGGCATTGAAAACACTTACCCACAATTATATTCACTTAATTATGTCTACCAACGTATTGAACACGTTCTGTCTCCACAGGTGGGATAAATATATAAACAAAAAGATAATTAACGCCCAAAACAAGACTGACAGTCAAAGAAACGAGAGTCAGAAGACGGAAAACGAAGTATGGATGTCCTAAATTGGCAATTATCAGATCTATTCCCCCTTTTGGCAACTGTATCCATACAACAGTAGTAACTATCGTTATAGCTAACGCGATCTTTCCTATATAAGATTTACCCGTCCTAACCGACACCCAACACAGCAATATACCAATACACCAAGCAATAGTTACAATGTACACCCCTACACCAGAATTATGCATTGTCAAGCATACCTATATTGTATTAATTTTTAGTTAAACATCGTTATGAATGATTACATTAATTAAAAATAATACATGCAGACAAATAAAGTTATTACAGCTTATCTTAATGACTGTCACATAGGCGCACGATATTATTGTCGAATTAAACAAATCACTTTTTACCAGATTTTAATATTTCTTTTAAATAAACGATTTTATAAATATGAAGCTGAATCACTATATTCTACAAACGGACGATGACGATATTGGCAGATTAGAGATTTGATTTGTTGAGATTTGACATTTGTCAAAAGAATCAGTGCCACACACACTAGGGTCTTAAGTCCAAACAAAAAAGCAAACATATATTAAAAGCAATCAAACCAAACGATATATTTGTTAGTTATTTTCCATTCAATATGAACCAAATATTGAACTATCGTTTATTTATAAAATTTTAATAAATTTTATACTATAGCTTCTTGTGAAATACTTATGTATTTAATGAAGCCATTTATTATACATAACCCTTTTTAACTTTTTTCAGTTTAATACTCTACTCGCTCTGTTTTACATAAGTAAGTAATCTATTATATGTTTATATATTTCCATTTCTTCACTCTAGTGTCGAGACATTGTGTGGCGCC
Source organism: Heliconius sara (assembly GCA_917862395.2). NCBI lineage: Eukaryota > Metazoa > Arthropoda > Insecta > Lepidoptera > Nymphalidae > Heliconius > Heliconius sara. The sequence continues at coordinate 12,336,961 of OU860795.2, read as the reverse complement.
AATGAACACGCAAAGGTCTCCAGAATTCGATGGAAAGTTCCCTCGGTTCCCTCTGCCTGCCGTGTGCGGGATATAGCGTGAAGCTGATTTAATCTTAATAATAAAGTTATAAGACACTTCCTTATTCGGCTTTTAATATCCATATAATTAATGATCCAACGAACTTACCTGTACGTGAAGTTCAATCATAATTATATAAGCAGCTTCATTCAAAGCGATTTATTACAAATTGTAGCTACGTCCACGCAGCAGCCATCCATGGATATTCAGAGGTAGTCAAGAAAAACATATTTTCCCATTACCGTCACAATACCTTACCAAAATTGTTGGTATGACATCTTTTTTCATTATGTTTAACGATGGACGAAAAATACAATTTTATTTCGTTATTCTAAAGGGGTGCGTATAGAATTTGTTCTGAGAAGGGTTGTAAATGTAAGTTTGTTGAATCAAGTCATTTAAGCAAACTGCGACAAAATACTAATATAATATCAAATGAACCATAGTTGTAGTGAGGCCAGTCGTGGCGCAGCGGCACGACGTAAAACCGACTGGTTGTGGGTTCGATCCCCACTCGAAGAGTTAAAATATTTACTTAAATTTATATTTCCACTTCTTCGCTCTGGTGTCGAGGCTTACCGCGGCGTTGAGTTCTGCTACTCAAAACGCAATGTCTACAGAATTTGGCGGAAAGTAGGAAACGGAGTGTCTTAGCAGGTTCCCCCTGCCTACCCTGCTGTGTGCGGGATACAGCGTGAGCTGATTTTAACTATAGTTAAGATGAAGACATTAGTAACTTTGCAACAAAACGAGTAAATATCCATTATTATTATGTATAGTCATTACGATACCATAATCATTGAAATACCTATGGTACCTTTTTTATCATTTTGTTGTCTTATTATTTTTATCATTTTATTGTTTTTTTTTTATTCTACACAATATTTTATCTATAATTAAGAAATTATGACATGATTTTAGTTTGGCAACATTAAATATAACAGTGAATTTCTAGTGCTGTGTGTTGCTGTCAATTTATTAGAAAGGTGAGTATTATTTTAGTTTTTTATTGAAATATATATATATTTACAGTCAAATAATTCACAAACAATAGCGAAAAATATTATTAGCATCTTCAATTTCTATAATTGTTTGTATGCTTAGGAAATAACCATTAAATCTTTAACGCCATTTTCTACTCTGCGCTAGTCATTTGATCAGTTTTCTTTTATCATTTCACACCTTAGATATCCAATTTTCTAAACTGAACCATAGTTTTGTAAGTAATTTTAAAAATAATTTCTATTTGCGTTAGTATTTATATTACCCTGAACTTAAACGTCATGAAGAAAACGTTATACTTGCGCCGATTTGTTTTTGATGACTAATCGACTAACAAGGTCTAATAATTCCGATTCAAATGGAAGGGCAAAATATAATATTAAGTCACTGACCTGCATTTCTTAATATGTACGATTTAATTGTTCCCTTTATACGACAGTGTATCAGCTGTTACATGAAATATGTTACACTTAAAAATTAAAAACAAAAACTTGCACGCAGTTTACTAAATAGAATTTGTATTCATTTTATTTGGAGCCTATTTATAATTGTCTCAAGAAACATATATATCTCTATACAATTTCTATAGATCTCTATAAAAATAGTCTGTTTTCTTTGTTAAAATTCTAAATATAATTTTGTAGAGATTTGTGATCAAACAATTTTTAATAATAATTAAAACTTATTTTACATCTATAATTTTATCTCGCTGTATTTCTTCTATTAACAGAAAAAGCTTTATTGCGAATTTTCTGTATATATTCTTATTTAAATCATTCATTTATAACCACCCATACTAACAAAAAATCAAATAAGTAGAACACTTTTACAATTATTTACATTATAATAACATTATATTGTTAGTAGTCCAAATCATTGTTCCATTATATTCAATTTATTTTTAATACAAGTTTATTTAAAGTTTTTAAGAATTTATAATTAATATGTATTTTTAACATTTTTATAGTGTTATTCCAAAGTTGGGAAGGAAAAGTACTTATTTAGAAAACATATAATTTTTTTTATGTAATGTTAAAATTTTTGTATGTTTTCTAAATATGTTTTATATGTATATGTATTTAATAAATTTAAAGTCCTTGTATTATTAAAGTACTTTTATACTTTTATTTAAAGACTTTTTATTATGTAGTAGACATCAGCTTTGTAGTGGGACAGTCTGACTCTTCTGGCTTTAAGTTGAGAATGCATTGTCTTAACTCTGGGTTCTCTCTGTGTAGAAAAAAATTAAAGCTGAAATACAAATATTTAAAACTACACTTCCCACATATTTTTCTATTTACTACTGTAGTTCTTACTGTTTATAGTAAAGTGTGACTTGCCATGTTTATACAACATGATGTCATTATTAGCGGGTGTGTGTCATTTGACATAAATATGTTATTTTAATATCTGTTAAATTGTGTCAAATATTAACATTATTTTTAATCAGTAAAAGTTTTCAAGTCTATTATCATCATAATTTTTTGTATATAAGTTTTTTTTAAAGTAATATAACAAATTCAATTCATATTTAAAGGGAAGGCAGATTATCTTCAGTTTATCAATTTAATTTAATATTTATAATTTTTAATAATATTCACAACTTTAATTTTTGTGCATCTACTTTATTTCACATATTTGTAATTTCTTCTATTTTCCACTTATTTGGCTTAGATACTTACTGGCCTAAGTAATAGATTTGATATTTTTTTTGCATCTGTGTTTTCTTGGTTTTGTTAACCAAGAAAACATTACGAACACATATTAAATATAATATTTATATTAAATTTTGAGGCCAGGCGCAGGGGCACAAGGGTGTGACACAATGATTAATTGTTATTAATATTTTTACTTTTTTGCTCTGGCACCTAGGCTAAAACAAGGAGGTCAGTTCTGCCACTCAACATGCTATGCCTTGAAAAAAATTGCGGAAAGAGGAGTATGGAGTGTCCTAACACAAGGGTACTTCTGCCTACCCTGCTATAAGTGGGATACAGCATGAAATTAAATCAGCTTCACACTGTATCCCACACACAGCAGGGTAGGCAGAAGGAACCTAGTGTTAAGACACTCCATTCCCCACTTTCTGCTGAATTCTAGAGGCATTGTGTGTTGAGTGGCAGAACTCAACACCGCGCTTTGCCTTGATACCAGAGCAAAGAAATGGAAATATAAATTTAAGTTAATATTTCATCTCCTTGAGTGGAGATCGAACTAGTCGGTTTTGCAGACACACTTTGCGCCACTGCGCCACAACTGGCCTCAGCATGAAATTAATTTATTAAATATTCGATTATAAATACTTTTAATGATATAAAACTTAAAACTAGCTTAAAATATCATCTCTAAAAATCTTCAAGGTTGTCTTAAAACCTAAACTCTAGATATAAGTATAATATAACCATTTGGATGTCAGCCAATGTTTTTGTATTTCTGTAATCTTGTCATTTGTGAATAGGTGCAGTGACTCATCAGTTTCTATTGTAGTTATTTTTTTGTAGTTGTCTTTGCAAATTCATTTCACCATATATTTTGTGTAGTTAAATATAATATGTGAAATGTATTAGGGAAAATTGGTAAATTTATCTAGACTATAATAACCAAAGAGGGTGTATTCCAGTGTTGCCAACTTTTTCTTTGTGTAAAGCAGGATATTTGCACATTATAAGTAAAAAAGCAGGAATCCTATAACAAAAGCAGGATAAAACATTTAAATAATAATGATTTAATTTATGATATATAATATTTACATTTATTTGAGTTTTAAATTGTGATAAATATCAATATAAAATGTTTTTAATAGAACTAACTACACTTCCACAATATCGTTTTGGTTCACCATATATAAGACATAAATGTCTTATTTCTTCAGAATAATCATAAGTTTATTTTGTATTTTTAACGCAGGATTATAGCTGTCCCGATGGGGACATTTAATTATTAATCTAAAAAAAGGGGATGTTTCACCAAAATCGGGACATTTCGTAATGCTGGTGTATACTTTAGTTGCTGCTTTAGTTTTCAGCAGGCAGCTAACTAATACCTAATGAATTTGACTTTTTGTAAAATTACAGGTTATTATAAAATACTTAAAATTCTTAAATCTATAACAATTTTTTCTAGTAATAAATAAAACATTTAAAAATCATCTGTTGTGGTGAAATTAAATCAATTATTATAATGTAATATAAAAACCTTCCTGATGGATGCAATTGGATGGTTAAAATGACGATCACTGTCAATGCATTATGCACCAAAGTCATACCATGATTCATGACGTTCAGCTGCCAATGCAAAAAACATATTTTTTACCATCATTTTTGACATTGATAAGTTTATATTTCGAATTCGATTTAGAAATTTAAAAAAAAGCTATAACTTTCGTTTCGTCATTTACATTATTTTTAGACTATTATAATATAAAAAGTATAACTTTAATGTTCTAAACAAAAAAAAAACAGTTTAGTAATAAACATTTTTATAGAAGCTATCATAAGGCTTTATAATATGTATTGATATCCCGATATTTTTAAGCGTTAAAACTTATAATGCATCCTGTGACAAGATACAAGAAAACTGGTTACAAGCCTAAGGTCACGGTCGATCGCGTGCAGTGCAATGAGTCACTTTAAATTAATAGGTATTTATTTTTATTACCCTTGTTTACTTTGTTCCGAAGCAGGTTTAAATGCAGGAAGTGATACGAGATGCTGAAACTCTTGTTTTGTCGATAAGAGCCTTTTTAATTGACATATTTTCCTTGAATTTTATTTGATGTATCTTTATTTTATATTTTAAATTATTACGTGAAGATTCGATTTGATTCTATAGTATTTATTTTAGTCATCGGTTCATTTAAGTGCACGTAAGTTTTTATGTGCAATTTTTTTTTTACTTATAGCATTTAGGCGTGTTATAAGGCATACTTTTTGCCAATAAAGGGTAAAAATGAAAATGTTAAAAATAGACCAATACTTTAAAATATAAAGTTAATCTTAAATTTAAATGAAAGTTGTTGAATTTCTGTTACACTATAGCCTCAGTAGGTATAACTACGGATTTTTTTCATTTGGGGTGGTTATGCAATAAAACTTATAAAAATTACTTTCTTTCTATTCAGTAAAAAATATTGTCAAGTTTAATTTGCTGTTCTGTGTCAAATTCATGTAATTGATTATTTTTATGAATAGTATTTATTAAAATGTGATTGGAAGTAGTTACGTCGTCGAGGTCACGGTCGCGTATACATTGAGTCAGTGATACACTTCATTGCGGTTTTCTTTCCGCCGTACGGGATGTAAGATTTTTGCCTTGAGACGTTTCTGACAGGAAGTGGCTAGTAGTCGTTTTTTGTAGAAAGCTCCTCTAGATTTATATATGTCTTTTATCATGATTAACCAAAATTGGATTCATTAATTATTTAAACAGTTTCTATATGAATAACACAAACAAGTTTATTAGCAATTTTTATTAGAGGTCATTTTGGCGCAGTGAAACGACGTGTAGCTGTAAACGCGATGATTGTGAGTTCAATCAACATTCATGGGCAAAATAACTTGATTGATTATTCAACCATTTTATTGTCCTAAAATATATCATTCCTTCAATTAGTATTTGAATACGTACTCATCGTTAAGAGATTTTTTCACCCATTGTAAGGATGTTAACATCTTCGCTTATCCTATAAATTTATACCTAAGAATTCCTCTCGAATTACATTGTGAGAATGCTTAACATGCAGTACAGGTATAGGAACTGGTCTAGACGCAGTCAGTCTATAAATATTCATACATACCTTTTTACTTACTAAGTTGAAGAAATAAAATAATTTTACGATTATCATTCTTGATAACACACGAAAAATATATATAACATTTACATTGTATTATTTATAATATTACCTTAATGTGATATATGTATATAATTTTATTGTTTTTTAAACGCTACTATTATTATTATTTTTTTTAATCTGTTTTTATTTAGGGACTTTTTAAGTAAATAAAATACATAAATGTCAGTCCCATCGTTACCTTAAAACGAACTTAACATACTACAATTAAATTACTCAGAGAGAGTTGATATGAGTTGATAAATTATTTGATATTGTATTTATTTTTATCTAAAGGTTGGTTATATGATGTAAAAATATAGTTATTTAGTAACAGTGCCATAGTTTTTAACGGAATTTTATTTTATAGTATATATAGTATAGTGCTTAGGTATATATTTTATATTATAATGAGCTACGCGCTGTATCCCGCATACAGCAGGGTAGGCAGAGATAACCTAGTGTTAATAGTTAATTAGAATTCTGCAGGCATTGCGTGTTGAGTAGTAGAACTCGACGCCACGCTTGCCACGCTACGACACCAGAGCGAAGAAATGGAAATATAAATTTAAGTAAATATTTCATCTCCTCGGGTGGGGATCGAATCTACAACCAGTCGATTTTACAGTCACACTTCCTGCCTCTGCGCCATGACTGGCCACATTTATTGTATATTATAATAATTCAAAATTATAGTTAGTTTCTCAAGTCTACATATTTATATTAACCAAAACAAACTCAAATCTATCCGTTTGTGTGTGTTAGTTTGTGTTTTAAATGTTTTATGTCTTGTGATAATAATATAACATATATATGCTTAAGAAATGCAGAGTGACGTGAATTTAACTGTGCAGTCTAACTAAATAGATCACTACAACTTTTCTTTATTAAATTCTTTTCCATTTATGCTATCAGAATGACAGACATTTTATAATATGAACTTGTATTGTGCGGGATACAGCGTGAAAGCAATTTCACATTATATACCGCACATACTATATTAAGCAGATTGAACTTGAGAATTTAGTGTTAAGACACTCCGTTCCCATTAAGATATTTCCGTCACTTCCGTTCTCCATTTACCGCCGAATGCATTTTTCCGAGGCATTGTATTTTTAGTGGCGTAATCCTCGCTTTGCCTTGTTGCCAAAGCGAGGAAATCAAAATATGTATTTAATATTTCATATCATCGATTGGGAATCGAACACACAACCCATCGCGTCGTGTGCGTCGTGTCAAAGTAACTGTAAAGCAATATTAGTAAAAACGCCATAACGATTGTTTCTGAGTTCATCTTAATATATTTAAATTGCAAAACGTAAATTATTATTAGTCTGCATTGAATCATCGGAAGCGCACCGTTGTATGACGATATGCACATAATATATGCATTTATTAGATACATACTCATACATTCATACATACATATACATTGTGGCTGCTCTGTCGCGTTACTTGTAACGGATGTTAATTGTCTGTTAATTTAATTAATTTTTGCTAATGCAAAAATGTCGTTTTATATTTCATTCAAGCGGTTTTAAATTTCGAGGAGAACTCGGTAGACCCTCGTAAATATAGCATCGATTACTTTGGAGGAAAGTCACCTAAAACGCATGAGAAAGTATTTAACATTGAGGGGCACATGGGTGTGACTGTAAACGAGACAGGTTGTAGGTTCGATTCCCACTAGAGGAAATTAAATATTAAATGTTTTCATTTTCTTACTGTGGTATAGAGACGAAATGCACGGCGTTTAGTTCTCCTAGTCAACACGCAACGCCTCCAGAATTCGGCGGAATATAAGCGGCGGCGGGTATAGCGTGAAGATAAAAAATAAGCAAAGTTTTTATATGTAATTTCGATGGCTGCGTTATAGAGATTTCACTCGCCTTAATAAGCTACAATGGCATTTCTTTTATATTAATATATTTTTTCTGTTTACAGTAAACAGTAGTTTTACTGTTACATTATCAAAGTGAATGCGGGGTGGTATTCTATAACAGTTATAATATTATACTGTTGTCATTACTGCCTTAATTTATATGAAATAAGACTATTTTTCTCCTCTATATCATAAAATAAGTTACCTTGTTTTACACTTTTAACCTAATCCTTTTAGTAATAAAAGCAGTTCACTCCTTATTTTGTTTCCTTTCTGTATATCTAGTGTCAAGAAACTCTATTCTCCGATTTCCACCCGGATTCCTGATATTAAGTGCAAATGACAAAGTAATAATTGGGCATATCATGGCTATGAGTTACAATCGTGTGATTGTAAACGCGACAGATTGTGAGATCGATTCCCATTCCCACTTGAGGAAATGAAACATTAAATATTTTTATATCCTCGCTTTGTTAACAAGGCAAAGTGCGGTATTGAGTTTCGCCAATTAAGACACAATTCCTCACAAATTCCGTGGAATGTAAGGAAATGAAAGTGTCTTAACACTGGGTTCCCAGAATCCCGAGGTTCCCAGAATGTGCGAGTTTTTTTTTAAGAGTGAAGAAGCGTGAAGCGTGAAGCTATAAAAAACCAATCGCAAAACAAAAAAAATAAACACAATTGTATAGGTATTTCGAAGTTAAGTCTATAAATAATGACCAATAAAACATCCTGAACAGGTATTTCAAGAACGTGCAGCACCTGTCAGGTTTTGAAGAATTCCAACGCGTTGAGTTGAGTTTTTGTCGTATGTGACAATCGGCTAGGTTCTTTTCGGTCGTCCTTGCTCTGCGTCATGAAGTCGACCTTGACCTTAACACCTAAATGGATGTTATGAATGTAATTAGTTAGTCCATAAAATGTTAATTGAGTCTACTATCTCATATTTTTATTATTTAAGTTGACGCCATTGGAAAGTCTGGTCTTCATTGGAGAAAAGTGGGTTATTTTCTTATTTGGTTAAAAAACGCGGATTCAGGCTTTTTGTATAGCTGGATAGGCAAAGAGAACATAGAGTTTAGACACTTTATGTGCTTTCCATTTAGGTAGATTGCGTTTTGAGTGACAGAACTCAATGCTCCTCTAATACAGATATAGGTAATCATGGACGGGGATGGAACCCCCAACCATTACGCTTACATTCAGACACTGTTCCATTGCACGATAACAACCGTAATGATATATCTTTGCTTAATCATTAAATATTCCATGTAACACTCATGTTTCCTCATATGTATGTATGATGTGAATCATTAAAATTCTGCTAACATTGAATAGAAAGGTGCTGAAATATTAGTTTCACCGCGGCTTCTAATTCAATTATGTTTCTTATCGGTGCCTTCGACTATAACCGTTCTAGTTATTTCTTTACTTGTATTTTTAGAGTGTTGTACCTCAAAATAAAGAAAATAAATATTGAGGGATTTTGTTGTCCGTCCATCTATTTACGAATATAATTTTTCTCAAGATCAAGTATAAATATTATGTTGTAAAAATATAAAATTTGATCTACCATTTTTTTAAGTCCACGTATTCTATGTTTCGTTCTTGCCGCATAATATACGTAATATGTCGTGTTATCAAAACCTGTAAAGTTGCTCCGATGACCTAGAACTATAAAATTTGGCAAGTAGACTCAGTCACTTAGGCTTGGTAAAAAAAATTGGAATCCTTGGTGACCTACTTGAATCATGCAATTGATGCGGAACCCGCGGTGGGTTAGACTGACACGCACCTGACCGTATTGAATATAGTTGTATACTTTAGCTAAATAATAATAATGATATCGAAAAAATAATGCTGAATTCTTATTTACTAGATCAATCAATTAAAGCGTACAAAAAGTATCGCCGTAGCAACGTGTACCACTTAATACAAATTAAAACATATATTAGCACTTCTGCATTTATCCTGCACTTTATACAATAGCCTGCACGTAAAATAAATCAGCTTCACGCTGTATTCACATACAGCAGGGTAAGCAGAGGGAACCTAGTGTTAAGACACTCCGTTCCCCAGTTTCTGCCGAATTCTGGAGGCACTGAGACACAACCAATCAGTTTTACAGTCACACTTTGTGCCCGTGCGCCACGACTGGCCTCCTGCCTTATTCTTCACTTCTTCTTTATATAAAATATAACTGTACCAAATTTCATACTCGTCCGTCCGCACAATTTTCGTATTTTTTTTAAAACATAACCATTAAACAATTTAAACCTTGACACATTTTTAAATCCAAGTAGGACTTTTTTAAACTAACTTTATTTAAAATAAAAAAAAAGATCAAAACTTAACCTTATTTAATGCACTTAATTTAAAAGTCACGCAAAAAGAAAGTTTTTTAACCTAATTATAAATTATCTTTCTATTCTGAAGTATGGCATTAGTACTGTACCAACATACCAATATAACGTAATTGCCTATTAAGATGCTACTCAGTGTACATAAGTGGTAAGAGCTCTTAAAACCAGTACATAAATCACAATGTAATAATTTAATACGACCTTAATATTTTACTAATATTATAAAACTGAACAGTTTGTTTGGTTGTACACAGTGACCTCAAGAACTACTGGTTGGAATTTAAAAAATATATTTGTGTTATATATCGAGGAACCTATTTAGCCCCATTTTCCATATAACATTTTTTATGTTAATTATTTCAATGTAATCCAGCGTACCTGCTGTCAGAGTTACCTGCAGCACTTACGCGGTGACATGTTTTGTGAAATAGATATCAACCTAAAGCTATCAAAATTGTAAGATTTTCGACGTAGCGAGATAAGAATGCTGATCGGGGACGGTTTCAATGAGGTGTGAGTTTGTGTCCCGCTAAGTTCTGTTTCTATTTCTTAAAGATGTTACAAATAGCTATCAATCTTTTGAATTTCCTCAAGATGAAGCACACAAACTTTATGTAGACCACGCGGGGCAAACCCAGAGCAAGAGCTAGTGAATAAAAATTATTTAGAAATTAAATATGACCTTATTGTTTCATAGAATAATTGAAGATCACAATACTAATAACTAATTTGAAAGTAATTGGTATCAAGTAAAAGGAAAGGCCGATGATTTATTTCTCTAAATCTATACTTTTACTCAATTATTTTATAGTCTCTCATATTCCTTTCTATTTTAGACTTGCTATTTGCGTTGGCGTTCTTTGAGACTGAGACTATTATTGAACTGAAACATAATTCTGCTATTTTTTTAAAGTTTAATGAAAATATGTAAATGTTTTTTTGTTTCATTGTCTATTGCTACAAGCCGTTGAACTGTAAATGTTTGAATATGAGCTTAATCTTTATTTATATTTAAATTAATTTCATTTCCCCACTCTGGTTTAAACAAAGCGCGGCGTTGAGTTCCGCTACTTAACACATAATGTCCCAAAAGAAACGTGGAAAGTGGGGAATGGACTGTTTTTGCAAATACGTTGCCTACTTTGTTATGTGCCTTGACATTATAAAGATACAGGTTTTTTTTGTATTATTTCAAAATAAAATAGATTTTATTTTGCTGACATGATTTTTTTTAAAATTTCATTAAGTTTTATAATAAATATATTAAATAAAATTTATTTTAAATAGAAGACAAAATATATATATTTATTTTTTATTTTATATATTAAAAATATAATATATTTATATATTAAAAATATAATTATATAATAAATAATATTTATAAAATGCATAAACAAAGAAACATAGAAACTCGATTGGTTTTGATAATTTAGATTTGGTTTATTCCCCTAAGAAATGCACTTTTGATTTTGATACTTTCACTTTGATTTTGAAATTAATTACGAATATACCAAAAATATTTATACAATTTAACATTATTTACTAGCCATGTGACTTCCTTCATGTAATTGCATGTTATGTAAATGTAAAATTTTATCTTGGACAGAATGTCTTAACAATAGATTCCCAAGTTTCCTCTACCAACCCTGCTTTATGAGGTGGGTAGTTAACAATAGGTACTAATTAACCTATGGAAAATATAATTCGATATTTTGTTATCGCACGTAAAAAAGCAGGTGATATAGAATGTGCTTGAAACTATAAATTACACGAGCTTAAACTAGAATGGTTTACTAGTACCTGATCCCAGTGCTACCATCTCCGTCGTCATATTATTTCATTATATGGTGCGTATAACTCAAATTTGATCGTGATGCAGTTCTTATCACTTGGCCCAATACATTTTCCTACAATAACATAGGTTCATGTCAACGTGTTAAAATCGATAGTTACCTCTGTAACTAACGCATGCAGAATACACAATATATTTACGTATCTATATTTAGTAATTTCTTAGTCTATTGTTTTACAGTATGGTCTACGAGTCTTGGCCTGCCTGAATTTAATTTTTGTACATTGTGCAATGTTGTAAGAAAATTTTGAAACCAAGTTTGCGCAGCCATTTACTGCTAACTTGAGGGTGGCCACGACTCGTATACCGTACTGTGCCTTAACCTGACACTACCCAGTACTTAACCTAAACCGCAATCTGTCTATATACCACGGTGCAATCGTATTCGAGCTTAAAACTAGTTTATTTTCTAAGCAAATTACACTTTATTCCTACTATTAGTGGACAGACGGACAAGTCTCGGATGTTAGAAGAATTTACAGTTACATAAATGCGGTATATATATTTACAGGAACGTCACGTCTCGCCCTTAATTGACATTAAAATAGTACAAATTTACTTTGTATAACGATTTAAGGCAATTTAAATGCTAATTAAAATATCGGAATGAGGTGGGTTAGGCAGGGTTAGAGTATCTTTGATTTTTTTATATAGACCACCGATTGGTGGATGCTTAATATAGTTGTATAGTAAGTTATAAGTATTATCATACAAATATTAATATATTTGAAGAAATCACTACTTTTAGTGTTCCCCACCCTCCCTGAAGAACCGCTCAGCGTTGTACGCCGCGTAGGTTTGGATGTGCGTTGAAATGTATGCTTCTGTAATGCTTCAAATGTAATAAACACATTTTAGATATAATTAAAAGATTGTATGTACACCTTGATATTTATTTATCTTTGAAAATATTCTCATGGAATGCCTTTCTCTATTTTGTCGATTCAACAATCGATAAATGAAAGGTAATAATAGGTATATTAATTCAAATTGAGCTATTTTTTTAATTGCCTGCTATCCTGGGATTCACTGGGGAAAGTGTAACGTGAATATTTTGTTAATACAATAAGTATTGATATAATGCATAATTTTAATTTTTTTTTTAGTTATTTTTTATTATTTAGTTATTATTCGTTCGTATATATGCATCTTACTGTAAACACGATGAAGGTGGGTTACATGGGAAATTGTTATATCTGTCTACCTTGCTAAATGCCATGTGCTTATAGAAGAATTAGACTGCTTTTTTTAAATTATTTTGCATTTTTTTTAAATATATGTCGTATACTGTGGAGGAAAAAGTTTATGAAACAAGTCTATCTAACCCATTGTTTACTAGGTGAGGATTAAGTGCCGTAAGTGAACAGATTTAAAATTAAAAGCCCAAAATATTCATGTACTTTGTGGTTCAGTAAAGTTACTAACACTTACATTTACAGCTTAAAAGTAAAAAATAATATAAGAAATTCTTATGAGTATGATATCTTGAATAAATGAGAAATGTGAAAATTAAGATTTTAAACGAAAAAAATATCACTTTATAGCCCTTTTCTTTTTCCCCCATAAGTTTATATTCTGATAAGCTCATATTCTCTATAATTCGACGTAAATTTTTCATAGGGTAGTATTTTAATGTAAAAATCATTAACTTTACTTCGCGTTAGGTCACTTGTTGTAATTGTATCGATGGCTTATAATCAATAGTGAAAGTCGATTACTATTGTTCACAATAGTCAATAGTCTATGTTGTGGGAAATTGAGCTCACCTAATAAATAACTTGCATTTTCTCTTCACATAGTTTCTACGTGTTTGATCTGATCTGATGTAAAACATATCGATTTTGTTTAATTAAATATTGTTCCATTTACCTAGGAACCCTTAAAACACTCCGTTTCCATCAATACAAGGAATACTAATGTTTTTATATACAGGCACTACTAAAGATGACAAATCCAAAAATTACTCACGTCCAAAGTTAACCTTTTTAAAAAAGAAAAGTGTATAGAAAGTTGTATATGACTAGTAAAAACTAAAATATTTTTTTCAATCAAAAAATTTATTGTACTTGCCACTAAGAAAGGGGAACCTTGTTAATGAAGACCTTGCAAATAAATTCTGTAAGCATGCGTGTTGAGTGGCGTAACTCAACGCCGCGCTTTTCCTCGACACCAGAACAAAGAAATGAAAATATTAAATATTTCATTTCCTCGAGTGAACCCACAACCTGTCGCGTTTTCAGTCAAACTTTGTGTCTATGCGACACGACTTTCCGTAAAACTACTTGAAGTACAAAAAATTACTGATTGAATCGGGGAGCTTTACTACTTACAAAAATCGTTAATTAACACCAACAATGTCAGTATTGTCAGTTTGACAGGAAGCCACAACCGGTACGCTTTAGTTTCAGCCTTGTTCACTAAAAACAATTTTAGGACAGTCATTTGACAAATCATCTAAACGACCGTAATTTTCTTAAAATAGATTGTCATAATACGACTTTAAATATTTATACGCATCTAGACATGTTGGCGCCATTTGTATTGATTCCTTTGACCTTGCGCCTTTTATGTAACTTAATGAAAGCTTTCTTTCTTATCTTAATTTTGACTTTGGTTTATACAAATATAAACCGTTATGGTGGAGTTTAGTTTCTTTGTTACTTATTATCAGGGTTATGTATTTGATAGTTTTTATTCTTCTCTGATTGTTTGTTTATCTGTGCTACTTGATAGTTACTAAAGCCTATGTTACTAGTACATTTTCGCAAAAATAACAAAACCTTTGTCACTGCGGTTATTTTATACAATACTCCTAGACGGGTTTGTTGTTACATTTAAAAATTTGCGTTGCATTGTTCCTTAATTCATATACTTAGCTATAAAATATAGGATAGTATTCATATATTTTTTAGCTCCATGTTTTAGAGAAACGTGTAAATGTATGCAGTTGTGTAACACTAGTCCTTGGTTCTTCCTCTTGATCTAGGAAATAGATAAAGCATTTTATAGAAAGCTAAGTCTATCCTTTAACAGAACAGATATCGGCTTCTAAGATCCTACTCGTTTATACCATTAAACAGTACGATAGTATTGAACGTTAAATTCAACTACAAAATTGTCCGCTAAAATGTGACTGAAACATTTCCTTTAACGGTTCTGAACTAGAAAATCGATTTACCGCTAATTCCGCAGTTTAAAAAGGTTCTAATGTTTTCAGAGTTAGTTACTATCATGTTGTTAGATAAATAGAGATATTAAGATATTTTAGAATGTATATTTGCTGGTTCTTAAAAATAATAAAAGTAGCTTTTCGCTTTTCCTCGCATAAACTTACTTAACCTAATATTAAAATACTCCATCGAGTATGGCCATCTAATATATATATAATTGTCAAGTTTTTTATGATTGTACAATAATTAAAAGTCCGTGTAATTCAAATTCTTACATTTTATTAAACAGTTCGATCTAATAAAAGCGTGTTGAAAAGGGAATACAAAACGACAATTAGAGTAAATAATAATTTTGTTTTTTTTTTTGTTATGGCATTCTTTGTTCTCCAGAAATATTAAGTCAGGGAATGTTTATTGTATTGCAGCCGTAAGCTAAATCTTTTTGTTTTGCAACTTGCGAGATGCATTTGTTTCCATTTACCTCGCGCTGGAAGTTGAAACAAAAAGTGTTTTACCTCTACCGGATAGACTTAAAGTTCCATTTTTGTTCCACTGGTGCATTGTTTCTAAAGTATTAAAATTATATTTAGTTA
This sequence comes from Heliconius sara, assembly GCA_917862395.2. Lineage (NCBI taxonomy): Eukaryota > Metazoa > Arthropoda > Insecta > Lepidoptera > Nymphalidae > Heliconius > Heliconius sara. The sequence continues at coordinate 12,321,211 of OU860795.2, read as the reverse complement.
TTAGCACTGGTATATAATATAATTTCCTCGTTAAATTCTTAATACATTCTGCACTTTAATATATTTAATTCTTTTTTATATTTAACTATCCATATCTTATATGATTTTTATCTTTAATTTACAGACATATATATCTGAAGAGTATATAAATTTAACTTTTCCTGCCTATTGTTATCATTTTGTGTCATCCACTGGACTGCTGTACTAAAAAGTTTATAGTCGGCCGGTTTTGTTTGCTCTTCCAATTCATCATGTAGCCCTGTGTGCGTTGCATCGCGCATGTAGAGCGGGGCGTGGAAAATGCAGGGGTGGCAACCCCTTTCTAGGGCGGCGGTGAGACGCGATGTTATCGTTTTTATGTTTTATTTTATTTATATAAGTTTTAGACGTTAGCCGTATATTGATTTTGGACCTTCAAAACTTTGGTGTGATGATTGTTGTTATAGGATGGCCTATAATAGATTTTTTCTGAACTCTATCGTAGTATTGATATCATTAATAGTTGACACTATTAATATTGAAATAGAAGGTGATTGCCTTGTCCTCTCAAGTTTCCGGAGATATGAGACTCTGATCAAGGTATTGAGCGTAACTTGTTCATGTTTTCGCATTGTTGTTCATGTTTTTGCATTGTAACATTGGTGAAAAGTGCAATTAATTGACATAAAGACAGACGAATTGACAGACGTAATTAAAACATTTAAGCTTTTTAATTGTCCAAATATAAAATTTAAAATGAATATCTATATATTGATTTAGGAACATAAGCGTGTGATTGTGACGCGGCGGCTGTGGGTTTAGTTCCCCTCTACTGGGGAATGATATTGTTTATTGATATTTTCAAAGTAAAATAAAGTGCGGCGTTGAGTTACAGTTGGAGTAAGTGATGGCACTTAAACGCAAAGCCTCAAGAAATCGGCAGAAAGTCGGGAACGCAGTGTCCTAACACTATATTGCCTTCGCTTTTTCTGCTGTATGTGATATATAGCAGGTCAAACTAAAATAAAAGAGAAAAAATCTAAAAATTATTCAAAATTTCTTATAAACTCGATCCGTTTCATGAATATCCATCGACTCGATATATCTGGCGCCACTGCATGCGCCACACTAGCACCATCGAGCTGAACCACGCCAGTACCCACTCGTTGATACTGTGGAGCGGACGTGTCGAGTACGCTCCTCCGAGCCGATATTAAAATAACGCTCTTTATTATAAATTACGCGTCCATTTTACCGTCCTTAAGCTCTGCTACTGTGAAGAGCTGTAGTGTTTAAATGGTTTTTATAAATATTTCTATCTGAATAAACCGTGCCAGTCCTCACCGGGTGTGTAGCGTTTTGGTTAATTAAATGTTTTCTATTAGTATTAATGGTTGTCGATACGTTGTTCGTGATAATTCTTATCGGTCAGTTACGCTTGGAGGTATTTCGTGATTATAAATAGTTGTTTATTATTGATTGCCATATGACGTTTGCTACGTTTTTACCCTTGCCTCTGAAGGCCTCTACGTTTACAGTTCGCATGTTTGCTACGTATCCTTTGTTTGTTTATTCCGTTGGTTATTTTGTATTATACTGCGGCTTCGCCCGCGTAATTGTATATAAATAACTCAAAATTTTGTATGACTCATGATACATTCTTTGTGCTGGAGGTAACTCTTACCGCAGGTGCAGTGGGTTACGTCCCAATCATAAATGTAATGCTTAATAGTCTTGCTCAATTAAATGGACTATGCAACACAAAAAGGAATTAAAAACTATTCGGAATATTAGTTCTCTTCAGTCTTAAAATATTATTATAACATAGATCAATATCTGATATTTTAAAATCAGTATGAACACGCTTTTACGTCTAAGTATCCGTCTAATGTCTACGCCAATTAGCATTCTTATAACGCTCCGATTATTTTCTAACATACCAATTATAGTTTCATTCTACTTTATTCCAATAAATTAAGCAAAAACTTCTGTATATCATATTTAAATAAGACTGTTTTTAACGCCTTTATAAAAGTGGATGTAAAAGTTATTTTAAGATATTTTTTATGTGAGTTAACAACACTATCAACTTATATATTTTGTACGATATATGAATATTTTTATACTAGTGTAAAACATTGAAGTAAACAAACACGTGCCATTTTTGAGTCTGATTTCATCATTAAAATTCTTCAACTATCCATCTGGTCTGTTTAATAATAAGTAAAACATCAACTTTGTCCACAGATACTAAAATACCTATTAATTTATTTTAATCTATCTATACAAATCTATTTCCAAGACTTGTCTGATGCCTCTATATCTTTTGCACTTCATACGTTACTTAGACATTAAAACTGACTATTTGTTAGCTTAAATTAAGAAAAGGTTCCTAAATCGATTGACAATGTACAATTATTTTATTCTAATATAAATCAAAGTTACAATATATTTTGCTGCACTACATACCTTATACAGATTCTTATTGTTTTTGTATTTACTATATTGTAAATGCTCTCGTTATTAATATCTACCTCATTCCAGTTTCTTATTGCATTACAATCTACTCTCACGACATGATTAGAATGTAATAATTGCAAAGAAATTTCTGATTATAACCAGTGAACTACTATATTCTGTTATAAATTTTTTCTTACATCTTTTATTGACTTTTTTGCTCTGTATACCGTTTTAATAAAAAACAACTTTTCAAATCAGGATTGCAATCATCTCGTCGTCGTATTTCCATCGTACGTTTAAAAATTGGTTTCCTGATGGATATGCATGATTGGAGTCAAAAGCGTTTTTTTAGTTTCTGTTTTTGTTTGTTCAGGATTTTTCTGTGTTGGAATATAAGCATTTTTATTTCATAACTACATTTTACCAAATGGAACTAACTATGAGATATAATTCTGATCTGACCTGATTTAAAGGGTTCATCACAACTATAAGCAAAGTATAAAATTGCCTAAATCCTTCCTCGATAAATAGACCATTCAACATAAAAATAATCTCCTAATTAGAATCAGTAGTTTTCGAGATTAATGCCTTCTACCAAACAAACTCTTCACCTGTAAAGTATTAGTATCTATAGAAGTATAGATTAGTATCAAGACTCAAAGAAAATTACAAATCAGTTATGAACACTTAACAAATAAGTATCCACTTGCAATTTAGAGTTGTTAATGTGAATTGTCCGAGATATTTAATGGTGTGCACTCGTAGTCGTTTGTATCCACGGTTGGTGCCGTTTCGTCCCGAGCTGGTAACGAGATAACTGTCTTATATTTTTGATGCTCTACTTTGTGTTTAACAGCTTGTTAATGATATGTAATGGACTATTAAGAAATTAAAATGTATTTAGATGCTTCTGTGGACCACAGGAATGAGTGTGTGACGGTAAATGCGGCGGTTGGGTGTTTGATTCCCTTTCTCTTCTCTGGTACTGCTGGTACTACGTTAGGTACGACATAGCGCGGCGTTGAGTTCCACCACTGAACACGCAATGTCACGGAAATTAATCGATTGACTAAATTTAACTTGCTACGAACTTCGTATTTTCGTAAATCTAAATTTGTACTATAGATAAGTGTTATCTTTTTGAAATAGTATTTGAAAATGAATAGGTACTTTGTGTAGTAGTTTATTTGTATTCTTCAAGAATTTTCAAGATAAGTTTTATTGAAATTTCCCGAGAGTGAAGCTTAAATTCATTCTTTCTTTCATTTTCTGAGTCACTTTATTTTATTTGAGTGATATTTTTTGATTCTGTTAGCATTAAAAGAAAAAATGTTAGGTATCGACTTCTATTAAAAAATATATTAAGCATGGATTATTATTTTTTTTACAGCTCGCGCATACAGCAAAGTAGGCATAGAAAACTTACGATTAAAAATGCTACTTACTTCACTTCTTGGCCCGAATCAGAGACATTATGCTAAATGGAATTCAACTGTGGGTATAAAGAGACCAGTCGTAGCGCAGGGGCACAAAGTGTGACAGTAAAACCGACTGGTTGTGGGTTCAATCCCCACCCGAGGAGATGAAATATTTACTTAAATTTATATTTCCATTTCTTCGCTCTGGTGTCGAGGCAAAAGCGCGGCGTTGAGTTCTGCCACTCATCATGCAATGCTTCCAGAATTCGGCAGAAAGTGGAGAACGGGGTGTTTTAACACTAGGTTCCCTCTGCCTATCCTGATGTGTGCGGGATACAGCGTGAAACCAATTTAATTTTAACTTTGGGTAAACGTAACTACTATCACAGCGAAGAAATGGAAATAGTACATTCCCCCGGGTAGATATCCATAACACGTTTATGTTATTTCATGGGTAATTGGAAATAAAATCAGCTGTATTTTCAGCGATATACCAATCGTTTATATTTTTTTTAACAGACTATTTAGAAAGAATTGTAAGGTAAAAAAACAATGTGCTTTTAATTCGTATCTAATAATCGTTACTTAAATTACAACGGCTTCAACTGTTGCGTGTCCTGGGCCCGTTCGTGTTGTTATTCAGATATGGATTTTGTTTATTAACTATATGCTGCCGAAATTTACGTTAACAACGAATATAATTTACTTAAATATTTAGTTTCTTGGCTAGTACCTAAAATTGATGAAATATAGAAAAAAAATCGGCGTTTGGCAGGATATACCTATTGTAACCTAACTCCACTCCGTTTCCCACTCAGTTTTCTATTCAATTTTCAAGAGCCTCTTTAAGTGTTGAAACTCAACACCGCACTTTCCAAAAATATTAACAAATAATAGTATTTTTCAACATTCTTCTTAACGAGGATTATTTAAATAAAAAACAAATTGTGTTCTTGGTTCATAATTGCAATAGTTCGCAATTTACAAAGTTCGCCGAGCAAACCTTACGCACTCTATTAGTTCTGTTAAGGAAAATAGCGCCATCTTAGACGTACGTAATCTAATTAGTCCAATCTGGAGCTTCGTCTGAAACCTTTTCACGTGAACACATCGCCACGTTTCACATGTGCGCCCTCAACGCGTTGAATATTACAACTTTGTAATATATTACTTTAATGTATACTCATATATGATTTAACACTGTGGCATACTAGTTCTTTATTATTTTTTTGTGAGTCAATATTACACGCGACCGATGCAACGCGAATTGGGTGGAAATGAGAAAGAGTGGAAACCTGACAAAAGAAATTACAGGCATCTTCCTCATCTTATGAGGCAAGCAATGAACGAACCTTGTGAAACATAAATCTGAACATCAGTTGCTAAAGTGACGCGATGCAACATTGCGTGCTGACTGATAACTTTTTAATACGATTATTAAACTGCCAACTAAACATTGACGGACAACGCACAGTCCATAATGCTGGACTTAGAATGTTAAAATCTGGTATCCAGGTAGGAGTTAGGGACGTATAGGAGAGCAATAATACAGGATATCTCGAAGTTCCATCTGAAATTAATTTTTGAATTATAAAGTATTCGGTTCGAAATAAGTGCTACTAAATAATTTTATTATCGAAGCGACTGTAAGTTTAGTTTCCAATGTATGGTTATTGTTATTTGAAATGATAATGTTATTATATTAGATCACGAAAGTAATTCAGATCAGTGTATACGAGTAGATAATTATGTAATTCTTGGGGTGCTGCCGCGAGCAGCTTGCTAGTGTATAATATAACACATAATGTTAAACCGAAGACCTTGAAAGAACAATAATGCATTGCGAACCGACATCTGTCGTTACTATCGCGAAGGCGAAATAAAACAAAAACAAACAAACGGTCTCATAACAGCAGACAATGATCTAAAGGGATCAACGACACCGCCGCACCGTTGCGTAGGAGTCGTTCGGTCTATTTTAATTTCGATCATACTTCTGTCCCATTTCCACGCCCAGGAATATCCGCAGTTCCACTTCATGTGGTGGTATTGTGCAATTATTGGCAACTGCTCGGTTGTTCTGGGGGGCTGTGCCAAAAAATACACGTGCTATAGCTGAAGATTGAGACTGATTTCGTTTTTTATGTTTTTCTTTTGCTATGTTTTTAATTCTGCGTCATTTTGTTTTTTTTAGGTTTCATTGTATATTGTTGTGCTAGTTTGTGGGGAATTTGAATTACTTAGGATTTGCTAGGTTCAGATAAAGTTGGCCTTTATACTATGGAAAATTATTAATTCGAATGTAGGAACTTTTAATTTTGTGACAATTTGAAGATTTTTTTACAACAAGGATGAATTTTCATGTTTATACATCACTTTGTAAAGAGTCTTTAGCTATTATTTTACATTCTTTTCCTTTCTATTGAAATTAGGTAATAGGCTGCCTAACAGGCAAGTCTATTTTATATACTTATCACGACCAACGTATCACTTCAATATATTAAATGTCTATAATGACCGAAGTCTTCAAGTGCAGAATTGTGTATGTAATTTAATTCCGGTTTTGCAGGTGCCAGTGTGTAAATTAGAAACTATTTTTATATAAGTTTTTTCGCATATTGTGTTTGATAAGTGCATATAGCGTGTTAGTGCAGTGTGATGGATAGTGATTGTTAGGACGCCATCACATATCATGTCGAAAACTTTAAACGCCTACAGAATGTAAGTATATTAGATATGGTGGAATTTGCTTTAAGCTATAGCTCGCGTATGTATAGCAAGGTAGGCAGAATGAACGAAGTGTTAGGCCACGGAGTGTCTTAACACTAGGTTCTCTGTAAGAAATCCTAATAAGAAAAGAAACAATAAAAAATAATAAAAAACAATGATTTAATGTGAATTGAAACCTATTAATTTTACGTTCAATAGATATGAATTAAAAAAACAGCAGGGTAGACAGAATATAGTGCTAAGACAGTCCTTCTCTAGATTTTGCCCAACTTTGGAGACATAGCATGATCAGTGGCGGAACTCAACGCCACCCAACATGCTATGACTGTCGCTCATAGCGATGGCTACCCATCGCTCTGAGCGACAGTTAATTCCCCCGAATGGGGGAAACCCATAATCGTCACGGTTGCAGTCAGTCACTAGTCCCCATGTTAAAAATGTCAGTTTCTTTCAAAAGATAAATCATTTGTATCCATGTAATATAACATCCAACTAATACAATAGTGGTGTCTAAAGTGTTCCGAAGGACGTTGTCGACGATCCATTTGTCGCCCTTTGTCCTCGCACCGTCCTTGAACTTTGAAGCTTTTTGAAGTTGAGCAAGCTTTCGTCCTTTAACGGTGTAATGAGTGTTGTTATACGACTGACCTATTTTAAGCTTTCAAGCTTTTATATATATGAAATGTGTTGTATCATTTGTTGTCTGTCATTTCTTTATTTCTTTAAATGTATGTCTCTAAATTGCATAAAAATAGTTTCTATTCTGCATTATTATATACTTTATACAGTACTTAATAATTCTTAATAACATATCTCAGAATTTTTATAAATCGTGGATTATTATTAATATAATTTTTTTCTTATTTGATGACATAATGTTGTGTATATATAAGGAAATAATAAAAATAGAGAAAAGAAGTAATGAAAAGTAAAACAGATGTACATTATCTACATTTAAAATAAAAGCAGCGTGGTAGGTATACCTAGCGTTCAGACACTACGTACCCCAGATTCTACCTAATTTTCAAGTTGATTGGCGAAACTCAACGCCGAACTTCGAACATCCCTTAATGTTCAATGACGACGTAATTAAGTGCTGTACAAATATTAGTGTTACTTTTTATAAATTCACCTTTTAAGTTGGTTTGCGTAAAATGTTCTAGTATCTCGTTAGTGCGTTTTTTATTAAAAAAAAATATTTCAAAGAAAACTGCGAGAGGATGAGTCTAGACGCAAAAATTGTGACGGACAGATGGAATGTTGTTCTTTTAACCGTTGAAATTAATGAATGATCTACAGCTACATAGTGTGTAATATATATAACTTATATAAGGGTTTTTTTTTTTCGTAAAAACGTTTCATAAAATAATAGTGCTTTTGGTATAATTTTGTGTATGTTTTACTTACTTATTAAGCACTACCGTATTAATAGTCAGTGTCACGTTTTTATCATATCTTTGTTACGAAAATTGATAGCTGTTTTCACTATATTTGATGAGTGGAACCAAAATACTCTAGAAACTAAGTCAGTAATAAAGAAAGTAGATGTTATACATTTAAACATTTTAGCCTATCATGAGCGTTATTGTGAGGCAGACTGAGAATATATTCTATCATAACTTGTGTCTCGAAAAATGTTTTGTTTTTCCGCCTCACACTGTATCTCGCACATAACAGAATAGGCAGAGGGGACCTGGGGACCTAGTGTTAAGGTATTTCGTTCCCATTAAGACACTTCCGTTTCCCGATTTCTGCTGAATCCTGGAGGCATTGCGTGTTGAGTGGCGGTACTCAACGCCGCGCTTTGCGTTACCGAAGGCAGGAGAACGAAATTGGATTGCGGATATAATTCCAAATAATTCCTTCTCAACTTAAACTTGTGATATTCTGCCTAAATCTTTTAATGGCAGATAACAAAGTAGTGTCTACTTCTTCATAAATTAGTAAAAATGAAACATTAATAAATTAAAAAAAAAACTTGCAGCCCTTTATGCATTGAAATATTCTGCGCCCCCAGTTTTGTCTAGACGCATCGATTGCCCTCACGCTTTGTCCACTATAGTGACGCTGTAATTGGATTAGGAGTTTCTCTTGTTTTTTCTTTAATATGATTATTTTTCCAGATTCAGAAAAAAAATGTTTTAACTTGGCTTGGCTTTAAACTAAGATTCTTACTTATGTGTTCGTGAACATGGTTTACGCTTTCAGTATTCAAGTTTCTTTGTTTTTTTGAGCGTTGTTTTGACTTTTCTTTGTATAGCTTTACGTTATTTTCGGTATTTGTCAGGTGAAGCAGTATGCCATGTTGTATACATATTTTTGCTATTATACATGTATTAATTTTAAAAGTAATATAACTTATGTTACTGCTTGAAGTCAATAAGGATCGACGGAGAAAAGTCAGTGTTAAAACAACTCCCCACTTGAGTAACGGAACTTAACGCCCCTCTTTATTCGTTACCAGAGCGAGGAAATGAAAATAATTCACTTTAAGAACCCACAACGGCCATGTATACTATATCACAACAACAATATATATGATCCAAATGCATAGCATGTCTCAAATGTAATAACAAAAACAATATTTCATACGAAATATTTTAATGTTAACACTTTTAAGAACAAAATAAAATAGTATGAAACAGAAAATGCAATATAACACGTCGTTACATTATACCGGTATGAAATACAGACCGGTTGCATCGGGCGCGTTGCCAGGACCTCCCTGGTGCAGGATATTCTTTAAATCGCCCTTTTTGTGTTCACCGCTTAGAATTTATATAGGAAAGTGGGAAATTTATTGTGTCTGCTCCACTCCTTTTGTTTGTTATGTTTGGTTTTTTGAAAATATAGTTTCCGCTAAAGATATAAAAATGTTTTAAAAAATATACAAATAGTCGTGGCGCGCAGAGGCACAAGAATGCGACTGTAAACGTGGCAGGTACTGGGTTCCATTCCCACTCGGGGAATATTGTATGATTAATGATGATAAAACAAATAAACTTTTCTTGTTATTATTTAACAGCTGTTTTATCATTGTATACATTAGGTAGTCGATTCGATTGTCTGATCCAATTTGGCCGTTTGAAAGCCTTCAACGTCTATTTACTTTTGAAATTAAGTGATGCAGTTCTTATTTTAGCGTATGTTTCGGATGTTGCGGATAGAAGGAAAAAGAACCTAGCACTAACCATTTTTATCCGTTATTCGCTTCCTGGAACTTAACGTTGCCCTTTATCTTACCAGATACAAAAATATTTCTTGTTTTTTTTAGCTGCACGCTCTACGTGCAAGATACAGCGTGAAGCATAAGTTCCCACATAAGATACTCTGTTTAATCACTTAAATGTAAATATTGTTCAATTAGGCAACCCAACTCCGCACAATCATAGCTTTTATAGTCGAGATTTTGTAATTTCATCACAAAAAGGTAACTTTTACTGTATACAATGTGGTTTTATTTGTTCTGTGGAGCAGGCTTAGTCAGGCTTAGGGGGTTGGCGCCCTTGGTCGCCATGGCAACGGGATACTTTATGCGCCCCGCGTCGTTCATTACCTCTCCTCTCTCTAAGTGGAGGGGCCCCGCAAGGTTATGTTCTTTGTAAGGGCATTGGTACCTATGAAAGTTACATGTATTTTATATGTTTTTTTATACTGAAATTATTTTGGTCGTTTTATCGTAATAACCAGTTTTTATTATTTCGTTTTTCATCAACTTTATCTAATAAGTAGCGGTAAAAATGTGCCATTCTGTACTCTCTACCTGTCTCTTATGTTGGATAGAATACACTCAGGGTTCAACTCATGGTTCAACATGGCTGATGCTGAACGCAATTGTTATTATTTCGCAAGTTAAGATTAATTTCGTCGTAAAAGACCGTTTTACACTGACTTGACTAATATGAGTCGTAAAATACGAGGTTGACTCATCTCTACAACCCCTCAGTTTTCCCAATTTCTTATATTAGAATTTTCCGTTCATTGAAGGTTTCATAAGAAAAATTGTAAGAGACGGTATCGCTACGTATAAGAGCGCCTTGGGAGCAAATTAGCTTCAGGCCGTTGAATCAGATTTATTCAAACAAAATTAATTTGAAATGAAAATTACATTTGTAAAGGTGGAAAAAGTTTCAGAGTGAAAATTAAGGCACTCCCTAGCTGTTCCTTAGGTGTTGAGTGGTGGAACTCAACGCCGCGGCGTGCCTCGTTACCAGAGAGAGGAAATTTATATATATGTATATATAATAGTTCATTTTCACAGCTGAGAATCGGATTCATAACATCTCTTCATTTAACGTTTAAAACGTTTTACAGGTGCACGCTAAATGTTTAATATTTTAATTATTTTGACATGAGAAGAAAATCAAATGAGAATGAGAAGTGAAAATAAAACGTTTTAGAGGGCACGTTAATCAATCGACATCGTTGCGGTCCTATCGGACAGTCGAAGGTCTCTAAAATCTAATAGATCTGTCTAATATATTATACGTTTTATACGTTTGCATCTCATAAGTAGTGAAGAAATTTTTCCATAGAATGGTAGGTAGAGGGTTCCCTTTAAAACAATTCCGCTCCCCATTTTTCGCCGAATTCTGGAGGCATTGCAGAACTCCACACCGCACTGCCCAATTCTCGGAGATGGCTGTCGTGTTTAGTAAATATCTAGAGATTTTTGTTAGAAAAATCTATACTAGACTGGAGGCCGCTCCTTATAAAAATAAAAGAAATAGCTTCAACCTTAAACGGAAAAAAAACTGAAGAAATTTAGTAATTTTTGCGAGCCATTCCACTGTTTTAATCAAGCAAATAGTTACTTTTATATAAATAGGCCCTTTTAAATATTTTAAACTAATTAATTTATAACTATATTAGCAAATTCTTTTCTTCTTTGGATACTTTTTAAAAAACGTATAATATTTTAACGAGTAGTATCTGAAATCGTCTAAAAGGCGCAGGTTCCAGTACGTTCATTTTACTATATATTTTCTCAAAAAAAAATTACAATTGTGAAACACTTTAAACTTAAAAGTATTGGTAACTTTCTACTAAATTAGCTTAAAATAAATTAAATTATTTATTTTTAATGTTTAATTAACTATAATTGTATCTAACATATTGACATTCTTGTCATATTAATATATTTATCCATACAAGGTATCTTCAAGGTAACAAACGCCATTGTCCTCAAAGTTGCCAGTATGCAGATGTTTTTTCCGTATACGGGCAGATCTTAGTATTAAAATATTTTCTCTAGTTATTCTATATATTTATAAGTCAGGTGATAACTCCTTTTTTGGACGTAGTGTTTTAACGACTTTTTATATACATTTCGTTGCAGCTTAAAACGATTGTGAGGAATTTTGAGCAATTTAACAAAAACATTTTTTTTAAATATTGATACCATCTTGAGGTCTCTACAATTATCTATAGTTTACTTAAGGTCGCGTGTTCGGTTTCCGCGTTAAGCTAATGGTTTGAATAATCATATAATAGTTGAATTCCTTATTCTATTCTCTAAGGACATATCGTACTAACAGATTTTAGGAACCTGCTCCTTTGTTTCTTAAATGTATCTACTCCTACATTTACAATAATAGTATTACATTTTTAATACTCAATGAGGAAAAACAAATTGTTATATAGCACAATTTTGCATGAAAATTGCTTCAATGTCGTGGTAAAAATCTTGAACATCTCACTAATAATTTTCATATGGAAAATGCTTTGTAAAGTGTTTTTCCTTTTTTCTTATACCCTTAAAATTTTATAAAATAAACAAAATACCTAGGTACTGACATATTAGAAACCCAGTAAAAGTTTTCATATAGTACTTACATACGAGTAAAATTTGCACTTGTGCATTATCACATACTTGTGTTTAACAGCCGCAGTACTTATAGTTTGCACTTTGAAATATTATATACCTATGTGGTGAAGTATAACGAGACTTTTTAAACAGATTTAGCGTTAAATGAAGAGATTTTTTTAATATTTTGTAAGCAATAGGTCTAGAAATATAGAAATACTAGATAATATTTTTAGGGTTCCGTAGCGAAACGAAAAAAACGGGCTTCTTGTAAGATAGTCATATCTGTCAGTAATAAGTATGTCACAGCCGCATTAAAATTTACTACTTAAACAAACAAATAAGATTGATGTAAAATAACCTAGGTATGCCTCAAGAATGTTTACTAGTAACGTGATAGATAAAGCCGCGTAGCGCACAAAACGTCGACCTCGACGAATTGGTTCGTGTTTCGTAAGCTAGTGTGTTACGCACTCCTACCGTCGACTACAGTTGGAGATAACATTTTTAAAGTTAATAGTAACTAAAGTAACTAAATAGTAAACTAGTTTTTACCTGCAGCTTTTCCTCCATAGAAAGGCTAAAAGTGATGTGTAGAACGCAAGACACGGTCTAAGTGCCAAAAGTACATCGACACGATTAACTTAATGTAATATTGTAGCCTATAATAACTTATTAATATTATTTCAATTCAGAGATTATCGAGTTCCTGAGATTATCCAGTTCTACCAAACAAACTTCAGTTTTATATTATAAGTAACGGAAGGTACAGCAATGTAGTAGATATTACATCATGTTCGCCATATGTGGTGCAATGCGAAAGAAATAGACTATTTGGAACACCTTGGGGGATTTTCGAAGCTTTATTTCGTATTCGTTTCAGCGTCCCTTCAAGAATATTAGGCTATGGTTTAAGAATATCAATATTGTTACAAAAACATGTTTTTTTTTACAGGGTTAAGACTTATTCGGGTTTGGGTTAAGAATTTTTATTCTTTAGAAACAGCTTATTCTAAATTCTTCGAGTCTAAATTGATTTATATTCAAATTTGCAGCTTGAAAGATAAATAAACGAATCGTCAAAGAAATTAAAAATATATATTATTAACAATATCATTGCTAAAATAAATTTTCTTTGACGAGCTTATATAATGGAAAACAAAAATTAATTCATATACTAAACGGTAAAGTCAATTATTAAATTATAAAACATTAAAAATATCACGAATAATCACCAAGTCAAGTCAAATTTAAAGGTAGGTCAACTGGAAGTTTTAAGCCAAATGAGGATATAAATTTCTTTCAATTCCACGATCTGGCAAAAACGAACCGCGGCGTTGTATTCTGGCACTCAATGAGCGATGTATCAAATTCAGCAGTAAAACAAGAAGTGGAGTGTCTTGATAATAAATACTCTCTGCCTATCCTGTCATGCTTGAAAAAACATGAAGCTGCCAAATAAATAAAATATGTATAAAAAAACTGGCCAGGGATCTCATGAAAGTTAGTTCGTGAAATGGGTGAAGGAAGAACACGTAAAGACCCTCTTTTATTACCCGCGGGATAAAATTCTGCGGGCCTCGTTTTAAACGAGAAATTTTACAAGTAAATTCTACATTGCAACTTAATGTAATATTAAAGTTGTGTTGAAAATTTTGTATGAACTTTAAGTTACTGACGTCTTCGTTTTTTGTTTACTTTTGTTTTGATTCACGTTGTATCACGCACGGAAGGGTAGACAAAGGGATTCTGGGAACCTAGTGTTAAGACACTTCGTTCCCATTAAGATAGTTTCGTTGAGTGGCGAAACTCAATGCCGCGCTCTGCTTCTTTACCACCATCTTCTACTTTACCAGATAAAGGAAATAAAAAAAGATATTTCAATTCCTATGTAAATGTTATTTTACTTAAATAA